>JANRMT010062798.1:15056051-15104300 GCA_026402145.1 Polypterus bichir lapradei
GAAGCTTCTCAGCTGTGCTTGTGCTAAGAATAGGAAAGATTTTAAAAATAACGTAACATGATTCTGCGTTAACCGCATATTTTTTCATACATCTCAAACCAAGGAGATGCGAGGTTAAAATGAACCGAGAAGCGCGCGTACATACTCAGTACATCCCCTCTCGGGAATCGAACCTCGGACGTGGGCGCTACAGGCGAATGCTCTACTATTGCGCCACGGCGTGTGGTTTGTCTATTTGAGCGTAGCAGTTTAATTCGGTTTTTGTTCAGCACTCTTTGGAACTGTTGCTTTTTGTCTGCGCACTGCGTCAGTTCACGTGAGCCGCTGAATATGGTTTTATATGTCACTCGCTCGCTTCTAATTGTTTCGCTGCCTTCTTAATTATATAATGCATGTTTTCTTCAGCGCGTTCTTCCTGGTTTTCTACGTAATGCGTGATTACGTGAGAGGCGTGATGATGTCACACGAAACTCCGCCCCTCGAGCTGAACTCCATTACAGTAAATGGAGAAAAATAGCTTCTAGTTATGACCATTATGCATAGAATTTCGAAATGAAACCTGCCCAACTTTTGTAAGTAAGCTGTAAGGAATGAGCCTGCCAAATTTCAGCCTTCTACCCACACGGGAAGTTGGAGAATTAGTGATGAGTCAGTCAGTGAGTGAGTGAGTGAGTGAGGGCTTTGCCTTTTATTAGTATAGATATATATATATATATATATTTTTTTTTCCTACCATGCGTAGTAGTGCATAATTTCAAGTAGTCTTCCAGGTGTCCGATAATAGTCTTTATTGCTCACAAAGTTGTGTTAGGTAAATAAACCAAATAATTATGGAAAATGCAGCACGGTGCAAACACAACTGTTGTAGACCCTTGAGAAAAAAACAGTTTCTGCCTAATGAAAATAGTCCACAGCATGCCCACAGGGTGTTTACTGATATGTTTAGTTCACTTGGAGTTTTACAGTGTGAAGAGCAAATGAATGAACTAATAATTGAATCAAGTAATGAAACATCCACTAATTTGGAACAAAGCAAATGGACTAAGAATGTGGAAATGCTTTAGGATGACTTAAGAAAAGACCCAACACAAACAAATAAAAAATACATAGTTAAGAATAATTTTATGTCTGACTTTTGTTTGGTTTTCAATTTTCATTCTGGTTCTTGTTTTAGTTAAAACATAAAATGATTTCTTGTGTATCAGACCTTTGCTAAGTCCCTGACAACTCTCCTGCCATGCCCCTAAACAAATTACCATTTCTGCCACTTCTACTTTAATAATCGTCTGATTGCACACACCGTGCTGTCCAATTTGAACAAACAGCTATTCATACTGTATAATTGGCTGCTTTTTTAGTATAATTTTTGCAATCACCACGACAAGCTGTTATTAGGCCTGTCCCATTCTTTTCCTCTTCTTTGTATCTGACTGTGTGACTGTTGTTTCTATTAAGTTATTCCTCCCATTAATAGAAAAATGCCTCCCAATAGAGTCAGACCTACAACAGAATGTCCAGGTAGGAGGACGTGTGGCCCACCAGCCTCAGTAAACTAGACACTGGGCAAAACATAATACCTACTCCTTAGGGAAAAACTCAGAGTCTCATCCCTAGCACATGTGTGCTTTTTCTTTGTTTAATCTTTCTCTCTTTTTATAAACTAAGGGGCTTTGCTCGCCAACCCCCCAGCCTGCACTATGCGCCAGCCACTTTGCATCTCTGCCGCTCACATACGTGGATTTCACTTTCACCAAACAACAAATCTTTTAATTCTCATGGATACGCCTCTTCATTAGGAAGAAACACTACTTTTCACTGATGGCAACACGAATTAGACGATCTACAAGTCCCCTACTTAAAGTTCAAAGCCAAACAATATCTACATACTTATCACCTAAGTCCATATATTTGATCTCTTTTCGCAGTTCCATTATTTCACTGAGTAATAATTTCCCTTTGTTAGCGCAGGAACTGTGTCTGACAATAGCATTCACACGAATGAGAAGTGAGCGGACCGTGGGTGTGGTTGTAAATGTTTGAGAGGAGGGCGGTACTTGTCAAAATCTCTTGTCAAAAAGTTTTGCCTTGCAGGACCTGAAGTTATCTCTCGTGGGAGTTGAAATTATCTCCGAGAAAGTCTCGTCCCAGGATTTCCTTTTATAACAGAGATATTGTTGATTTTCGTTTCCCTTTTAAGGTGCATTTGCATGTAATGCCAAAAGCATCAACTGCAGTTGCCATGTCTGCCTTTCCACATGCAACAACTAGACTAGTGGACCAAATTTCACACTTATTTTCAATTAAAATTTGTCAGGACAGTTCAATTTTCATTGAGATAACTTGATTACAGTGCACCATACACATTTTTAAACTTTCAAAATCTGGCAAATTTACCAACTTGTTTATTTTAAAACAGAGGAACATTCAAACTCAATAACAAATTAGTTTACTGTTTCAATTTTACCCTGAGAGCAGTTACTTCAGCTTTAATATTTTTTCTTTTCACTCTTTTGATGGTTGCTCCATAAAGCAAAGCAGTTAAAGCACTGGCGCTTGTGTCCGCTGAAGCTGAAGCCAAGTACACCTCACAGTAGGACATTAGATGGGGCAGAGTCGGATGTGGGTGAGGTGAACGAGTGTTACCATATGAGGAAGGTACAATGTTAGACATTACGACAGATAGGGGGTGCTACCGAGCCCCAAACCCTAGATACAACAAACACAAATACAATCATGGGTTTAAAGAAAAGGGCAAAATAAATTATTCCAGTACCTTACAAAGCTATCTTGAAAAGTTGCACAAGCAAAATTATAACCAAATGATTCTTCCTTCCTTCCCTTCTCTTTCTATCCACCTATCTATAGCAAATGTCGCTTTACTTCCTCCTGACTCTGACTCTGCTGGAGCAGGCTGGATGGCTTTTTTTAATGTCATACCCGGGAGTACTTCCAGTACAGCCAGAGCATAACCTGATTGGAAGCATTTCCTGGTCAAGAGGAAGTCCTGAAAAGTAGGGATCATGAATCCCCGCAGAACCCTCTGGCAGCACCCAGCAGGGCTGACTCATGGCACTACAACTCCCATCACTCCTACAGGTGTCCACATAGTTACTAAGGTCCTGGGATGCTACGATCTAATAAATGGGGGATGATAATATTCAAAAAATAGGAGCCTTCCCCCACTGCTCCTTTGGCTTGTCCTCTTGTCCAGGTAAGGGTACCATATCCATCCTGGATGGTATGTCAGATAATCCTACTGGCACTTTCAACATGTATTTACTGTCATTATTTAATTCCCTAATGAGGATATTCTTTACTTATTAAATTCTTTATTAATAAACCTCCTTGGTTTTAACTCCAAGTGTGACTCTGGCTCAGAATTCTAAGTACTTATGGCTTAGTCTGAGTCAGATTCAAAGTGACATGTAATAATTTGTTTTACAGTGTTAAGCCCAAATAACTCTTGGGACTGTATATTGCTACAATCTAGAGGAAGAAATAACATCATGCTGCAAAAAAAAAAAAAAAAAAAAAAAAAAAACAAAAACATGAATATTTGTATGTGTTCTGCCACCTTATGATAACTCATCAATATTCAGGAGTGGGATGGAGCCATCAACCAAAAACTCAACGGGAAACAAGAAGCCATAAAGTCAGATTTAAAATAAAGTGAAACGGAACCATTGCTCAAATTAGGTGCTAGTGACGACGATGTGAATTGAATCAGATGTTGACACGGAATGTGAAACTGATTCCTATCACACTATACCAAGAAACCACTGGGATATGCCTAGTCACTTGAACATGACAAGCTGCATCATGGTGCAGTGGCTGTGTGGCAAAAAGGCAAAATGATTGCAATCAAGTGAAAGGTAAAACAAGAAAGATGTCTGCCTCCTAAGCACTGTTCACAATGTATTTGCTTTGAATTTTCACTAAATCTTTTAAAACAAACTTTTGGACTGAGAGATTTCTTTCGGCATGCATTTTACCCATGCTTCCACTCTGGTTAATAAAGAGCAACAGCGGCTTTATTTTCTACACAAGCTAAAGAAAACCTGCCTGTCTCTTTAGATTCTGTTGAACTTTTACCACTGCACCGTCGAGAGCATATTGACTAACTGCATTACGGTGTGGTGTGGCAAGTGCTCTGTAGATGACAGGAAGGCCCTGCAATGGGTGGTGAAAACTGCCCAGCACATCGCTGGCATCCTGCTGCCGATTACTGCTGACCTGCAGCTTACACAGTGTCAGCGACAGGCTTTCAGCATCATCAAGGATGGCTCACACCCCAACCATGGTCCCTCTACCGTCCTTCCATCAGGAAGGCACTACAGGAGCCTTCAGTCCCGCACCAGCAGGCTCAGGGACAGTAACACTGATAACGCCATCACCATTCTGAACTCTCTACTCAATAGCTCAACTCTCAACCACTCAATAGCTAACCTTTCTATATATCAATAACTTATTACCGTACTCTATGTATATTATCACCTGTTTACATGTATCTATTCTGCACATAAACATATTTCAGATATCTATATTTAATAATATCATGTATCTGTACTTACTTATCGGTATTCGGTATGATCTATGAAAGCAACTGGCCGATGCCTTGAAAGAATGTCACATAAGACTGGCATCACTGTTCAAATCCAGGCTTTCTCTGACCATCAAAGGGCTTACAGGAATGCACTAACTGCAGCCAAGAACAAGCATTATGGCAGAATAATAGAAAGTGGCCACGATAACCCAAGGGTTTTGTTCTCTGTAGTTAATAAACTACTTCAACCTGCATCTGGCCCAATTACCTCCTCTACTGAAATCTGTGAAAAATTCCTCCACTTTTTCCACAAAAAAATTAAAGATCTAAATCATTCAACTAACATAAATCCTTCATCCATTTTTCCCTGTCTTCCCACTCCATCCAGCTCCTTTTCTAAATTTTCACCAGTCACATCGGCATTTGTTAATGACTTGCTTTGTAAGATGAGGCCAACTACTTGTGTACTGGACCCCATCCCCACCACACTTCTTAAATCCTGCCTTGACACTGGGTTTGTGCCAGCCACTTTTAAAATCGCTTCTATAACCCCCATGTTAAAAAAGTCTGGTCTTGATGGTGATGATCTTAACAATTTTCGGCCTATTTCCAACTTACCTTTTCTGTCAAAGTTCTTGAGTATGTTGTAGCCTCCCAGCTCACCAATTACTTAACCTCTAATAATCTGATGTAACCCTTTCAGTCTGGTTTCAGGGTGCAGCACAGCTGTGAAACCGCTCTTCTTCGGGTAACCAATGATTTGCTTATGGAAGCAGACTCAGGACAAACAAGCATATTAATTCTGTTAGACCTCAGTGCAGCATTTGACATTATCAGACATGACATTCTGCTGTCCAGAATGGAGAACATGCTGGGTATCTCTGGAACTGCCCTCCAGTG
This sequence comes from Polypterus bichir lapradei, assembly GCA_026402145.1. NCBI lineage: Eukaryota > Metazoa > Chordata > Cladistia > Polypteriformes > Polypteridae > Polypterus > Polypterus bichir. The sequence goes on from JANRMT010062798.1 coordinate 15,061,495, forward strand.
GTTGAAGTCCTATCTGACTGATAGGCAAGAGTTTTTTTAGTCTTGCTAACAGCAGATCCAGCTCAGCGCCAGTCACACAAGGAGTTTCTCAGGGCTCTGTCCTCGGCCCTCTTCTCTTCATTATTTATATGCTTCCTCTTGGCCATATTATTCATAGCTATGGACTGGGTTATCACTTTTATGCAGATGAAACTCAACTCTATTTCAATGTCAAAAGTGCAACTTCATCAGAGTTTTCTCAGCTGACAACTTGCCTCAGTGAAATTAAAACCTGGATGGAGCAGAAGTCTTTAAAATTAAATTACAACAAAACTGAACTCCTGCAAATTGGCACAAAAGCGCTACTTAAGAAAATGAGCTCCTTCCCAGTCACTCTTGATGGTGATCTCATCAGACCTTCTTCTGATGCAAGGAATCTTGGTGTCATTTTTGATTCCTCCCTTTCTTATTTTGCCCACATAAGCCACATTAAGAAACTTTCTTACTGTCACCTCCGTAGCATATCCTGTGTTCTCTCCTTCTTCTCCTTTTCTAATGCTGAGAAACCTGTCCATGCTTTTATCACATCCTGCATCGATTATTGTAACTCACTGCTGGCAGGTGCCCCTTCTAATCTTATATCACAGCTCCAGTTGATTCAAAAATCTGCTGCAAGAGTCCTAACACGAACCAGCAACAGTGAGCACATCACACCCATCCTGCTTCGCCTTCACTGGCTCCTTGTGTCTTACAGGATTGAATATAAAATTCTATTAATAACCTACAAAGTTTTAAATGGCCTTGCACCGGACTACATCAGTGACCTTCTAAATCACTCTGCTCCTATTCGCCTACTAAGGTCCTCTGATTCTGGTAATCTTGTTGTGCCTCACACTAAACTGCACTCTATTGGTGACAGGGCCTTCAGCTCCATAGCACCCAGACTCTGGAATAACATCTCGAAATTAATTAGATCAGCTGACTCCATACATTCTTTTACAAAACAATTTAAAATTCATCTATTTAGGAAGGCTTTTAACTTTGTGAAGCACCTTGAGCATGGGAAAGGTGCTATATAAATAAAATGTATTATTATAATTATTATTCATATCTTTTTATTCTTCCTTGTATATACTACTACCTGTAAATTAAAACATCATACAGATATATATTCTTATTTGTATGCTGCCTTATTGTACCTTGCTGTTTATTACACTTTAATGTTCTATTTACACCCACATTGAGTAAATACAGGTGGAAACATATTTTTGTGTATTTGAGTCTTCATTTCAGGCTGTAAAACAACACAATGTGAATATCTGAAGGTGGTGGTGGGGGGGCTGATTCTTTTCAATACACACCATATGTAATAACTTTGTTTCCACTTTAGGCATATTTAGAAGTTAAGGACATTTGTGGTTATCGCTTCTAATGAGTGAATAAAGCATCCCTGCTAGTTTTCTGTACACTTTGTTTACCATCTCTGACTAAGTCAATAATGAAGACACACGCAGTCAGTCCTGGTTCGGTGTGTCTGTGATCACCATCAGTGAATGACATCACAGTCTGACATTATTAAAGCTGGAGATATTATTGGTAAAATGGGGTCCATCTGTGACACCCTCATTACAAAACACTTAAGGTAAAAGCCAGACAAACAGCAAAGACTCCAGTGTTATGGGCACCAGTTACAATGCAGTAGTTCAGTCATTTGCTCCAATGTCTCAATTGACCATGTGCATTTAATAAACATAATAACTGTTCAAAATATTTAAAAAAATGTGTGATTGGTTAGTTAAAAGGATAGTTTTCCATTAACTGTCTGCCACGTGACCAAAAAAAGGCATATAACTTCTCTGACGACTATGTTGCAAACTAATGACTCCTTTAACACAGAAATACACACACTATTTTTGCATTCTTCATAATACATTTATGCAAAGCTCTCTACAGGATTAATATATTTATATTTTATTCTTAAGTTATCCATCCATCCATTTTACAACCCGCTGAATCCAAACACAGGGTCATGGGGGTCTGCTGGAGCCAATCCCAGCCAACACAGGGCACAAGGCAGGAACCAATCCCGGGCAGGGTGCCAACCCACCGCAGGACACACACAAACACACCCACACACCAAGCACATGCTAGGGCCAATTTAGAATCGCCAATTCACCTAGCCTGCATGTCTTTGGAATGTAGGAGGAAACCGGAGCGCCCGGAGGAAACCCACACAGACACGGGGAGAACATGCAAACTCCACGCCGGGAGGACCCGGGAAGCGAACCCGGGTCTCCTAACTGCGAGGCAGCAGTGCTACCACTGCGCCACCGTGCCGCCCATACTTAATTTATGTTTGATTTAATTTATTTTTTATATTTTTGTAACTATTGTAAATTAGAATAATGAACTTAATTCTAAGCCAACAAACTACGATTCCCATTTAATGAAGAATCTTGCAGCCGTACATGAATGTTAGTGGCAACAGCCTGCTTTTGCCACCCTGCTTCTACATAAATGAAGCCTGTCTGACATAAACTATCTGCTGGCTTCAAGGATATCTGACTGTACCTGTATGAGTAGAAGCCTGATGTTATGGAAGGAGAAGATGGAGGTGTGGGAGAAGCTTCTTTAACTATTGGGGACATCTGTGGAGGTGTAGACGAGAGGAGGCCAGATCCCACCGGAGCCGCATCGTCTGAATCACCTGGAAGAAGTAGCCAATGTTAAGTTACTTGAATCCAATCAAACTGATACATCAGAGCTAAGAGAATATCAAAATGAGAAAAAATCTTGAAGTGAGAAAAGCAAGATCTTACCTGACGTCGCAGAAGACTGCTCTACAATTCCGACTTTCACAACCTACAGATTTAAATGGAAGACAAGGTCGGGTCAAGTCGTACCAAGAATTGTGTATGAAAGATGTAGGATTCAGTACATTGAAACGTACAACATTAAAGGAACACTCCATCCAAAAGTGATTTGTTTCCCACCCTATGTAGTTTGTAGCAATGGCTGAGAAACATTTTTAACCTCACGTTTTCTTGAAAGAAAAAAGTATATGTTATAATAAAACCCATTGGTGACCAACACTGTACAACAGCAAATGATGTGAAAATGTCAATGGAGAGAAAAAAATCAAATAAAATGTCACATTGCTCTTAGCACATAATCCATAGACTGCTATCCAGTCGTATGCTCTAAATCTGCAAGACACACACAGTTTTTTTGCTCAACGAATATTAATAGTTACTTCCACGAACATCTGCGTACAACATAAACAGGAATGACATTCCCATAATAACATGCTTTTGAATTGAAGGCAAGACTCTTGACCAATGAATAGGGAGGAGAGGCAGATTTTGAACATACGACTGGATAATGGACATATGGATTATGTGACATGAGTAACATCAGGCCTTTTTGTTTTTATGGACGTTTTCACATTGTTTATCATTATACTGTACCTGTCACCATTGGGTTGTGTTATACCATACGCTTTTTTCTCTCAGTCTGCATAAACGTAAACTATATGGGGTAAGTTACAGTACATATAAAAAAATACTATTTTTTGGATGGTGTATTCTTTTAAATGTAACAATTCTCTTTAGTCAGAGGAACATTGTCCAGATGTTACTATCAGCCCATACTATACCACCATCATGGATATCACACAGTTAAAGCTTTTCAAAAATCACAATATCAGTGTACATCAGCACTGCCATACATAAGAATAAAGTATTTCTAGCAAACACTGATCCTTTTTTAGACAAATGAATAAACAACATATTAAAAAGAAGATGCAAGATAATCAGTCAGAAGAGATTTTACAACTTCATTGTTAAGCAATAATATCTCAAATAAGGAATACTATAGTAAGGGATACAGCTGTCCGCTATGAAAAGAGCATGTCTGCCTTTCCTGCTTGAAGCTAGGAGCTCTGTTTTTGGAGTTGCCTTCCACAGCTTTTCTGGAAATTCCTAAATCCAGTCAACAGTAAGTTTTGTCAAATATTCTGTGATCCTTACAGGCGAGGACCCATTGTGGGTGTCCACCAATGTTTACTATGGCTTCACCCTCTACAGGCATAGCTCACTGTGTTTTGGAATCACCTCTCTAGTTGAGCTCATATTTGTTCTATCTTACCATTACATCTAGATTTATTATTAAAGCATTGAAATGACCTTATGTTTTTCCTTAGATATTGGTAGTGTGTTGTATGATCAGAGTTATTTGCCTTACAACTACTGCCAAAGATCCTTAGAACCTTGGAAGCTAATCTAACAGATGTTACACATGGACATACTGAAAATGACAAATGCTTGTGGCAATAAGCAATGCTGCATTTCCCTCTTAATAGACTTGAAGAGATTAAGCAATAACAGGCTTGTGATGCTCTTAGGGGCTGCATTGAATGGATCAACAAGTGCCTACCGAAGCCTAATGAACCCCATTCATGATGGGGATCGTTGCTTGCCATTGTTTCCCACAAACAAGGAATTTCCTGTACACACAGGTCAGAAGCTTGCACTGATTAAATCCCTGCCTGTGGGAACTAATGCTCAATTGTTTAGTGAAGTCCTTGGAATGGCCCTGCTGTGGTCGCACGTTGCCTCTGGTGGAGCACCTAGAAGAAGATCAAACTTGACTATAGAGGACGTAAAAGTCGTAGCAAGATTTCTGTTATGCCCTCAGTGATTAAATCCCTGCCCTTTGTACGCACCTCTCGTCGCTACTATACTCTGAATGGTTTAGTGAGGTCCTCCAGAATGGCCCTGCTGTGGTCCCTCACAGCCTAGAAAATGATCATACATGACTATAGAGGATGTAAAAGTTGTAGCAAGATTTCTGTAGGTGAACCTGTGGAAAGATCACCCCGAGACTAGAGGGGTGAGAGCGGAGGGCTAGCATATCCACCTGACACCGTCACCCACCGCTAGCACCCCCTCATTTTTCCCATAGGATTAATGCTTCAGTATCAATGGGGATTTCCAGAAAAATAACCTCCACAGATAACAAGAAATGAATGAACTTTACTCTTAAGCAGACTGCCTTCTTTAGATCTTGAAAATGAAGTTAAACATTTTGACGTAAATTAAGTTAATCACTTTTATTATAAAGAAGTCATGAATTTCCTTAGGAATCTAATGTGTTTGTCAGAACAAGCTGGACGTTTGCGAGGAACAGATGTTTTCATTTGTGAGAGGCAGAGAGTTCAACAATCTTTTGTTATGGAATGAGCAGGAGGTGTGGGATATGGCCGGTCGTTCATCCTAGCCAATACCTCCACGCCGCCAGATGGAGCCCTCCTGGAAACATGGAGTTGCCCCGAATTCCAGCAGGGCATCATGGACATTGGAGTTTTCCTTACCTTCCTTCCTTAGAATGCTGCAGGAAGGCATAAGGATTTTTTATTTGCTCTATAACATGGAAGTACATCCTAGTCACAGGGACAGAAGAAATGACATACTACTGGGATGAAGAAAAGGAGTTTTCACCTGACTCAGAAATGTTAAGAATCACATGGACTGAGGGATCAGAAGCACTTCCAGGTCAAGGACTTTAAAAGGACGATGGGAAACCCCAGTAGATTGAGCCAAGTTGGGAGGAAGGGTGACTGAGCTGCTGGGTGGATTGGAGGATTGTTGATTATTGTATTGAGAATTGTATTATTGATTTATTGAAGTATAGTGGAGATGCTTTGTGCACATTATTATTATTAATAAATTAAATATCTGGACTTTTATCTGGTGCCTGGCGTCTGATCTGAGGGTTCAAGGGGACGACAGCACCTCTATCTGTCACAGAGGATATTCAAGGACGTTGGCATGATTGTCAATTTTCATTACTGGGACTCAAAAATTGAAACAACTGTCAATAAAATTTAAAATTAGGCTTATCCCTTCTATGTTATTTTTGGTTTTCTTCAATTACTTGCTTGAGAGAAATGTCTTCTATGAAGGTCTTTCCATTGTATGTCAATGTGCACACGACATTCTTTCGATTCACAACTATGACAAAGCTTTGCTTTGTGCAAATGCACATCATGTCACCTGGTGACACACCACCTCTGTGGCCATAACATGACAGTGTTCATTAAAAACCACCAGGAATAATACAGATTTAAACAATAAGTGATTAGTTTGTTCACACTGTATGCAAACTACATGGCAACGGCTAAGAGGGGAAAAAAAAAGTGCTGACCCCCACCAATATGTGGTAAACACTTATTTTGTCCCATTTCTTCTTTGTGTCACTTGTGTTGAAAAATATGTGTGTACAAGGGGGCTTCGCTTGCCAACACCCCAGCCCGATCGGCTTCGCTCTTCTCGCTTGCCAACCCCCCCATCCCAGGCCTGTGCGTTCGCTCCACTAAAACCCCTCTTAAACGGTGATACAATGGGAAACAAATTCAGTTTTTGTCTTTCTCCTCTTTGCTTGATCAGCTGCTCATTTGCTACTGCTGCCGTGCCACGTGATCTGCATCTCGTGTGGCGCTTCGAACGTTTAAAAGCCTGTACAGCAGCTGTCCTTTTGTTTAAGTGCCTTGTCTCTTTTCTCCCCTAGACGTCCTCAAACACTATTCAATCTCTTTTTGCTGTTCCATTAATTTAACCGAGTAATAATTTCCGTTAGTAAAACAATCATTTCTTGAGACTTTCAAATTTTCCTACTTCCATTATCTCTAACCTGCTCTGCACATGTATCGCGCCCACGTTTTTGAATTCTTTACGATGTTCTACTTTGTTATCTACTCTTTGTCTTTTATTTTCAGCCCCAGGCATGGTTAAACATCTTGGCACAGGTCTCGTCCCCAGATTTTTTTATATAGTAGAGAGAAATTTCAGGATAGTACAGAAATCTTTGTCTGCCTATAAGATGGAATCTTCAATTTTCTAAAATGAGAGAGTGAGTAAATCCATCAGTGGATTTCGTGAGCGAAGATGTGTCTGGTGGAGGCGAGCTTTGCCTCTGTGAACTGCTTCGTGACACTTTGGTTAGAGACTTTTTGTTATTCCCTTCAGTGAAATATATTGTGTGTTATTATCATTTGTTTTTCCAGCTTATCTTCCAGGATAAATGGGTCAGAGTAGTCCAGCATAAGAAGCTGCTTGGTGCAAATTTCATAAAAACCTAATCATTGTGTTAAAGAATAAGTCTGGTATTTTTCAAGTCAAAGTTATTTTTTACAAACACACACACACACACACACACACACACACACACACACATACATGTGAAATTCTGTTCTAAAGTTAAGCGTGTTCTATAAATTTAAAGAACAGATCTTGCCCACACTGGTGCTTTACATTGTAGGCTACAGGGCATTGAGGAAAAACTTAAAAACCTACCAAATCTGTCAACTTTTCAAGCCAAGAGATTTGTTTGACCTGCGCCATGTGATTACACATACATTGTAAAGCAGTATATACATGACATTTTTGAACAAAAAAAGGAAAAACACCACTATTGTGAAATTCTGCCATTTTAAAAGAAGACCAAATGTGTACGATAGCTCAGCACTTAGTCTTCCAGTGCTACAACATTTCACTGAGGTTTCCTCTCGAAAGAGCGAATCACAGTAAACTTTTCGTGCCATGTGGTTTGGCTTTAATTTGATTTACTTCCATATTTAAGTGAGAACTCATCCAACAGAAAAGGTATCCTTCCCATAAGCAAAATGGTACCAGGAATATGTAATAAACTGTTGATTTCCTCATCACAAATATCCATTGGAAATACAAATGGTGCGGGTCAATACTCGACAACTATCTTGGCTTGAAAAATGGACGTATTTGGTAAGTTTTAAAGCTTTTTTTTTGTGCCCCAAAGCCTCTTAAGGCATTAGAGCAGGGAAGATATTTGTTTTTTGAATTTACAGAACACACTAAACTTTTGAACACAAGTTCCTTTTGGTTCCTTTATAAAGCACCAGGACTGCCTATGTATTTTTAAAATATACAGAAAACACTTAACTTTAGAACACAATTTTGTGTAGCAGATGCATATACAGTATATCATGTTTGTGAAGAAATAGCTTTGACCTGAAAAATACTTAAGTTATCCTTTACGTAGAGGACTAGGGTATAACATTTGCCATTAATCTCTCATTGAAAGAATCAGTCAATTCCTTCATGTATGTGCGTCAGAGGAGCACTTCCTAGGTTTGTCAAAGGTAAGTGATACCACCCTAGGGTGCAAGGAGGCACAGTCATTAACACTGTTACACTTGTAGCAATGCTACTAGTAATTAGATCCGCATCTCCCAGCAGTCCTTGCATGGGCTGTTGGGGTCAAAGGTGGCCAGAGGGGTTTAAAAGGAGGGCAGGTGTCAAAGAAAGAAAAAAAAGTTTTGTTTGTTTTGGTGCATTGTGTGTTACATTTATCTGTTGGATTGCCTGCTGTTAATTCTGCCATATATCATCATTGTGTCCTGGACTGTATTCATTTGTTGGGGTCTGGATCGTCTGTCTACCTGTGCACTGAGGACTGTGTTGGAATTCATTGGTTTTCCGGAAGATTGGAGCGCTCCCGAACCATCCATCCGACTTCATCCTTTCAGTAACTACCGGTAGGACTGAGTTTTCTTTTACCCTTTCAACATACAGATCGCTAGACTTAACTTCACCACTTCTCATTTCATCCGGTTTGGTTTACATGGACTTTGCTGTGTGTTTATTGTGTTTCTTTGTTAAATGTAATATCGCCGAAGGGGTCAGGGGTGGTATTATTGTTTTCATTTAGTTCATTTAATTTCATTATATTCTTTATCGGTTAATGTTCCCAGCATGGTTTATTTAGTCTTTGTAGTGTGTGTGTGTGTCGTTCCCAGGCTGGGGTTATCCCTGGTAATCCACCACTAAAATAAATAAATCACCGTCACATTGATGGTGTGAATCTTAGCGGCACTTGACCGCTACACACTGTTGTCTGTTTTTTATCCACAGAGGTGAGAACACACCCAGGGAGGGCAATGGACTTTGCCGCTTCTGGCCAGAGACCTATAAAAGAGTGGATGCCCCAGAGAAAAGTGTCTCTTCACAGACCCAAAATGTCACCAGAACCAAGCTCCTGAGGAAGACCTGCTGAATGTAAAGTAACAACGACTGCTTTTGTTTTTGTTTAATTGCCATTAACACCATTGAGCATTCCTTTTGTTTAATATTTGTGTTAGGATTAAAAGGGTTGACCCGGCAGGCATCCCAACATTTCCCTGATGTCCACAAGTGTCCTTCCACCCATCCACAATCCGTACAGTCTCTTTTTTCTATGCCGCCTTTTTTTTGTAATAATATCATGTTCTTGTTTTTTTACATGGACAATGCAGTTATTCTCTTGTATTTCTAACAGCATATTCATCCTCTATCTCAGTTTTACAATCCACAAAATACAAACTAATATAGAGAAGAAAAAAAATCATGGATAATCTTTCACAGTTTTGTTTTCCAAACTCCCTACTATATCATTAATGAAAAACAAAATCGTGTCATAGCTATGTTATGAAAATAACTGAAACTGTCAAACTGAGCCATTCATTCATTTCAATTTAATTGAATTAATGTCGGTTTAAAAATAAAATGACTTACCCCAATAAAAGGGATAAACTTCTGGCAGGAATCTTCATCAGGGCTGTAATAATCACAACATGATTAACAAATAAAAATGATTTTGGAAAGAAAAAGAAAAAAAAAAAGATGACCCCCTAACCATTTCCCCCCCCCCTCTGAGGCAAACATAATCACATTTCTGACTGCACATTCTAGTAACATGTAACAGTTTGAACCTAATAATATGGACTGCACAATTATTTGTGTATTTTTTTGTTGTTTTGTTTTTTTGGCTGTCTCAGATTCTTGGTAAGAAGGGAAAAACATTTCAAATACAAAAAAATAACTATGGTTCAGTTACACAGTGTGAAAGATCAGTATGGTCAAAGACACAAATAACTGATTGCATCTTTACGTTCATTAGCACAAAGGTAGTCAATAAAAGTTCACACAATGGGGTTGTCATCGATGAGCAAACACTGTGTCAAGGTTCCACAGTATATGAAAATGTACACTTCTCACAAAAACATCAAAAATTCTGTAAAAGATAAGGCAACACACAGATAAAGAGTTGGGGGAGGGGATGGCGACTCCTGTATATTGTAGAAAATTTGCACAATGAAAATATAAGCAGTCAAAAAGTTAACGTCTTACCAAACGCGAGTCGATTAAAAAGAACGTAAATATGATTTAATCGTAGTTATTACATGGGGAGGGGTTTCTGCAGAAGTGGGTGTGCCTTCACGCATTATTGAGTCTTGGAGCATCTTGGAGGAGAAGATGTGAATGACAGCACCATATGATGGCCCGGAGTGGTATTACAATCAATGCACAAGCCCGAAGAATGCCCCCGACTCATGTTAGTGTGACAATACTCAGAGGACACATTTAGCAGCTATGCATACAAATGTGTGCATTTGATAGGGTACAAATTCTTGGTTTTAGCAAGATCAGGTAGTCTATGTGGTCCATAATGTTTTCAGTAAAGCCATTATACCTATAGAGAAAAATCTAGGAGGACCACAGGACCAGTGCTACAAAATGACTTGTGGATTGTGTGACAGAATGTCACAAGACTACATCAAATTATCCAATATATATGGAGATGTGGTTATGGATATAAATTCCCTTGGACCATGGGCTGATGATTCAAAAACAGTTAGAATGAGATACATAATGTCCATTACATACACTATTCATCAACAACAACTATATCTTGATTGTTGGTGAGATCTTGATGCCTAGACTGCAGCCAGATTAATTTGTGGAAGATCACTTCAGACTATTGAGCTATTCATACAATATTCTAAAATGATACACCACTGAGAAGAGTTGGTGTCATGGTGAATGGTGCTATCACCAATGATAGCAAGTTGCCTCAAAGCCTAAAAAGAGAGATTCTTGGCGATTTAATGACATAATAAGGAGTTCCAAGCAGCTATGGCACAACTTTCCTTGAAAGTCTAGTGCTCTTCCTCAACAGGACTCTGCCTAACTACCCAAAGGTACCATCTCACGCTGTCACCTATGTAACTCAAGCAGTCTTTAATTATCTCCAACAAAGTAGAGGCACACATTCTGCCAACTTACAGTAGCCTCCTGGGACTACAGCCTTCCTGGAGACGCTTTTGTGTAGTGCGTTCCTGGATGGTCCACAGAACACCAATTGGCCTTTGTATGGCTCTATGCTATTACCACAATTCACTTCTATCCCTAACCACAGAGGTTTTACGGAGAAAAGTAACATCACCCTAAGCCTTGTTCCATGTCAATAAATTATTCCTTTGCTGAAAATTTGAAAACATTCCTTTTTCACATACTACATCCTGTATGCTGGTCTTCGTGTAAATTGCATCATTTGACAGCAAGCATTTTTTGTCATTGAATGTAATTTGCATATTTTTACGACAATGTGGCTATTAAAAAGTTTATCAAATCCGTAATATTTTTTGTAAAGTCTACAACATACTCCACTTTAAACTTTGCCAAAATGGCTACTCCAATGCAACTTTGAATTTGCTACAATAAAAGCAATGAATCTTTGAACGTGTCCATCCGCAGTGGAAGAAGACCAATCTATTAAGGACAGAACTTTGGTTGGATCCATGATTCGCTTTATCTTCTTATATATATTATGCTACTGTGGCTGTCCATTTGTCTGTCTAGAATTTTAAATCACCTGTAGCTTGCAAACTGTTTCACCTATTAACCTGAAATTTGGTACAAATATACTATGTAACCTTTACTGTCTGCTTTCGGGGTGATGATTTTTATTACTCTTTTTATTTTTATGGCAAAATTCTCATCCCCACCACCTTCGCTGTCACTTCCTCTACTTCTTAATTTCTTAAATCATTCTTGAGGCAGATTCAACACTTAAGTGCCAGCTTCAGTGAAAAATGAAGAAAAATGTATTCAGTAATTGCAACACAAAAACGGACTTAATCAGTTTTAGCACGAAAAGATGCCGATGGAAGAAGAGAAGAAGCAGGCCGCTAGGGTGGAGAAAAGAAGAACTACTCACGAAGCAGCAAGCACATCAACCTCTGAGCAAACAAATGGTAAACGCACAGAGAAAGAGTACAAAAACTAAAAGTCAAGTGTATTCACTGCATGTTATAGTGCAGTCTATTGTTATTGGTATTAGATATCTCGTAACACCAGACCGCTTGACAAACCTCCTGAGGGCCTATAAAATTGTACTGATTTCATTTTGTAAACAACATGCTTGCAATCATACATAACTCATCCCTCGCACAATCCAAATTTACAGAGCACACCCCTTAAGAAACACCCACTGTCCTCAAATGTTATCATCCATTCATCCCCCTCCTGGACATCAATTTACATGCACTTCTTAGATCAAGTTTCCTAAAAATATTGGACTTCTGAATAGCAACACAAAGTGTGTAACTGGTGGTGGACACAATCTGACTTAGAAAGTGCTGTTATGCAGGAAGACTGCAGTACTAGTTAGGAAGCCATATCTAAGGCTGGGGGATTAAAGTTTTCCTTTAGTGCAGTGGTCGAAATAGTGGCTTTGATTCCAACATCTCACATCTGCTGTGTCAAGAAGAGTAGGAGCTTCGTTCTGAGAGACCCCTCGCTTGTGAATGAGTGGTAAAGGTAGTAGTAATTTTGTATCATATCCACTAGACAAGTGCACGATTCAAACGTGACATTCTTCTTCCCCAAAAACATAACCATCAACAACTAGACAACCTGATGAAATAGTTAGCCAGGTTACTACTGACTACTGAGTCCTCCATGGATTTGCTCTCTGTTTACTACAATCCTGTTGTGATTCAAGACATTCACATAGTACACTCCCAAAAAGCAATCATTGTAAAATAAAGGCTAAGCTAATTTCAAGCAATACACCAAGCAATCTTCATGCCAGAGCTCTAATTTCCTATTCTCCCACTGAAGACTTTGTGGAGGGTACTTTCCCCTCTGCTTAGCAAATCAACCCAGCTGTTGTGCATATGTTACAAGTTAAAATAAAAAAATGTGCCAAATGAAAAAAAATGCATACTCAATACTAGAGACTTAATTGCTCATTTTCACAGTGCAGTGAAAAAAGAATTGCCCCACCCTGATTTTCTCTAGTTTTGTTTAATCACAACACTGAGTTGTTTCTGGTCTACAAACAAATCTCTCTAAACATAAAGTGATAAAACATCAGGATAATGTCATCCAGTGTCCACAAGAAGGTGTCAAAGCCTGATGAACCAAGGAAACAAGCACAAAGAAAGACGGACAAAAGGGCGAGAATGTTTGATGAAGAAAGGCAACAAGAACCACAAAGAAAGAGGGATGTAGGTACTAGCATAACCAGTGGGAAAAAAAGTTTGTAAATGCATGATGTGATTGAAGCAGATGGACTCACAATTAAGCCTCTTTCAAATAAATGAGTGTTTCGCTATACTAGTTTAGTATAATAGAGAAGACAAGGAAGACTCTCTTCCTAGCATAACCACGCTACCTAACAGGATATATAACTGCTCAAGCAGTGAGAAGAATACGCCAAAGCTGTTGGTTGTGGACTAGCCTGATTTTTGTCCTCTGCTTTCTCATTCGAGTTCCTTTGAGTTGTTTCTGTTTCCATTGCTGAAATAAATTGAATGTGCTCCTACTTTGAACTGCTGTTGTCATTTTGCTAACTTTGTATTTTATCTCTGTTTGTTCGACAGTCAATCTTTCATATTCAAACAAATTGCAGACAAGTGAATTCAAGTTCCAGCCTTTTTTTGTTAAAAGCCCATTTTTAGAGAAATGCCACTTGTCTCCATCTTTGCATTAATACGTTTTGACCGTCTGATCAAACTGGTTACCTTTCCTTTTTCTTTGTTACATATTGTATAATATTTTTGTAAAATTTTGTTTATGTATTATATTAAACTATCAAAATACCCGCGCTTCGCAGCGGAGAAGTAGTGTGTTAAAGAAGTTATGAAAAAGAAAAGGAAGCATTTTAAAAATAACGTAACATGATTGTCAATGTAATTGTTTTGTCACTGTTATGAGTGTTGCTGTCATATATATATATATATATATATATATATATATATATATATATATATATATACACTGTATATACATACACACACACACACATATAAACATATATACATATACATATCAACATATACACATATCTACACATATCTATCTATATATATATATATATATATATATACATATACACATCTACATATATATACACATATTAACATATATATACACATACATATACACACATACATACACACACACATATACATATATACATATACACATACATACATACAGATAAATATACATATATATGCACACATACACACACATATATACACATACATACATACATACATACATACACACACACATATATATACATATATATATATACAGATCTACATATATATACATATCTACATATATACACACATATATATATATACATATCCACATACAGTATATATACATATCTACATATATATATATACACACACACACACACACACATACATACATACATATACATATCTAAATATATATATATATATATATATATATATATATATATATATATATACTGTATATAGCAAAATCCCCGCGCCTCGCAGCGACGAAGTACTGCTTTTAAATTTTTATTAAGAAGAAAAGAAAACCTTTTTAAACTGAGGGAAAATATACCAGTAACTATCTGTTAAGGATCTCTTTGTATACCACGTTGTCAGTTCAGCACTCCGGTTGTAATATGACCAAGTTGTGCACTGAGCTTACGTTTGAGAATGCAACGTATAGTTGTCCAGGAGAAAAGCAATGTTGCCTCAAATCAATGGCAACCTTTTGTAGGGTGTGTCCCTGAGACTTATTAATTGTCATTGCAAAGCAGAGCTTTACTGGAAACTTGAGGCATTTGAATTGAAATGGGAGATCAGAGGGTATAACGGTGATGCGAGGAATACATTCAGAGTGTGGCGCTCTGCGGTTTTTTTGTGTAGCTGCCTTCACACAGCTTCGCCGCTGCTTTATAAACGAACACCATATAAGGCCATTGTTTCTCCTTGCTTCGCGGTTCTGTACTGTTTTATTGTTCGTTTATTACGATTGTTATAGTTATTGTGTAGCTATTTGAGACTTACTTTACTGTTCAGGTACCCATTTCCTTTATTTAATCCGCGGCTTGTACGCTATTTTTTGTTCGTTTATTATGATTATAGATATTTATTGATTCCCTTCTTTAGCTGACTGCCTGCTCATATAAGGCGCTCCGCTGGTTTTTTGTGAAGCAGCCTTTACACAGCTTCTCCGCTGTTTTATAAACGAACGACATATAAGGCCATCGTTTTTCCTTGCTTCGCCAAGGAAGCTGTCTTTTTATTTAATCCACGGGTTCTCCGCTGTTTTATTGTTCGTTTATTACGATTGTTATAGTTCTCTTTATATAGCACGTTGTCAGTTCAGCACTCCGGTTGTAATATGACGAAGCTGCGCAAGCTCACTCTTGAGAATGCAACGTATAGTTGTCCAGGAGAAAAGCAATCTTGCCTGAAATCAATGGCAACCTTTTGTAGAGTCTGTCCCTGAGACTTATTACTTGTCATCGCGAAGCAGAGCCTTACTGGAAATTGGAGGCATCTGAATTGAAATGGGAGATCAGAGGGTATAACGGGGATGCGAGGAATACATTGAGTGTGGAGAAACTCTAGAGACAGCGTGTGTATTAACTTGTGGATTTTTCTGTGAGTATTTGGTGGCAGCGTGACGAAGTTGCTTCCGCAAGACCGCGTTAGCTGTGGAGCTCAGCTCGGAGCATATTCTTTTCCTACCTTGTCAATTGTGTAATGCGTTTTTTGAACAGGTTTGATGCATGGAAGTGATCACTCGTACTGCGTTCAGTCAGTTCACGTGAGCTGCTCTCTTGTGTGATGTTGCAATGTCCACGGCTTTATTTAATGTTAGCTAAGACCCGGCACTTAAAAGTTTCTCACTACAGCAATTTTAACTCCGTTACAAAGTGATCCAAAGTCTCGTTTATACCTCGTGTCTTCTCATTAAACTAGTATCTCGCGAATAAAGTATTCGACGAAGGCATGACAAACGGCAGCGGGAGCGTGTACATAAACTTAATTTAAACTTATGGTTTACACCGTGTTTTGTTTCCACAGTAGCTGCACTTATGAATAAGCTTGTATGCGTTTTTCTTCAGTGCTCTTTGCGAGCTCTTCCTTCTTTTCTACGTATTGTGGTCACAGTCAGTTCACGTCAGTTCCGCCCCCCACGGCCGTTGAGCTAACGTCCATTACAGTATATGGAGAAAAATAGGTTCCAGTTATGACCATTACGCGTAGAATTTCGAAATGAAACCTGCTTAACTTTTGTAAGTAAGCTGTAAGGAATGAGCCTGCCAAATTTCAGCCTTCTACCTACACGGGAAGTTGGAGAATTAGTGATGAGTGAGTCAGTCAGTCAGTGAGTGAGTGAGTGAGTCAGTGAGGGCTTTGCCTTTTATTAGTATAGATTCATTTTTATTTCATCTTGTAAAACACTTTTAGCTACAATGTTTGTATGAAAATGTTCTATATTAATAAATGTTGTTGTTGTTCTTGTGGTAGAACGATTTTTTGTTTTGAGTGTTTAATTGTACCAATTGCTACTAAGGTTATGCATTACACCAGTACTAGAAAAGCACCAAAAAACCCACATTTTAAAACAGTATGGTACAAGCATTTTAAGATTTTTTGGTACTGGAAGTAACTGTCAGCTTCTCTCTCAATCCTGAAATCTCACACACCCAAACACTACTGCAATTAAGGAAAATGTCACAGACTTGACAAAATTAAAGTATATGCTTCAGTGCAATCGTGACATTATGGTTGACAATTAGGGCTTTGACTGCAATCACAAAAGTAATCCTCTGTTTTATGTATTACATTTCCCCAATTTTTTGACACCAGTTGTACAGCCAACTTACCTGGAATTGCCTTTCCCAAGATTTCTTCCATTTTTTTTCCTACAAGGTTATTTTTTTTTTTTTTTACATTTTTTCTTGTCTTCTTAGAGAGTCATTCTTAAAAACAGGGTATGTTAAAGCCCAGTGAGGCATTCCCCTTTGTGATTTTGGGCTATACAAGAAATAAATTGTTGTTGTTCATTGGAATTTCATGGCTTCAAGAAGGAAATGAAACAAATTGTGCAAAAGGGAGGTGAGCAATGGCGTCGCTCATCAGGGAGGCTGGAGTAAGATGGGGACTTTGAAGATTTCCAAAAGCATTTTGTTACAGATACAGAGATCCTAATGCTGGTATTGACATCAAAGTCAAAATTTTATTACCAATCGAATACTAATTGGTATTAAAAAAAGTGATTTTTGATCTTTAAAAAAGTTTATTCAGTTTAAATGATTTAATTGAAAAAAGAATCATCCAGCCCCATTTGGAGAAGGTCCTAACACTAATCTGTTTCAAAGAGCGAACAGACACCATGTACAAAAGAAAAAGTGCAAAAAAAATTTGTAAAAATAAAAGATTAAATTGTTAAGCAAAAAACAAGCAGAAGACAGCCAGAGTCTAGCAATTCTTAAAAAGAACAGGAAAAGGCAACACCTCACCCACCATGATTCTGCTCATTAAAACAATGATCACTACAATGTTACACACCAGTGCCAGCTTAATGTAGTAAAGGAGGCTTAGTCTGGCAGGTTATGGGCAGTTCATGTGGCAGGATGGAGATGTTACTTTAGCCTGGGTGCATAAAAAGTACAGACTGTAGAGGAGCATTGAGTATATAAGTGTAAGGGTGTCTCCTGGTCTCTATTTCAAAGGTTTAATAAGTACACAGAGGAGCAGAAATCCATTTTATATCAAAAACAACTAGAGTAACCTATTTTAAGCCAGTAAGAGATAAACAATATGGCAGCATGGCTAACCCTGGCATTTTTCTTTTTTTTTTTAAATGTGAAAAAAAATTCTTTGAGTGTGAATCTGAGAGCAGCCCACAAGCTACCAGTGCAGTCAGAATGTGTTAAATAACCTCAGATATTAACAAAGGAACAGGTAATCTGAGTCAAATAAAGCATAGCCAGCACTTCGTAGGATGCCAACACCTGCGGACTGACATGCTGGGACATCGCAGATGTGGTTCTCCCAGCTTGGCTGCCAAGCAACAAAATGCAAAAATGTCCCCAAGACAAAGCGGCAGGCTGGAGATGTACAGTGGTGCCAGATTGCAGATCTTTCCCCAGTTTTGCAGTTCAAGCCAAACATGCCAACCCTGAAAGGATCTGAGATGGGCCAAGGGGCACAAGCATTAAAAAGAAAACCCAAATGCATGCGTGTGGGTGCATACAGTTATGCAGACAAAGCACTCACTACAGGTTAACAAAATGCTAAGTCTGCATAAATGATGGCTGGGGCCCTGGGACAAAGTGCAGAAAAAGAGAATGACTCTTTATCTGACAACAAAGGTCTGATTACAAACAACACCAACAGAACTTCAAGAGTCAAGATTTAGCACATAAAAGAGACACCACTGATTGTTGATTATTGATAACAAACTCAGGGAATCATTTACTGTAAATGAAGCAACACTTTATACCGTATATACTCACATATAAGTTGGGTCTTGGAACTCGAAAAATCGATCAGACCCCGACTTATACGCCCGCTCAAAAATGCGACACTTAAATTTTATCATTTTTTACATCTTGCTTTCTCCAATCTCACATCAGTTTCTCAGACGTGAATTTTGTGGCAGCAGCACAGTTACCAGTTTCTTTCGCTACTTCAATGATGTTTAATTTAAAACTAGCTTCATATTTTCTTCTGATCGAATGCTCCATCGAAGATAAGGGATGCTCTTACGATAAAGGCGTATGAGGGTGTGAAATACAAAAAACACAAAACAGTGCAAATGTCGCTTTAGAATAGTATGGGTTATAAACCGTGTGGTCATGTAGGCACAATACTGTACATAGAAAAAAAAAATACAGTGTGCTCCATGGTTATTCTCTCAGGTGGGCGTTAGCATATCATAATCTCTTGGACCAATAGCGTGTGTGTTCCGCATTCGACTTATACAATCAACATTATAAAATACAAGAAATTATACTGTAAAAGCAAGTCCTGACTTATCAGCACCAACCTGATCTCTCATGCAGATGTAGCAAATCTGTCCACTTGTATTTTTGGCACCTACAACTTGAGTGTTCCAGTGTATTTTATGAGGGATTATCAAGAGTGTGTGATTTCCGGCCTGCTGCTGCAGTCCTTTTTTTTGTGTTTAAAGAGTAAGCACTGTTTTGGCTTTCTTGGCCTTAAGTCAGGTCCATTTCAGTCTGGCTCAGAACTTCACCACTGGAACAGAACTTCTTTTTCATAGACAGGATGTCAAAGTGCAGATGATGCTTGAAAAGTATCCAGTTTAAAGACCTGAGGGCAACATTTTTGCTGTTTATAAATAGTGTTGTCTTTTTGGTTACCTAGAGCTCGGTGTGATTTCCTCAGAAATGTTGAAATATGACAAGAGTATCTTGTGTGAGCAAGTTTAAGTAATTTGGGGTTTTGCTCACAAGTACGGATAACGTTGATGATAAGATTTACCCATAGATTACTGCAGCAGCAGGATGTACTAACACAATGTTTTTTAAACATATGTTTTTTTTCTTGTGATCTAGTTTTTTTCCCTTCTTAGTGTCTTTATGACCCAGATCAGTGAAGGAGGGGTGGAGTGTGTCCCTCTCAGATAATTAACAGCTACAGTCACTGCACGTCTCTTGGAGAATCACCACAGACAGTCATGATGTGTCCTTTTTAAGGATCACCACCAATAGTTTTAGCATGTCCCCTTGGAGTATTGCCACCAACAGTCATAGTGCGTCTCCTTGGAGGATTGATATTGACAGTCATTGTACTTTTTGGAGTATCTCTGCAGACAGTCATATCCCTGGGTTTCTCCTTGTAGAATTGACGCCAACAGTCATAGTGCATCTACTAGGAAGATCACTGCCGACAGTCATAGCACCCCTTGGAGAATCACCACTGACAGTCACAGCACCCCACTTGGAAAATCTCCGCAGACAGTCATAGCTCTGGGTTTTACTTTGGAGAATCACCGATGACAGTTATAGCCTTTGGGAGCTCCTTGAACAATCGCTACCAACAGTCAAAGTGGAACAATGTTGATTGCTTAAACTGCTCGCAGCGACCCATCATAATACACTTGTAAACCATACATGACCCCTTCCCATTGAATACAATAGTCAGTCATGACCCTGCCCAACTTAAAAAGCGACAACCCATGACCTATGGTTTAAGAAACTATGAACTAACAGATAATGGTGCTGAAGTGGAAAACCTCAGATACAGCTCTTGATGTACCACTCAATCTACAACACCCTCTTCACTTGTGGTCAAGAGTGGATAGTGAAGATCACCATTACGATCAATTTTCCTGCACAATTTAATCTCCCTAAGTGGGTGACAAATTTAACAATTCAGGAAGGATTTGGAGTGGAGTGCTGCATTTATTTGAGGTGGTTTAGACATCTTCTGGAGAAATTTCCTGCTGCACTGGTTATGGTCCACTGGGTAGAGATGTATGAGTAGACAATTCGGCAGGAAGAAGTTGAATCTGGGTACAGCAAATACTGTGACACCAAGTAATGTACATACACCATATGCAGGATTTGAAATGCCAATTGGTCCAGTCTGGTATTTGGTTGCCTTGACTGTTTCACAAAGTTTGCTTGCATTTTTCCTTTCTGGTTTAGCCCATAGTGAGGAGAGGAATTAAGGTCAGTAGGACCAAGACAGAATACATGTGGGTGAATGAGAGGGAGGTCAGTGGAATGGTGAGGATACAGTAAGCAGAGCTGGCAAAGGTGGATGAGTTTAAATACTTGGGATCAACAGTACACAGTAATGGAGATTGTGGAAGAGAGGTGAACACGAGAGTGCAGACAGGGTGGAGTGGGTGGAAAAGAGTGTCAGGAGTAATTTGTGACAGACGGGTATCAGCAAGAGTGAAAGGGAAGGACTACAGGACGGTAGTGAGACCAGCTATGTTACATGGGTTGGAGACAGTGGCACTGACCAGAAAGCAGGAGACAGAGCTGGAGGTGGCAGAGTTAAAGATACTAAGATTTGCATTGGGTGTGACAAGGATGGATAAGATTAGGAACGAGTACATTAGAGGGTCAGCTCAGGTTGGACGTCTTGGTGACAAAGTTAGGGAGGCGAGATTGCGTTGGTTTGGACATGTGCAGAGGAGAGATGCTGGGTATATTGGGAAAAGGATGTTAAAGATAGAGCTGCCAGGCAAGAGGAGAAAAGGAAGGCCTAAGAGAAGATTTATGGATGTGGTGGAGAGAGGACATGCAGGTGATGGGTGAAAAAGAGCAAGATAATGAGGACAGGAAGAGATGGAAGATGTTGATCCACTATGGCAACCCCTAATGGGAGCAGGAAGAAGGTCTCAGGCAAAGACGTTGACATTGATGTTCACATTCCAGAAGTCAGATGTGGCCCCAAATAGAGGATACTGTTCTTGATTTCATTTAGCACAGCCTATTTCCACTATAAAGTTATCTTAGAATGGACTCAAGTACTGCAGCTTTTGTTTTCCATGACCAAGGTGGTAACAAACCAATGATGAGAAAAATATGAAAAATGTCATAAAAGTACTGAAACAGAAGTAAAAACAAGAAAAAAACAACTTTCACACCTTGCAAAGTGGAATATCCTGTAGTGTATAGGAGCTCCCTTTCTCTGCATCTGATCGTCGATGCACCAAGGAATCTTCATTCAAAAAGTCAATTTACCTATCACATATATCCATCCTCAGTCATTTTACAACTGGACTGACCACAAATTCTCCATCTTGCCTAAAGATCCCCTGGGTTTAAGAGAAAGCTTATGACAGTTTTAGCAATCTCTCGACTTGATATTTCATACAATCTTCTGTAGCAAGAGAAAGTACGTTAATCGTTTGGGATGACCTGGTTTTCTGGTAATAAAATATAATCAGATCTTCATCTCAGAATCAATTATGTACAAACACAATATGCTTATGCTGATAACACACTAACAATTATAATCGTTAATGTCTTCATTGAACACACCCCTCAAACATTCAGTGTGCTGTGGAAAAAGTAAGTGAACCCTTGGATTTAATAACTGACCGATCCTTTTTTAGCAGCAATCATCACTAACAAGTAACCTTAAGTAGCTGTTGATCATTCCGGTACAACATTCAGCAGGAATTCTGGACAAGCTTCAGAACTGCTGCCGCTCAGCCATATTTTTAGGATGCCTGGTGTGAACAGCTCTCCTGATGTCATTCAATGGCATCTCCATTGGGTTAAGGTCTCAGCTCTGACTGAGTTACTCCAAAAGGCAGATATTCCTTTCTTGAAGCCATTCTGTAGTAGACTTACAGTTTATAGTCATTGTCCTTCTATTGAGCTTCATCTGGTAGACAGACACCCTGACATTATCCTAGAGGATACCATGATTAACTAGGGAACTCATTTTCTCCTCGATGTTTCCAAGCTGTCCAGGTCCAGAGGCAGCAAAGCCGTCCAAATCATGTTGTTCTCTCCACTGTGCTTCACTGCCAGGATGATGTTTTGAGGTTGGTACGTGACGTCCTTTTTATGCCATATGTACTGATGCATACTCTTCATGAACAATCCAACTTTAGTTCCACCAATCCACAAAACATTATCCCCAATTGCAATGTGGAGTGTCAAGATGGTCTTTGGCAAACTTCAGGTGTACAGTAGTGTTTCTTTTTCTTTTTGGAGGTCAGTGGCTTCCACCTTGGTGTACTGCCATGGACACCATGCCTATTCAATATTTGTTTGTGGTAGACTCATGTATTTAGATGCCCACCTGTCCTAATGATTCTTCAAGCCTTTAACTGTTACTCTAGGGCTCTGTTTTGATTTATTCAGCGTATCGAGTCATCTTGGCTGGCGCCCACTTCTTGGGAGATTAGCCACAATACTAAACCATCTCAATTTATACATATTTTGTCTAACTGTGCACTGAGCGATATCTAAACCCTTTGGAATGACTTTGCAGTCCTTTCTAGTTTTGTGTAAATCAACAGTTCTTGGTGGGAGATCATCTCAGATCTCTTTTTTTGCAAGATCTGCATCACATCAGCAGATGCTTCTTGTGAATAACAATCTCAAAATGTTTTTCATTAATCAAGGCAACTCTAAACCCCACCTCCAATCTCGTTTCATTGGTTGAACTCCTTTTGTTGAACTTATCAGCCTAGGAGCTCACAGAGTTTTTCCAGCATTTACTTGTGAATATTTGAATGATGTATTCAGCACATACAAGAACAATACAATAATGTGTGTGTTATTAGAAAAAAAAAGAAAAACATTGCGCTTGTTCATTATTGTGACTTAGATGAAGATCTGACCATAAGTTAAAACAAATCTATAGATCACTGTGTTGACTTCATGTACGTTTTTTGCCACTCTTTATGAATAGGATAGACAAGCTTGTTGGGTTGAATAGCCTGTTAATGTCACAACTTTTCCAGTGCTCTAATCTGGAGACAATTGGAAGCCACCAGAAGCTGTGGGAGGTGTGGACGAAGGACTGATTTGATGTGACGAGAAGGCAGACGTGCTGCTTAATATTAACTGATAGGAGGCAATCAACTAGTTGGTAGGGGAGATGCTAAAAAGTATTGTTCTTATCTGAATAGATGGTTGGTGAAACAAACCGACTTGAAGAAGTAGTCCAGTAATGGTGACTGTAGATTGGGCGCTACTGGAAGACTGCTCATTATGCTGCACTGTTTGAGGGACATACTTCCCCTTTCTTTCACATAACTACAGCAAATATTCATATTAAAGAAATAATACATATGATATGAAGGCTTTGATGCAGCGTTAATAGTCTTACAGAAAGTGTAATTCGACTGAAATGGACCTGCAGTAAATCACAGAAGAAGCAGCCCTTTAGTCAAACCTTTGTGAGGCCAACTTTGGGATGGCATTGATTCTTTGGAATTCAGGCCGATCAAGTTTGCATTAGAAGGAGGAGGTAGAAATCAATATCAATTTATCAGTGATAAAAACAGAGAGGAGGCTCAAGCAGACATCAATACCTTCCGGCAAAATCAAAATGAAAGCTCTTTTTCCTTTAGAGAGAGCAAAAAAAAAAAAACAAAAAAAAACAAAAGTAAAGACAAACAACAAACAACACACAAAGATTAATAACAGACGGCAACAGTTACATCTCCAAAATGTACTTTGCACATCTCTGAGACAATAGGAGCTGTGCTGCGGAGAATGACATGCAGCCTTGTGATAGACTTTGTGCTATAGGGATGCATAAAGGGTTTTGAGAGGATCAGAACTTCAAAAGATACGTTCAGGTCATGTTGGGGAGCATGCACTGGTACAGCATGTTGCCGTACCCATCACACAACGAAACACCCTGGGATCCTGGTTGGCAACCCCCCAGGGCAGACAAGCAGTCCAGGCCTACCGATCTGAAACGACCATTTATCTGCCACAGCCAGGTGTTACATAGGCGTCCCCTTGACCTGGTCCAGCCACTCAGGCTATCAACAATGAGGATCCTGTGAGCCAGATCACCCTCAGGGAATCACGCCACATGGCCGTAGTGTCGTAACTGACACTCCCTCACAATGCAGGTAATGTGCCTCATTCAGGACTCCGTGAGCAACACAAAGTCAAACCAGCGGTACCCAAGGATTCTCTGGAGAGACACAATACCGAAGGAGTCCAGTCTTCATCTCAGGTCACTGGATAGCATTAATGTCTCGCAACCATATAGCAAAAGAGGAAGCATCAGGACTCTAAAAACTTGGACTTTCGTTCTTTTGCATAGATATCGGGAGCACCACACACCCCTTTCCAGCGACCTCATGACCCCCCCATGCTCTCCCAATCGGTCTACTGACTTCATAGGAAGAGTCACCAGTGACATGAATATCTCTATCGAGGTAAGTAAACCTAATAGATACACCAATCAAAAAAAATAAAGAAAGAAGGGACTGTCACATAAAAATACAACAATGAAATGGTCGAGACCAACCTGTCTACTACCTATCAGAAAGGAGTGATCACCCCAGACATGGATAATGCCATCACTGAAAGGCTGGCTATGCTGGAAAAGTCACATACAAAATGAGCAAAACTAACATCTGCATTTGTTTCTGTGGTTGAATTGTTTTTTTCCAGTTGCTCTCATAGTATGCGACAACTCCAGAAAACATCTCGGCACAACAGCCACAACGGTGTGTTATAGCTTACCTCTTCTGTTTGTAGGTGAGCATGGCTTCTGCTATGGGCAGCTGATGTGCCCCATTGGCACCCATCATATATTGTGTTAT
The DNA here is from genome assembly GCA_026402145.1 of Polypterus bichir lapradei. Lineage (NCBI taxonomy): Eukaryota > Metazoa > Chordata > Cladistia > Polypteriformes > Polypteridae > Polypterus > Polypterus bichir. The sequence continues at coordinate 15,086,916 of JANRMT010062798.1, forward strand.
CCTAGAAACCACATCTGGACATTCTTGCACTACAGTGAAGAGAAAACCAAGAGATGAATGATCCATTGTCACGACTTGTCAATGTTTGTCAGAGGCAGAGGAACTTTCTTTCTGCTTACCGATGACGGGAGCCTCTTGCTTGTGGAACAGGTCTCGCCAGGCAGCATCCTGGAACAAGTTGCTGTACCGGTAGTCAATGGTCCCCAGATAATTAGAGACAGGATGAGCGCCTGCGAAACACACGTGAGAAAGGTCTGTGTTTAAAGTCGTTTAATTTTCACACTTTTAGTTAGTTTGCTTTGCTCTGAATTAGGGGATGTTTCATTACTTTGTTTCAATTTCATTCTGTGGGTGTGTCGTGGGCTTCTTTTATTGGGCAGAAACATTTTTTCCCCTCCGAGAAAAAAAAAACCATACTGCCTTTTTTTTTCGATGTGGGTGTGGCAATGCGCTGTATCAGAGTGTGCTCCTAACCTCTCTCTCACTATTGTGCCTATGTGACCACATGGTAATACCCAAACTATTCCGAAGTGACGTTTGCACTGATTTGTGTTTTTTGTATCTCACACTCTCATACATCTTTATCGTAAGAGCATCCCTTATCCATGATGGAGCGTTTGACCAGAAGAAAATATGAAGCTGGTTTCAAATTAAACATTGTTGAAGTAGTGAAAGAAATTGGTAACTGCAACAAAATTCGATGCATCTGAGAAACTGGTGCGAGATTGGAGGAATCAAGAAGATGAAAAAAAAAAAAGTGCCACATTTATGAACAGGCGTACAAGTTGGGGTCTGATTTTATGATCAATTTTTCAGGTTTCAAGACCCAACTAATATGCGAGTATATATATACTCAGCAAAAAAAGAAACGTCCCTTTTTCAGGACTGTGTATTTCAACAATAATGTTTTAAAAATCCAAATAACTTTACAGATCTTCATTGTAAATTGTTTAAACAATGTTTTCCATGCATGTTCAATTAACCATAATCAATTAATTAACATGCACCTGTGGAATGGTCGTTAAGACCTTAACAGCTTACAGAAAGTAAGCATTTAAGGTCACAGTTCTAAAAACGCAGGACACTAAAGAGACTTGTCTACCGACTGTGAAAAACACCCAAAGAAAGATGCCCAGGGTCCCTGCTCATCTGCGTGAACGTGCATTAGGCATGCTGCAGGGAGGCATGAGGACTGCTGATGTGGCTAGGGCAATAAATTGCCATGTCCACACTGTGAGACGCCTAAGACAGCACTACAGGGAGACAGGAAGGACAGCTGATCATCCTCGCAGTGGAAGACCACGTGTAACAACACCTGCACAGGATCGGTACATCCGAATATCACACCTCCGTGACAGGTACAGGATGGCCACAACAACTGCCCGAGTCACACCAGGAACACACAATCCCTCCATCAGTGCTCAGACTGTCCGCAATAGGCTGAGAGAGGCTGGACTGAGGGCTTGCAGGGCTGTTGTAAGGCAGGTCCTTACCAGACATCACCAGCAACAACGCCGCCTATGGGCACAAACCCACCTTCGCTGGACCAGACAGAAGTGGCAAAAAGTGCGTGAGTTTCTGCATGACAGCAATGTCAGTGTTCTGCCATGGCCAGCGAAGAGCCCAGATCTCAATCCCATTGAGCACGTCTGGGACCTGTTGGATCGCATGGTGAGGGCTAGGGCCATTCCCCCCAGAAATGTCCAGGAACTTGCAGGTGCCTTGGTGGAAGAGTGGGGTAACATCTCACAGCAAGAACTGACAAATCTGGTCCAGTCCATGAGGAGGAGATGCACTGCAGTACTTCAAGCAGCTGGTGGCCACACCAGATACTGACTGGTACTTTTGATTTTGAGCCTCCCTTCATTCAGGGACACATTGTGAAACATTTTTAGTTTATGTCTTATGGTGTTGACTCTTTTAGTGTTCATACAAATATTTACACATTAAGTCTACTGAAAGTAAAAACAGTTGAAAGTCAGGGGACGTTTCTTTTTTTGCTGAGTATATATTGTCACAGGAGACTGGGGGTCAGACCCAGCCGGGACGCCTGGAAGGACCAGGAGGTGGTCTATACGTCCCCTGGGCCACGAGGGAGCAACCGCCCTGGATGATGTGGGGACCATGGCGATGGAGCAAGGAGACTCAAACCCACTGCGGCCAGGGGGCGCTCCGAGCATCGTGGAGCCCAGGAGATCGACACTTCTGCCACACCTGGGATGGTGGAGGCAAGACCTTCCAGGGATGCCCGTACTTCTGGGTGCAAGGGCAGCACTTCCGCCACAGCAGGAAGTGCTGCCGGAAGAACGTCATCAAGCACCTGGAGCACATCCGCCTTCCTACAGTCGTGGAGCTAGAGTCGGGAGTGGAAGCAAGACAAAGCTCCCGTGAGGAGAGGAAAGGTGGCCCACGGACATTTAAAGGCGTGTACATAAGGGTGTTTGGTGCTGGAGCACTGTGTGTGGTGCAGAGCTGTTTAATACTTGTAAATATTGTAAATAAACCATGTGTGGCATTGACATCCGGTGTCTGTCTGTCTGTGCTCGGGCTGTCTATCACTATATATATATATATATATATGTATGCATCATGGTGGGTTTATATTGTCCACAATTACAACTGGAAGACTACTTGAAAACCTTGCACTGAAGGACACGTTTCAAATAGCTGAGTGTACCACAAAAGACAAACTCTGCTGATGGAACACACTGATGTGCTTCAATTTTATGATAGTAGACAGAATAATCCAATCACCTGAGCATTTGCCTCAGGGAATATTGGGGACACTTGTATCTGTGATTGCTGAAACAGACTGCACCGGACATGCGCAGACTACGAAATAAATAACTGGAACCCAGTTAAGGGTTTACATGATCAAATAAATGAGTTACTTGCAGAAGAATCTTTGTCTGTTCCCCTGGTTTCTCAGAGGCCAATAACCCGCTTCCTCTAACTGGAAAAAAGGTTTACATGGCATTTTAGAAACCAGGTTCCTCTGAATAACCGGGTAATTGAGGCGCATGTAAACGCACTCACTACGACAGTAGACGTATCAGGAGAGTTTCATTTAACTGCATGATGTTGCTCATTCATCTCCACTAGCCACGATATGAACGTAACCTTAATTTAATGAATACTGTCTTAACACTTGTAATACCATATATATATTCGCGTATAAGTCGGGTCTTGAAACCCGAAAAATCAATCATAAAAATAAAATACGACACTTAATTTTTTTATTTTTTACATCTTCTTGCATCCTCTAATCTTACCCCAGTTTCTCAGACACATCAAATTTTGTTGCAGCAGCGCAGTTACCAATTTCTTTTGCCACTTCAATGGCTTTTAATTTAAAACCAGCTTCATATTTTCTTCTGATCTAACGCTCCATCATAGATAAGGGATGCTCTTACAATAAAGGTGTATGAGGGTGTGAGATACAAAAAACACAAATCAGTGCAAACGTCACTTTGGAATAGCCCAGGTATTATCGTATGGTCATGTAGGCACAATACATAGAAAAAAAGGCAGTGTGCTCTGTGGTTTCGCTCTCAGGTGGGAGTTAGCATATCATAATCTCTTCAACCAACAGTGTGAGTTTTCCACATTCGACTTATATGACCAACATTATAAAATACCGGAAATTATAAGGTAAAATCAAGCCCCAACGTAACCGCGAGTATATACGGTATTTGTTATCAGTATTTATTTTGCAATACTTGATTATGTGCGCATTGACAATTGACTTTGTTGTCTAAGATTAGGATGTTTGATTAGTGGTCTCACAGGGCCCTGCTGTTGTTTCTTGCCACCTCTGTATGTGTTCTGATTGACTCGATCGCAAGTAAATTTAGGCCAGCATGATCAGCTGCTGTCCAAATGTGTGTCTGAAAAAGACGTTGCTCTTGAGCGAGTAATTGTGTGAGTCGTTTTATGCGAATTGTGCCATATTTGTACCTGAATGCAGTGCAGTTCTTCAAAAATATAATCCATAAGAATGAATGAGAGTGAAGGTTAATGGTTACATTTGGTATTTTTCAAGTCCAAGTTAATCCTTCACAAACATATTATGTATGTATTCGCCACATGAAATAGCGTTCTACAATTAAGCATTTTCTACACATTTTATAAAATACATGAAGTTTTACAATGGAAACCATGGTGCACAAGACGCTCGGAAAACAAAAGCCTAAAAATGTACCACCAACATCCATTATTCAAGCCAAGAAAGTTGTCGAGCATTAATCTACATCTTGAGATTCCACATATACTGTAAAATAGCTTATATGTGTAATTTTTGAACAAAGAAACACCAATATTATGAGATTCACCAATTCTAAAAGAAGACCAGCCGTGCACACTACATTAACACTCGTCATCCTCCGCAACACCCCCAGGGCAGTGGTTTGCTCTCAAAAGACAAAAATCAGACTAAACTGTTTGTGCCACGAATTTGGTAGGGTGTTGATTTACTTCTCTCTCTATGTGACAACTCCTCCTGGGAAGGCCACTGCTATCACACAAGTGAACAGAAAATGTATCCTTACCTTGAGAAAAATAGTACCTGGAATTTGCGATAAAATGATTATTTACAGGTTCCTTTCATTATCACAAGCACATTTTCTTATATTGAAACTTTTGCCACTTCGAAGAGGACATATTTGGTAAGTTTTTAGGCTTTAATTTTCTGGTAGTGCTCCGTGCCGCATAGCTTCCATTAAAAAACTCCAGGACTGGATACGTATTTTTAAAATAAATAGAAAACACATAACTTTAGAAACACAGTTGTGCATGTGCAAATGCATATATAGCATGTTTGTGAAGAAATAACTTTGACTTTAATAATACCAAACTTATCCAATCAATATGTTCCAAAAATGCAATAGACACCATGAATAAATCACAGTCAGAATTTAGCTTCCCTTTCTTCTCTATCCTAGATCTCCAGTGCGTCACTCTAACTTTCACCTCCCCTGAATCTCCTCACCAGGGCAGAGATTGGGCAAACTCATTTAAGCTTTTTTGGCCCTCATCCCAGCCACCTCTGCTAATACCCACTGAGACACTATGAGCCTGACTCCATCGTCCAACCAACATCTGTAGGGTGATCCTTAGACTGCTCTGTGGCTCATGGCTCCTACTGTTCAAAAAGAATGACCTGCCAATGGGGCGCCATTCCTCTCACTCTCTCACAGGGTAACCCGAGCACATTTCTCCAGTTTTGATGTCACTACATTGGTTACGTGTGTCATTTAGAATTGACTTTAAAATACTGCTTACAGTTTACAAAGCCTTAAATAATCTCGCTCCATCTTATATTTCAGAATGTCTTTCACCCTACACTCCAAATCGTAACCTTAGATCTTCAAATGAGTGTCTACTTATTATTCCAAGAGCTAAACTTAAAAGAAGTGGTGAGGCAGCCTTCTGCTGTTATGCACCTAAAATCTGGAATAGCTTGCCAATAGGAATTCGCCAGGCTAATACAGTGGAGCACTTTAAAAAAACCGCTTAAAACTCATTATTTTAACATGATTTTCTCAAAACTTCATTTTAGTTTAATCTTGATACTCTGTATATGCATTTAATTATCAATATCATTCCTGATGGCTCTGTAATCCGTACTAACCCCTACTTTCTGTTCTGTTCTTTTTCCGGTTTTCTGTGGTGGCAATCTGCACCACTGCCACCTGATCAAAGCACCATGATGTCCTTACATTGATGGATTAGAGGCCAGAAGTTCACATGACCGTCATCATCAAGTTCTTCCATATGAACCCTATATACAATGAGGACTGATTGAGGTCATTTATGTTAGGCAGAATGCCTAGAGGGGGCTGGGTGATCTTGTGACCTCGGAACCCCTGCAGATTTTTTTTTTTTCTCCAGCCGTCTGGAGTTTGTTTCTTTCTGTCCTCCCTGGCCATCTGACCTTACTTTTATTCTATGTTAATTAGTGTTCCCTAATTCTATTACCTTATTTATTTTGTCTTTTTTCTCTTTCTTCAACACTTTTCTCTTTCTTCAACACTTTGAGTTACATCATTTGTATGAAAATTTGCTATATAAATAAATATTGTTGTTGTTTGTCTTTTCTCCCCCACACTGGATCAATCTCCAGAATCTCCCTCTCTTTCTCTTGTGTTACCTCTTCCTCTCTCTCCTACTCAGGCCCTTTTAATTCCTTGTGAGTACACGTGCTTTCCTTAATAAACTACAGAGTGTCAATGGGGATTGGCTGTGCTGATCGTGCGCACAAATCGCTGTGTAGGCTAGAAACGGCTCGGACACACACAGACAGCCTGAAGATAATCAGTACAAATTAACTACTAAAGTTTTAACCAGCAAAACCATTATTATTGACAGGGACACATGTGCATTCACAGCAGCAAATGCTGCCCCATGTCTCTTTTAAAAAATAGCCATTCAGTTGGCAACCCCAAACGTAAGGCGCTGTGAAGCAGTTGACATCACATTACATGCACTTTTTGTTTCTGTGGAAAAAAGGGCTCCAAAAAAAGCTATTAAGTGGTCAAAGCAATCCCTCAATTCCTATCTATCAACGAGAAAATAAAAATAAGCAATGTTGATTGCTTTGACTGTAAACAACAACCCTCCGCTAGACACTACACAAACTGTCCACAACTTTTTTCCAATCAATAGTTGGCAACATATGAAATGCAATTAATCACGACCCATAGTTTTAGAAACTATAATTTGAAGAATACAGGATGATGTGCATAGGTTATAAGCAAATACTGCGTCATTTTAAATAAAGGACTTACGCATTCTCAGATTTTGGTCTCTGCAGGCGTCCTGGAACCAATTCCCTGTGAATACGGAGGGCCATCTGTATTCGGATGATTTAAGGAGTAGGTCAGCTGGAATAAAATGCTGTCTGCGTATAACTATTAAATTTGGTGACTCAACTTGTGTTATCAGAACGAAGCCATGATAACTTGAATTACAGCATAGCTAAAGCATATTTTAATTTAATCTTTCATCACTTCTGTACTTCCTATAATGGTTATGAATCTGCCGAGCCATTTACCAGTCTTTACTATTAAATCTTTAACACTGTAAATTCATTTTATCTTTTTTGATTGACACTCAATGACAGACTGGTTAATTTCTACAGTGAGGTTCACTTTTTCCCTGTAATTTATTTTTATTTTGTTAGAGTTGATTTTGACTGTTAAATATCATTTTGAATATTAGATTATATATCAATTATTATATTCTTTTTTAACTGTTAGCCTTTGCCCTTAACAGTCTTAGAAAGCATGTTAATGATAGCCTCTAGGTTTGTGACCCATTCCCACTGTTACGTTTGCAAGCAGGAGCAGCAATCACTCTGACTCCAAGGGTCCGTTTATCAGTAACTTGTAAGGACATGAGATATGCCCACTAATCACATACTCCTGTAATTAACTGTGTATTTAACAAGTGTATTCAACAGCTTGGCAAAACGATTCTAATGTTGTGTGATTCAGTCATGCCCTTCCTGGTACTGCGGTGACTCCAGATGCATGTCAATATTAAAGGTATTCTGCCTAACCTGAGCTGGCTTTGCAAAATTGACTTTGACAATTTCAGTCAGTCATTTTGTAACCCACTTATGCCTGAACAGGGCCACGGGGGGTGCTGGAGCCTATCCCAGCTAGAATAGGGTGCAAGGCAGGAACAACTTCCAGCACAGGGCACCAATCCATCACAGGGCATTTGACAGTTTCAATCATTTTGTAATTTATCTCGTCATAGAATTCTGCTTTACAACGTATTCTACAGTGGTTTGTATATTACCTTGTTTGTTGCTTAATAGGAAAGGTTCTATTTAAAGTAAAGGTTTATGGACTGATTGAATGAAAATAGCTTTGCATGGATTAAGATATCTCGTACTCTTAGTAGCCCAGTCACTGATGGATAGTAGCTAAAAAGCCCTTCTGGAAAGCCCTGTGAGCTCTGGGCAGTAGGTCACTTGTTTCTTACAGGGCTGACAATATGGCTTTGACAGTATTGATTGGATGAAACTACTTACCCAAGGGAATCACCAGGAACCTCATGTAGCCGAGCCAGTCGGGAGTTTTGTGAGACAAGTGATCCACAAAGAGTCGCAGAATGGAGCTTAGATAATTCTGAGTGCCCGCCACAGCAATCTTAATTGGGATAGGAGTCTGGGAGTTACAGTTGCAGCTGAAAGGGGTGTTTGGGGAAAAGACACATAAAGAGAGACAAAGCTGTCACAATGAACCTGCCACCTTGGGTGAAAACCACTGTAATGAAATTCCTCTAATAGACATGCTATTTAATAGTTGCTTTTCAATAAACTTTAAAGCTTTCTAATAATACTAAATATTAGGTAAACGTACAATTGCTCAAAGCCTCTTCTTCAGAAAAGCCAGTCAAAACTGTATACTCTAAGCATGTACTGTAATAATCATCCTCGTATGCTTGTTTAAGCACAAATTGAATATCTGAGAAACTCCTCAGTGACCAATAAACAGCATTGAGAACTTCTCTCCATTCAGTAACGTAATCTTTCTGACTTCCCATCTCTGACACTGGTATGCTACCACACTGTTTTCCCCTCTCTACATTTTCAGAATGTCACTATATATACAAATAACACTTTAGGTAATTTTTTTGATAAGTTCATTTTTCTGCAATTGTTATAATCCAATGGAGGATTGGACTTACAATCTTTGAATGCGTGAAACGATGGTGATGAAAGCAGCCTGGACATCGGCAGGGGAACATGTGCAAACAACAGGGAGCTGGTGATTCTGAAGAACCTCAGAAAGATACTGCCGGAAGAAAAAACACAAACAGACTGAATATATAAATTGCTCAGAAAACACTAAGGATTAAATTTTAAACTGTGAATAAAATCCTTTTGTGATACACTGTCAGCTACTATTATGTTTCGGCCAGGGTTTCTTTCCTGGCTGGGGTTCATATTCGTGTGTCATGTCCTTTTTGTTCATTGTTGAGCCATTTTAATTATGTTATTGTTACTTTTGTTAGGTGTTTTCTGTATTTTCTTAGCCTATGTTATGCTCCGTGCGGCACAGTGGCGCAGAGGTAGCGCCGCTGCATCGCAGTTAGGAGACCCGGGTTCGTTTCCCAGGTCCTCCCTGCGTGGAGTTTGCATGTTCTCCCAGTGTCTGCATGGATTTCCTCCGGGTGCTCCGGTTTCCTCCCACAGTCCAAAGACAAGCAGGTTAGGTGCATTGGCGATTGCATTATATATTGGAACTGTATTGGCTTTGGCTTGCCTTATTTTTGTAGGCAACTCCTTTTTGCCTCTTGTGTTCTATGGAGCTTCTTTCATGCAACAGAGCATTCTGAGAAAACACATCTTCTTATTGTATAAGGGTTCTGCGTTTGCTCTTATTCTAGCCACGGTTTGGAAGTATATCTCCCTCTAATGGACATTTTTGAAGAATTTGGGACTATGTGCTATGGGATTCAAGTTATAAGTATTAATACATAGTTAAAAGATCCCAAAATCCACTCACTATTGTCATGTCTGTTGTCTGTGTTTCCATACATGTAAGTGAAATAATGCAAGTGACAAAGACCTTTTAAGGGCAAAAGAAGTACCCATGAGCTTGAATTATTTATTTATTAAATCTTTTTGTCTTGTAGGGGGCATTTCATTACAAAATGATGAGATGAGAACAGGCCATTCAGTCCAACAAAGTTTACCAGTCCTATCCACTTTATTCTTCCAAAATAACATCAAGTTGAGTTTTGAAAGTCCCTAAAATACTACTGTCTACCACACTAATCAGTTCACTGTTTAGTATTGTATACATGACGCCATAAAAATGCTGCCCTTTGTTCTAAATGCTGCTTAACTCTGTTAATTACAATCTGCTCCATCCTCTTTTTTAAAATTTCACACCCCTTTTGAATTTTAGACACACCCCTTTTCTTCTTAAAGGTTTGCCACACCCCCATCTTTGAATTGCTGCCTTCTACTTCCACATAATGTAGGCAGCGTGTATGTTCTGTTGTAAGCGAGCAGCCTCGTTGCACTTCTTGGCCACCATATCTATGACTAACAGTCATTCAGATTTCTTAAATGTGACATGTTTGTTTTAATACTTAAGAATTAAAATGTGTTTACATTTGAAGGTAAAAGTATTGGCTGCCTTCAACTATGATGGAGAGCAGGTCTGGAGCTTTTTTGCTAAATTAAATTAAATGCCGAGTACCTGCTTGTTCACTGTATGCTTACCGTATACTGGCTTGAGGTGAGACAGGATATTTTTGTATCATATAAGCCAAAGTCAAAACTGAAAGTCAAACCAGTCTGTCATCAAAAATCAAATTGTTAACCATAATTTGGGACCCAAAAACAAAAGCTAAAATTCTAGCTAACTAGGAAGACAACAGTTAAATTAACTAGAGTTAGTGACGCAATGTGAGGGGTGACCTTTATCCTGTTGGACTGATCATGTAGAAGGCATTGCAAATTCTGAGGGCATCTTGAAGCAGACTGTCTAGATGACACCTGACGTCTCTGCTCTAAAATGTCATAGTGAAGCAAAGATGGTGGCATGGCATAAAAGCATATAATATGAACATTCAACATGAAACCAGAAATGAATCAAATATTCATAATCCTTGGATCCTTAACACACTAAATTGATGTAATAATAGATACAGGATATCTCCCAGAAAATTTAGAAAAAACACAAGTCATGATATGTATGGTGTTTATATTAAATTAGCCGTCCCCCGTGGCTCTGCCCGTGTAGTAGTGAAACAGGACAAACTTTAAAAAACAATAAACATACAGGTATCTCTAGCTAAGTGGAGGCAAGGTAAACTCCAAAATGCAGAGGTACACTGACTCGAACGGAGGCTGGTGCATGAGTGAGGAGGGTCCCACCTGGCTCCTCACTCCTGGTGTCATGCTTCCCCATCACCTCGGCCGAAAGCTTCTGTCTTGGATTAGTGCAAATATATCACTCCTGCAAGCAAACTATGATTATGAGCGCGATGAGAGAAGTCGCAAAATCAACCGGAATGTTCAAGCAAATTATAGAAAAAACCTGATTTAAATCCGTTAAGTAGTTCTCTCGTTCGCTAGCTAAGCAGCGGTAAGGTACATGCCCTGAGACTGGCACACGAGTGAATAATAATAATAATAATAATAATAATAATTAGAAATGTAGAATCATTTAGAGGGCATTTTTAGGTAAAGGTAAAAAGTGCAAAGTATCTGCACAGGTAGAGCAGAAACGAAAAAGACATTCCTGCTGTGCCTAGAACTCCGACTTCAAACAATGAAACGAGCCTGCCCCATGATGCTGCTTTGTGCGCCCCAGGACTGAAACACTTTTAGCACAATAATAGATATATTTTTTACTTATTGCTCGTTTGTGGCCAGGCCATTTGCTGAAGTTTGTTTGTGGTTAACGTTCCTTCGGCCCCTTTTGTTGTTTGAGACACCATGGCTTGCATTGCTGCCTCACAGCACTAATCATATTTTTGGCCACAATAATCGATCCAGCCTAGTTGAAAGTCGCTTCTCTAGCTCTCTGGAACACTTCAAAGACCTCTGCAACATTATAATCCACTGAAAAATTGGTCAACCCTTCCTTTTCATTCGACTTCAAAGCATTTTGCAGAGTTCTGCGAATTTCCCAAATACTTCAGAAAGGTTGTCGAACATATGGCAAAGTTAACTCTGTGGAGTTCACTCGTCACTAGTAATGTTAAAAGGATATTATAATTAGCCTCTCTCTCTCTCTCTCTCTACAGATGTATAACAGCACACTTATCTACCAATGAGATGACGGTGTCACACACAGGCACATGGGAAACATCTTATGGGCTCTTGTAAATGTAATTACCCTCTGAGCCAGGGGTTGGCACGGTTTTCTGTTCCTTTCTCTCTCTTTCTTCTTCTGCAAACCAGGTGATTGATGGCCCTACCATCACTGACTTCATCTCCGGTATTTGTCCTCCTGGACCTGCTCCTTCATAACATCTTCCTTCATAAACCAGCATACCAGTTACCGACTTCAATTCTGTTTGGACTCAAGTTTGTAAAGACATCACCACAAGTTAACTGTGTGTGTAATCATCTCAAACTGTCAAATTATATGGGGTTACCAAGGTGGTACCCCAGCTCTTTGTTTTTTGTGTTATTTTACAACATTCGTTTATCACCGCTGGTGACATCATGGTTCTTCGGCCCACATTTAAAGGGTCAGGCTCCCAGAACCCTTGTTGGGCCTCCTGACCTACAGCTTTAAAAGAAGATGGTCCTCCTCAATTTCATTTGGACATCAACTGTGTCCCTTGAGTCCAGTAGTCCCTATTTTTACCCGTCTTGTTTTGTGTGTGTGAATCTTCCTCAACTGAAGCTTCTAATATGTCTACTCATGGTCTGTCACCTTTTGAATCTGCATTAATTAATCAAGGCAAAAGAAAAAATTAAGGAGCAATACACAATCCACGGTGCCTGTTTTGACAGAAGGGTCCAGCAGAGGTTTAAAGTCTATACACTGCAGCTCTTTCTTATTAAGTCCCTTAATCATGGAGTTCAAAATTGACACAGGGGTTTGTATTTACAAATAAAAAGCAAAGTCAAGTCAATGAAGGTCTACATGGGCTGTGACAGCTGCCACCCAACATCTTACTCACCTGGCCTTGCCAGTCAGAGGTGTTGACCAGGATAATGTTGTCAGGCAGGTGGTCATCAGAAATGAGGATGTGGTTCAGCTGGTCATAAACCGTCTTCCGTGGAATCTGGAGAACAAGAACAAGAATAGTTACCACTCTGCTGATCCAACTGCACTGATCACTTGGGTGGTTTTGAATTTTCTTTAGCCCTGACAGTGTACAAATTTATAGAAGGCCATGTTATGCTGCTTATATATATATATATATATATATATATATGTTAAGCCAGTCTTCTACCAGTTCATAAGGGAGTAATTTGACCCCAGGAACTGTAGGTAAATAATTATTACCTGAGGACTCCCGTAATTTTAGCCCTGCCTGAATTCCTCATCTCTTTACCAACTGTATGTTCATGCTTTAGTAAAGATTACGGAGACTTTTGCCATCTATAAGAAGTTGGTAAAAAATAACCCCATGTAAAACAAGTGCTCTGCAAATTGATATGTCAGTAATATCACATAAATTCTTGTGAAAACAGTATTTGCCCTAGGATTTGAAAGGGTTTAGGGGAAAAATCAGAGACAGTAGAAGATGTTGTCCTGAAGACCTTGATGCCCTCGGTGTCTAGTGGGAATGAAGGAGAAAAAAAATCTCCGCTTCGGGTTATTGCCAGGGTAGCTTGGATGAAAGGTGAAAACAGAGACTAATGTCTGTGTTTTTAAATGAAACATAGTAGCATGGATTAGGGATTATGAGATGAGACCATTGGACTAGACTTGCAGTACCAGCATAATTTGGCACACTGTGTCATTACAGTAGGCTAAATCTAACTAAGCTCACCATTCACACGATTAGCTGTATCTTATGTCTAGCAGACTACGTTACTCATGCTAATCTATTTAAAGGACAAAAAACAGTGCAAATAGGAATTTGTGCATTGATTGAGCAATGTTCCTCCATATTAATGCTCTGAAGATCCCATCTTAATATTTGTCAGAACAAGATATTATACAGTGGATGCTTCTCTTGCCAGATTTTGAGTTGTGTGTTTCCAAACATTTTGTAAAAGCATCAACACAGAGTCACTTCATGACTGGTCAATGGGAAGTGCAGGATTAGCAACTCAAGTTGACAGCGCCTAAATATTTTGAAACATCAACAAAAAACATCAAGAGTTTGTAAACGATTTGGATTGAGACAGAACATATCTCATGCCTGGAGACAAGCAACATTTCAACCTTCAATAACTTTCTTGCAATTCTGTGCCAAATTGAACATCCACTCAGGACCTTGCAAGTAGGACAAGGTAGGATATGACCCCTCTCATACAGAATTACAGCATGGAGTACAAGTCAAGGGAGTGTACTCTTAAGGTGAACAATATGCTAGTGAGGCCTCATCTGGAATTTTGTGTGCCTTACTTATCAAGTGTAGGAGAACTTATTAGAGTAGGAGAACAGTCCTAACTAGTTCAAAAATGTAAATGTGAGGCAGAACTGGTCCTAGTGTTGACAGTAGGAGTAAATGAATTTCATCAGTTTATTTCTAATTTAGGAAACTAATCCTAACATCACCAGGAATTAGAAGTGCTTGTGAACTGTTGTAACACACTAAGAACAGCCAGAAGATGGCATTCAGGCAACGATCAGCAATCGCTTGAAAGGCTTAATGTTTTGGACAATGATGAACTTGCAAAAAGATATTGATACAACCGAGATGGAATAATATTCAAAATGGATCTTGTACATTACATAATCGCTCCATCTATGCAGAGAAATCATGTGCTGCCAACTGAAACAAAAGTGTTGATCATGTTACATTTTTTGGTCACAAGGAAAAATGCAGCTACAGAAAGGATGTTCCCCCTCTGTACAGGTGACACAAGTTCTTATGTTTTAGGAGACTTTTCAATTCTGGACAGTTTATCTTAATCAGAAGCTCGCTCTCTGTCAGACCAGATTAATAAACCCCTCTCTGATCTTTGCATTTCAAAATCATAGCCCCTGCTTTGAGCGCTACCATCATGAGGCATTGGATTGGTTTAGAAAGGTGACACTCAGTGAGCCGTCTAATTATTCCCAGCAACTTTTAAGCAAAATTCACTTATGGTTGTCTCTAGACACGTGTATTAAACATCTGGCTCGGGCTCATCTCTCACTCCTTTACCACGTAATAGCTAAAACGTGATGAGTACACCGCAGCAAAAACAGCAGCCGTCGCATCATCCAGGCAGATGCTGTAGTGGTTGAAGCGGCTCCTATATTGTCTATGTAAAGCACTTTGAATAGTTAGAAAAGCACTATATACTGTAAATGTAATTAATTAATTAGGTTAATTACAAAAAAGACTACAGAACAAAATAACATTCACAGTCAAAGTCTTCTTAATTAAAACAGTTCTTCTTTGACTCGGTTGGCTAAGAAAGTTGTTTTCACTTTCCTGGACTAACGTACACATCTCAGAGAAAATGACATACTGTACAGCAGAGACACTAGCTGTTATAGTGGATCTCAAGCATTGCCCCTTATTTCTGACCAACCTAAAAGCCTGATGCATTCATCTAATCATCTAAAGATACCAGTGTGCAAAATCACTATCTTTGTAAGTGTTAAAATAAAATACGGTCAAATTCACCTAATGTCACATGACCTCTTCTACAATTATAAGACACTAATGTCTGTGTGTGTGTCCATCTCCTTTGAGCAATCTGATTAGTTAGTATGGCTTTGGTTTTATTGGTCAATTTCACTGTGATAACCTAGTCAAACACAATCAAGAGGGGAAGTACCATGCATGTGGACACCGAGGTAAGGCGTAGGAGGAATGCTGAGAGTTGCCCTTCAGAGATGGGAAGTTTTCGTAAGAACATGAACGATGTTTTTGCAGCGGGTATTGGGAGTCCATCTACCGTTGATGTCAAAAAGTGGACAGGAGGTGAGCAAGGCACCTTGAAAAGCAAGAGTCTAAGTAGCAGACTTTAAGGTAATACAATGGAGAGAGAAAACACCAGATGAGGAAGGTTGAGACACACAAGTGTATCGAGAAAATGTGTAGGAGGAATGTGGAGGATCACCTTCAAAGATGGGAGATATTTATAAGAATACGAATGATGCATTTTATAGTAAGGTAATAGGGGCCCATCTAACATTGTCAGTAGTCAAAAAGCAGAGAGGAGGTGAGCAATACACCTTGCAATGACAGAGCTAAGAAGCAAACTTTATGGGAACACGATTGACTGAGGGAGTGCCGATCAAGAGAAGATGAGACACACAATGATACCAAGCAAAGGTATAAGAGTAAGGCTGAGAATACTAATAGGGCAAGAAATATTGAATAGTTTTAAATTCATTCTATTACCTATCTTTGACAGATACCGCAGCTAGAATCATCATAATGTCACAATTTCTTTTTATTCTAGCCATCTTCTATAGTAAATTGTAAGGGTGAACTCTGTCTAGTGTCACTTTGTGTAATGTCCTAACTCAGCTAATGTCTATGTGTTTAATCACTCGCAGTTTACATCCCCCACTTAATATCAGAAAACCACCACTGCATGTGGTGCTGACCTCATTAGCACTATTCATTAAGAGATGTCAAGCACCTATGATCATTCACTCTTTGAACAGATCAGCAAGGTTGCTGAGCTGAATGAATAGTCTGTTCTTGCCAACTTTGTCCTCATGTTCTACATAATGTTTTAATGAACAGCCATGTACACAGTAGAAAAAGTCTTGACAGGTACATGCGTGACGTTAGACGGCTGGAGTCATCATATTCTGACAAGCCACCCCACCTGTAGTTGGCAGCGGGTGTCCGGAGAGCGCTCATTGTCCAGGCTGTTGGCTCTCTCATTTTGTTGCCTGACTGGCTGCCTCTCTTTAAGGGACGTACTTCTCCCTCGGCGACCTGTCTGCTTTACCTCTTGCCTGCAGTGATAGAGAAGAGAGAAGATGATTTCAGTACAGTATAGCACACTCTGGTGAAAACAGGTTGGGATCCATGCAACACCCGATATGATGCTTTACAGTTTCCATTAAAAGTACTTACCCCCCTGGGCGTTCTCACATTTCATTGTCGTACAACATTCAGTACTGGTGGATTTAATTACACTGATTAACAGAAAATGATTATAATATCCAAGTGAGAATACATCTCTGCAAAATGGTGTCTAGTTAATCTATACTAATAAAAGGCAAAGCCCTCACTCACTCACTCACTGACTGACTCATCACTAATTCTCCAACTTCCCATGTGGGTAGAAGGCTGAAATTTGGCAGGCTCATTCCTTACAGCTTACTTACAAAAGTTGGGCAGGTTTCATTTCGAAATTCTACGCATAATGGTCATAACTAGAAGCTATTTTTCTCCATTTACTGTAATGGAGTTCAGCTCGAGGGGCGGAGTTTCGTGTGACATCATCACGCCGCTCACGTAATCACGCATTACGTAGAAAACCAGGAAGAGCCCCAAAAAGCGCTGAAGAAAACATGCATTATATAATTAAGAAGGCAGCGAAACAATAAGAAGCGAGCGACTGACATATAAAACCATATTCAGCGGCTCACGTGAACTGACGCAGTGCGCAGACAAAAAGCAACAGTTCCAAAGAGTGCTGAACAAAAACCGAATTACACTGCTACGCTCAAATAGACAAACCACACGCCGTGGCGCAATAGTAGAGCATTCGCCTGTAGCGCCCACGTCCGAGGTTCGATTCCCGAGAGGGGATGCACTAAGTATGTA
>JANRMT010062798.1:15109300-15121560 GCA_026402145.1 Polypterus bichir lapradei
TCCCTTCAAGTCAGTATTTAGTAGATGCACCTCCAGCTGTCATGACAGTCTTGAGTCTGTGTGTACAGGTCAGCTTTGCACATCTGGACACTGCAATGGGCATTGTGAACAAACAGCCTTTTTCAAGTCCAGTCACAAATTCTCAGTTGGGTTGAGATATGGACTTTGACTTGGCCACTCCACCATATTGGCAGCAGTGTTTTGAAGCCATTCCTATATAGATCTGGGTCATTGTCTTGCTGGGAAACGAATCTTCTTCCAAGTTGCAGGTGTCTTGTGGATGCCATCAGGTGTTCCTCCCTGAATTTTGCTGTATTCATTTTACCAACTTCATTTACAAGCCCTCCAGGGCCTGCTGCAGAGAAACATCTCCAGGGCATGACTCAGCCACTGGTATGCATCTGGCCGAAGTTATGTGTAGTTTATGTTTAATTGTTTGTGCTACTCATGTCTATATGTTACTTTTTTATTTCATAGGTGATATGATAATTATATTCTGCTTTTTCAAATGTAATTCTGTTCAGCACATGAACACCTACTCCAGTCATCTGCCGCTGAACAAGAAATCAGGCACATGATCCTCCGTACTCTCCCCGAAATGTTCTCCTGGAATTAGTCCTACAGCTACTGTACTTTTGAATTTTGATCAAGTCAAGTCAAATCAACTTGAAGCATATTTAAAACAACAGACTTGAGTCAAAGTGCTGTACAAAGGGGCAATAAAATAAACACAAAACAGATCAATTAACAACATCCCCCACACCCTTACACACAGTCAAAGGTGGAAGAGAAGAAGTGGGTCTTATGCCGAGTTTTAAAAACCTCAACAGAAGAAGAAGACCCGATGTTGTGAGGCAGATCATTCCAAAGCCAAGGAACAACAACTGAGAAAGCTCTGTCTCCCCTAGACTTCAGCCAAGATCTTGGAACTATGAGGAGTAGTTGTCCAGAAAACCTCAATGACAAGAGGCGGATTCACCATGGAGTCACCACTTTTGAGCCCTCCTTCAGGCTAGGTAAACTGGCTCAGAAGTGGAAACCACTCATTAAAGTGGAATTTTGCAAGTATTCAGTTTTCTGTGTTGGATTTTGCGTTGGTTAAATGATTACGTTTTTTGGTCAATGGATCTGGACTGGTTTGCTTCAGGATTGCCTTCTAGGCAACCTCTTTCTGCCTCATTTTGCTCTGCTGAACTGTTTTCAGTTTTTTTTTTTTTTTTTGCTTTTGCTATTTTTGCAAATAAATCCTTCCATATATAAAGAATCTTTGTTGACATTTTTGTTAACAAACCGGAGGTTGATGGTTACCCTCCTCCTTGTGGAGATTCGTGTCTATTTTTGTGACATATGTAGTTGTTTTACCATCTCCTCATTTTTAGGTCTGCTCCAGTTGTAGCCAGCTGTTAGTATTTGGGGCCCGGCTAAAAATAGTGACCATCCATGCAGGACAGACCAGTAAATATCCCAGCCTTCTCCCTAGGTTCTTTTGGTCTCCTCTTGTTTGTCAGATTTCTTATGTTCTACGTTGTACCCTTTCTCAAGAAGCATCTGGTGCACCCTCCATTTCCAAAGTCTCAGATATGGTCACATTATTGTACAAATTTCAAGTTAAATTTGATACAAATAATGTGACTGAAATAGAGGTATTTATCCTGGCTTTCTCCCTAGGTTCTTTTGGTCTCCTCTCATTGTCAGATTTCTTGTATTCTATGCTGTTCTCCTTATCAAGAAGTATCTGGTGCACCCTCCATTTCCAAAGCTTCTGATATAGTCAAACTATTGCCTAATTTATAGATCAGTTCCACACAAATAATGAGACTGATATGGAGATATTTATCAAAGAAGCAAAAAATATTTTGAAAGGGAACTAGTCGAACAGACGCCGGTGTAGATGCTCGATTAGAGTTTGACAAACTATTCTGAGGGCAAAACAAAGCACTGACATTCTGTCCCTCCATCTTCTTACTCGTTTTCTATTGCTTAAACATGTAACTCTTTTGCAAGGTCGTTTCTTTACTTCTACAACAACTGACAAGTGACCTGAGCTAAAAACTCTGACCTCCATGATGACGCGAGCTGTGCATCACACGAATGGTGCAGCATCACAGTAGCAAAATATCTGCAGCCATTATTTCATAAATCCATCGAAAGGACCCTCTACTCCCCAACCACCTTATTCCTATCCTGTCCTCAACTATGTTGCACCTGCTGCTAGAAGGGATGATCAGGGATTCGGTCTTGGTGATCTTGCCAGTAGGGGGTAGCTTTTCCAAGAATGTGTCCTGATTATCCAACTCCACCTCTGCTGTTGGAGTGGTGGCTTCAGGTTCCTACATGGAGACAATACAGAAAAAAAAGAAGTTAGTTACTGAGCTGATCATCGGTATGTTGTTCTATGTTGTGATGGCAACCCAAGAACTCTACATACAAAGGCGCTGGGGTCACATGTGTCCTCCATTTGGAACTTGCTTCCTGTGATCTTTGCTGTATCTGACCCTTCAAGCTAAAAAATACAAGAGACAAAGATCAGAAGCTGCTGTTACCACCTAGAACATTACACAAAAGTGGGAAATCAACACATAAATCAAAAATAAATGGCAAATTTATTATTGTAAATTAAATCTACAACACAATAAACTGTGTTGTAGAAAGTGAAGACATTTGAATACTTTCTCAATCCACTCTATATATAAGCTTCTTTAACAGAAAAATGATCGCAAGATGTTCCACGCAACTTTAAAACGAGGTCATACAGTATAGTGAAAGAAATGTACATTTTTTGTTTGGGCTCACAAGATAGAAATGTGAAACTTAAAAGGGATTCCCTAGGATTTGGTTTTCAGGTTTACTTGGTTGGCTCTACAAACCTGCATTAAATTAATACTGTTTAACCCTTTAAATGTGTCATGACTATTTTCTGCTACTTTTGATTTAACTGGCTATGACATCATTCCTCACCCAATATTCATGTTCTACCCATCAAAATTTATTGGATAATTATTTATGTTGTACACATATGTTACAGCAGAATAATTGGTAAAATTCACCAAAAAAATGCACTTTGACTGTTGTTCTTATTTTCAGTCATGTTGGAGTAAACTTCCAAGCAGTATAAAACTGACGTGGAATGTGTAAGAAACACACAGGAAAAAAATGTAATGAAATATCTACAAGTAACATTTCTAGTTTTACTGTTCAAAAAAAAAAAAAAAAAAAAAAAAATTATTTTACACCACTTTTACTGTTTGCACATAAGCATCCATAGCATAGATATTCACTTATTGAAGACCCATGGCCTACTGTATGTTATCACTTTGAAGCGCAAAGTGTCATGACATTGAAAAGGTCTTAAATCAAATTCAGAAAACTAAGAAGTATTTTGCGAATTGGAACGTTCAAAACCAATAAAGGAATGACTTATGAATTGTAATCTTGGGCAAAGAGCCCAGTACAATGTAAGACTAACTAGCTTTGTGCAAGTGACGTCATGGCAGAAAGGGATTCATTTTTAGGTTTCAGTGAAAAGACCAAAATTAAATAAAACCCTAGATTATAATAATTGTTACTAGACCCCCCTCTTTATCCACATGGACCCTTTAACATTTTGGTATACTAGGGGGCTCTGCCCCCTGCTTGCTTGGCTTGCCAACCTCCGGGCAGGCACTAGCCACTTCACGGATCTGCCGCTCCCATACGGGGAAGTGGATGTACAATTTAAACAGATTGCTACTTTCATGGAAACTGATACATATGCATAAAAGAACTAACAATTTTACTTTACAGCGAGTAATTAACCATAATAAGAAAATAGTAAAATGTAATAAAATGAATTAAAATTATGTTTCATGTTGCATTAGAGGTATTCGTTGCGTTATATGTTTTCATTCTGTTTGGCTTTGAAATTAACACGCAAATACTTTTTAAACTTAACTTTTACTGTAAAACTTCAGTAAACACTATTTTTTTAATTAACTTTTTGTCAATATTGCACTGAATTTTGACTCTGTGTTTGGAGTTGCATTGTGAAAACGCAATGTATACCTGCCCGTTAGTGAATATTGCTTCTTTCTCTCTACTAAATAAACCGACTTTTTCGAATGTTTGTCCCTGTGATTTGTTAATTGTCATAGTAAAAGCTACTCTAACAGGAAACTGTAAACATTTTAATACAAATGGCATATCAAGATCTCCTATGTATCTAATGCTACGATATATCCTCCTTTCAACAGTAATTTGGCCAGTGGAAGACCGGATTGTGTTAATGGTTGTAGATATTCTACGGGATATTGTAAGTTGATGTTTCCATCTTCCGCACAATCATCACCAACTGTTTCAGCATAGTCTATTGATACGCATTTAACCAATTTGCTGTGTAACCAATTGACAATTTTCTCATTAGTTCATTTGACTTCATCGTTTCTCGGTGCTAGGATTGCCCGTGTACTCATTTCTTCTGTTGATAACTCTTCAGGATGAAATTTTTCAATAAGATTTAGACATAATAAGTCTAAATTTATAAGAGCTGAAAGCACAGGAAATATGTTTGTCAAAAGCAGTCACACGAATGAGAGGTGAAAATGGTTGAGAGGAGGGTGGGACTTGAAAAAAATCTCTTGGCAATAGTCTTGTCTCAAGATTTTTTTTTAAAATAGAGAGATGTGCAAAATACAAAATAACTGACAAGGAATTTCAGAAAATGTGATGTTCTCCTCACTCTAAGAATTAACATCATACAGCTTTGTCATGAAGGCAAATGTTGCTTCTTGAAAAATTTGCATTTGTTAGTTTCACTAGTAAAACTGTCAAGGGTAAGCCTGTAGCTCAATGAGCGCATTTAAACATGATTTATTTATTCCAGTTATTCCCAGAAACCTGGTTTCTAAAATGCCATGTGAATGCTTGTTCTTGATATTGGTCTCTGAGAAACCTGGTTAACAGCCGAGGAATTCTCAGTGAGTAACCCAGTTCTGTGGCCATGTAAATCCTTAACCAGGTTACAGTTAAGGATTTCATAGTCCGTGCACATGTCTGATTACCTGTGCATATCCGTGACAAGTAAAATCATCTTGATCATTTGAGCATGGCGAGCGACAGCAGCAAGAAATTAATGGATAACCTCAGAGCTATCTGCCATTACACTATCATTTATGGCTTGTTTTTCCCTTTGTATGGAGAAATAAAAATGCTGATTTTTATTATTATTACTTATTATTATAGTATCGCTGTCAAAATAAGACTCACTAAAAATAATTATTATAAAACAACCTTAGCTAGCAGAACAAGACACACTCAACGGGTCACGAACAGGGCTCATTGTTTACTGAACATGGCAAAACTGACACTCAAGGTTCGTTCCCCTCTTAAACTGACATGATCAATTAACATTTGTTCGTATCTACAGTAGACCTTACCAGTCTATCTGCACTGTTACATTATTATTATTAACTGCCCTGCACCCCAGCCCTGAATAAACAGGTTAGAAAGACAGTTGGATTATCTCAACTCTCTCACATTAAGTAAACTCTTCCAAATCAACTCTGTCCCATTAGTCTTTGCTTTGAAGATGCAATCCATTAGCCACAGATAGAAAGTGGCCTAAGTGTCGACACAGATCAATTTCCTGAAGCAGATGCTCGTGCAGTCTCATTATTCCTTCTCTTGGTTGAATTAACCTGTCACAATATTTCAGAAACCACTAGATTTATGTTGATGAGCTGAAAGTACAATGCTAACTCCACAGAACAATCTTGGAAGATGCAGGTTCTATGCTTGTTTTTGGATTCACGGCAAGTAATAGTGATATTCACTCTTATTTTTTAGTACATTTTTATGACCAAAGGAGGACTCCATATATGGGCTCATGCACATAAACAGTGTTTTTTTATTTTTTTTAAGATACCACGTTTCTGTCTTAACTGGGCTACTCACCATATCCTGGTGTTTTGTGCATGTGAACACTCTCCGTGATGCATTACCTTCTAACAGATGCAATTACCAGAAAGTTCAATGTCATAACATCCTACACAAGGAGATCTAAACTACTCTGAAGTCCACGTAGACCTTTCTAACTCCATTCACAGATGTTTCAACATGCAGGGAGTTGCTAAATTAACTTCTCCTTCAGGTTCCAATCAATTTCACTTTACAGCCATAACTCAGAAACTGCTCTCGTAATCTGAGACATTTTGTTATGATTAGCAGTCTTTATTAATCTTTGTAGCCACATATTCATTAAGGATGCGTCAAATTAGGGGTTTTGAACTTCAAGGATTCTAAATATTACATTTTTTTTAAAGGTAAAATAAAAAAGTTGAAAATATTTCCTGCCTTCTCACGGCACCATATTTGTCTTTTTACGAGCGGCGTCAGTTTGGGAGCGATCACATCAGTTGTTGACATAGAAATTTATCCCAGAACCACCAGGGAATACATGTTGTCGCCAGAAAGACTACATGAAGGGTCTGGATCCAGCAGCTAGAGTTTATTGGCTTAAATAGCAACACTTCCATCCCTTTTGTATCTACGTACTTGACAAGAACAGTAATGGTATGCGACTCTAACCCTTGCTGAAAGACTTCCCAGTATTAGAGTTTCTTTGTTTCTTTTGATCTTTGCCTTGCGTTTTAAACTTGAGGATCAATCAGCTTTCTTTCGTAATATCCCCTACATTAATTCCCAACTATATTCCAATTTCCTGATCCACTTTATAAGAACCACGTTGTCTCATTTTGCGTCAGTATACATTGTCACATGTGTGCGCGCAGGAGACAGCTGATGGGCTCTAGTGACTGTAAATCTACCGCCGCACCAGGGGTTGGCGCTGTGTCCTAATGCCTTTCTCTCTTCATCCCTCCGCAGACCAGATGATCGACAGCTATAACACCTCTGACATCACTTCCAGTGTCCATCCACCTGGACCCACCTCATCCTGATGAAAGGACTGAAAACCAGAAGCTCTGTCATCTTTGTCAGTTCAATCTGGGACTCGAGTCTGAAAAGACCTCTCTGCAATTATTGCGTGTTTTTCATTTCTGCTTGCAACTGTATTAGATGGGGTTACCAGGCTGGTACCCCAACTCTTTAATTTTGTCATCTCATTTCTCTTACAATGTTTTGTAAACAGAACTTCAAATGAAGAGGCCAACCAATATAAAGAGGTAAAACAAAACTCAATAGAAAATTCAATAAAATACATTATCGTTACACACAGAACAACATCAAGATCCTTAAAAAAAATAAATGTTTCTACTAGTTGCCAAATCTAACAGGTCACACACTGTACTTAAAGATGTAACAGCAGACAGTTTGGTGTGTGCTATTTGTTCATATCCCACATCAGCTATAATAAGGATTCCTTATGACTGTTAATAAATGATACCCTTTACAGTTCCTAATGTCATAGCTCCCACAAATCCATCCTCCTACTCCCCATTATCAAAACACCCAAGGACCCCTCTAATTACTGTTCTATGATGGGGATGCCTTAGCAAAACTAGTATCAGTCAGTGCTTGTGGGGCTCCTGACTCACCGGGCTGGGGGGCTCCCTCTGACTTCGACTGCTGTGAATGCTGCCGATCTCGGTCTGTGAGCTGGAGTGGGACAGCCCTTCAAAGTATGGCCTAAGGAAGCAGGACAGCCTGTTTCAATGAACCTGGTGCACACAGAGCTCACTTCCACATCCACAACCACACAGAGACTTCCAAACAAGAACATACAATCATTCAATAAAAATTGAGAACAAGATCACTACCCTCTTTTCCCCAAACATGTAAATAATTACTTTTAAGCAATAATTACTTGACACAGGACATTTCAGAGTGAACTATGTTTCACCCCTGGCTGGTGTTCAAATTCCAT
Source organism: Polypterus bichir lapradei (assembly GCA_026402145.1). Classification (NCBI taxonomy): domain Eukaryota; kingdom Metazoa; phylum Chordata; class Cladistia; order Polypteriformes; family Polypteridae; genus Polypterus; species Polypterus bichir. Next base: position 15,117,159 of record JANRMT010062798.1, read on the forward strand.
TTTTATGGCTTTTTTGCTCATCTTTGATTAATTTGTTTGTGCTAATTTTGTTATTTATGTAAATAATTTGCATTATTCTATGTTTTGTATTAGTTTTGTGTATTATTTAATTTCTATTTGTCTATGTTTTGTGGGCGGTTCCCCAAGAGACAGGGGGCATCTCATTTAAAGGACCATCCTTAATCCTGTAAAGCCTGAAGAGACACACAGTCCCTTGCGGTTCATTGAATGAGTCCTCGTGTGATAATTGCTTTGTTAATTGTTGATACTCTGGATTTTTTGACCTCTTGCTTTGTTTCTCCTGCTCTCCTCGGATTTTTGTTTTTGGGGATTTGTTTACCTGTGGATTGCATAATGTGTTAAGGCAACTCCTTCTCTGACTTTTGTGCTCCTTGGAGTTTTTTGTGCTACAGAACATTTTTAATAAATCAAGTAAAGATTCTTCATTTGCCTTTTTTTGGTTTACAAGATGAAGAGTGATGAACTCATTCTTTTGTGGGCTTTTGCAACAGTTGTTGTGACTTTGTTTAAAGGAATTCTCAAGTTCACAACACTCTGGGCTTTTAGAGAAGTGCATAAACTGTGTATCGTTCTGTCTTTGTCTGCATGGGTAAAGTAATGGTACTGTATATAGTGTGGCTTCTTAAAAAAATAAAATCTAAAGTTAAGACCTGCTTAGGACCATGCATTTAGCCACTGAAGGAAAGATGCAGAAACGTGAAGCTATACTTGCTATAGTTTAAAAATCCATGCCTGTTCAAAACCTCAAAGGAAGTGATTTAAACAAAATTAAATCAAAATTCACTCAATAATGAATGCTTCTGACATGCTTTCATACAGTACATTTATACAAACTTTAAACGCAAAAGTTTTTTTTAAAATCAATTTAAGAAAAATGTATTTGACAGTAATTTACATTAATTTTGTTCTCACGTTCTCATGTAAAACCTTTCCATTTAGGATGAAATGGCTAATTCGTTTCTCAAAACACGTGAGAAGAGGTTATTATGGATTCCCTGTATCTGATTTGAGAATGCTACTTTGGAGTGAGCACACACTCAAATTGTTAAGAACTTGAGAGTCCTCTAAAGCCCAATAAGTCCTACAAAAATACCCACTACAGGGGATAAAACTATCAAAATCCTAATAGTCACACATAGGGCAATGAAGAATCTATACAAATAAAATGATCCATTTATACAAAAATAAGCTCAGAGAAGCACAAGGCAAAAGTCACAGCAGACAATGCCTTCAAGACAGGCAATCCCAAAAGTGAAGACGGTTCCAAAACACTAAATCCAAAGATGGTCAAATGACAGAGCAAAGGTTAAAAAAACTAAATCACAAAAGCAACACTGCAGGAATTTACCACATTTCAAGAGCATTTACAATGAACCGCAAGGGACTTTTGGTATTCATTAGCCCTTATAGGGATAAGAGCAGTCCCTTGATGGTAAAAGGACAGGTGGCCCCCCTCTTGGTGGACCACCCACAAAACACATGGAATATAAAAGAAGATACATAGAAACTAAATGGCCAACACTACTAAGATTGACAAAAACATCAAAAACGAATGATAAAGGTATCTGAACCCCAGCCAGTTGGCTGAAATATAACGCTTATATTCTGGAGGAAAAAGTCAAGGGATCGCCAAGTCTCACTTGAGCTTAGGTTTTGGGGTGCTGAGCACACTGTCATCATCATCCACCTCTGGGCCACTGTCACTGGGGTTTTCAATGTCCAAGCTGTCCAGGTCCAGGTCCTCCTCCACCTCAGGTGCCTGCTCCGCCGGGTCCTGTTCAGAGTCCAGTACCTGAAACAAAAGACCATTTGCAAGAAGGCTAAGCTTTTTCACACAGATCAGCCTTTTAGATCACATTCACATAGTCTAGCTTGATGGTGTTGGTCTTCAATGTCCAAAATGGTGCACTTTCAATGTTCTTAAACAGTTCTTGATGCATATAAAAATCGTCAAGTGTAAGTGCTGTTCCCCTGGAGATTTTTTAAACACATACGCTATGTGGCCATTTTACCATGTCCACCTACATGTTAACATAATACTCAGCTCCTCGAAGCAGCCAATCACAAGGCTGGAAGCCAACATCTATAGGTATAGCATGCAGATGTGATTTAGTTGTTGTTTAGCAGTTGTCAACATAAGGTTTGAGTGGGCAAGATGTGCAATCAAAGCCACACAAGATTTCTTGGTGCCAGTTGTAGTATTTCAGCATCTTACACAGCTGGGATTTTCCTGGGATTTTCATGAGTCTGAAGAGTTTAAAGAGAATAGTGTGCTCAACAAAGAAACATTTAGTGAGCTGCAGATCGGTTATGTAGGGGAAGTCAGAGTAGAATGACCAAGTGCAAGCCCCCAAACACTTAAATAACAGCTCTTGAAAACAATTGAATACATAAAGGCATTTCTAAATGCACAAAATTTTAAGATCTTGAAGCTGATGGGATAAAGCAGTAGAACACCAGACCAGGTTCTACTTCTGTGAGCTTAGAACAGGATGTCGAGGTTATAGTGGGCACAAGGCTACCAAAACTGTATGACAGCAGATTGGAGAAATGTAACCTGGTCTAAGGAACCTCAGTTTCTTCTACCACATGTAAATGGTAGAATTGGGAATAACCAGAAAGACTGCATGGTCCATCCTGCCTTGTGTCATCTGTAGAAACTAGTGATTTCAGCGGGACGCTGTGAGAAACGCTTTCTTGGAATACATTATGATTGTATATTCCAAATTCATGACATGTGAAATACGCATTGTTGCTGACCAGGTTAAACACCATTATGACCACGGCTCACACTTTTTCAAAATGTATAATCCCCCACATCACCAACCACACATCATCTCTTGATGGATCCCCAAACACAATATTCTATTCAATTTACTCCAAGGGAACTGCACAGACCACAGATCTGAGTCCAATAGAGAAGCTGTGAAAAGAGGAATTCACCTTGTGACATAATGAGCAGGATTGTGCAGTAGCTGGATGGATGTGTAAACAGTCCCTGAAAAAAAGTATTCACCCCCTTGGAGTTTTTACATTTTATTGTTCAACCACATTGACTCACAGTGGATTTAATTTGACTTTTTGGACATTGATCAACAGAAAGAGACTCTTTGGTTACAAATATAAAACACAATATAAGTGAATGCACGCGTGTTCATGACCTTCACTATGACACTCCATCACTGGAGCAGGAAATTGGTCTTAGAAGTCACCTAGAAATCCCCCATCTGGAGTTTCAATTTACTGTAGTCTAAATGTACCTTCATCTAAGAGGTCCAACCTGTGGACCAGTATCAAAGAGATTCAACCTGTGGTGATAAAGTATCATGTCCTAACCTATTCAATGATAAAGAAATGCTTCAAGCAACTCTTTGAAAAGGGCAACAGAAAAGTACAAGTCAAGGGATAGAGACAAGAAAATATTCAAGTGACTATCCCATGGAGCCCTGTTAAATCAATCATTCAGAAAAGGAAAGAGTATGGCACATCTGCAAGGAGAAGTCTTATGATGTAGGCCACTAAAAAGCCATGAGAGCTCTAAACGAGTTTCAAAGATGCAGTGGCTGAGAATGGAGAGACGGTGCAGGCAACAACTGTTTTGTGGGTGCGTCACCAGTCACAGCTTTATGGAAAAGGCACTCTTGTTAAAAACACGCGTGACATCTCGGCTAGAGTTTGTCAGAAGGCACATGGGAGACTTTAAAGTCAGCTGGATGGTTCTATGTTCTGATAATACCAAACTCAAACTCTATTTGGCCATGAGACTAAACTCCATGTTGAGTTTACCCATAAAGGATGATGGTGGCAGCATCAGCTACAGAGGGATGCTTTTCTGTAGCAGGCTCAGGCAAGGTTTTTGAGGGTAAAACAAATGCAGAAGAATACATGGAAATCCTGGAGGAAAGTTTGAATCTGCCAGAATCATATGCATTGAGGAATGATTTGTTTTCCAGCAAGACTACGACCCCAAGCATAAAGCCAAAGCTACGCAGAAATGCCTTAAAAACAATAATTTTAATGTTTTGGAGTGGCCAAGTCAGAGTCCAGGTCTAATTTGCGGTTGGACTTGAAAAATGTTATTCAGTAACGATCAGCATGCAGCCTGACAGATTTGAGACACTTCTGTAAAGAGAATGAGGAAAAAGCACAGCATCCATATGTGCAAAGCTGATAGACAGAGACCTGCGCCTGCTGACTCAAGGATGGAATGGCTGCCATCTACTAAATGTGGGCTTAAATTCTTCTGCAATTGTTTTAAGTTTTATATTAATAATTAATATAGACCACTTTGCAAAGGTCAGTTTTCACTTGGACGTTAAAGAGTCATTTTCTTTTCATCACTGTCATAAAAGACAAATCCACTGGAAGTCAACGTTGAATA
>JANRMT010062798.1:15121960-15177955 GCA_026402145.1 Polypterus bichir lapradei
GACTTGAAAAATGTTATTCAGTAACGATCAGCATGCAGCCTGACAGATTTGAGACACTTCTGTAAAGAGAATGAGGAAAAAGCACAGCATCCATATGTGCAAAGCTGATAGACAGAGACCTGCGCCTGCTGACTCAAGGATGGAATGGCTGCCATCTACTAAATGTGGGCTTAAATTCTTCTGCAATTGTTTTAAGTTTTATATTAATAATTAATATAGACCACTTTGCAAAGGTCAGTTTTCACTTGGACGTTAAAGAGTCATTTTCTTTTCATCACTGTCATAAAAGACAAATCCACTGGAAGTCAACGTTGAATAAAAAGAAATTGTGAATACTCACAACGGGGGGGGGGGGCGGTTGAATACTTTTAATAGGCACCATATGTTTTCTTGCTTAAAAAAATAATGAGAATAATATGAAAAACTCTTAGAGGGACCCAAGCATGAGACCCTTCAGTTATACAGAACATGGAATAACATCAACACATGCTTACTTCATCAGATACACGGAACCTCTTGAGCAGGGCCACAACTCTCTGCTTGAAATTTTGTTGCTGCAGAGAATAAAAAACAAATAAATAAATCATTTTTTTAAGACAACATATATACATATGTCAGTAATTTGTAATCTGGTTTATGTCATTTTTAAAATATTTCAAACAACTGGCTCAGGTTGCAAAATTATGAAATGTACATGTATAAATCTGAAAGGGAAAAATAATATCTGAACTTAAGTGTATTAAGAAATGAAGGTTATTAGCAATATCATTTGAAATTTGCACTGAAAACCACCCTTATACATACCGTAAATCCTTGCTCTCCATTGATCCCATTCCCATGGATTCGCTTATCTGCTATAATAGAAGCCTAATCTGACAGATAAGGGCCGCGGGATGGGGCACGGAAGGTCATCAAGGGGTTGTATTTGCGCCCACATATATATATTGTCACGCATGTGCATCGGAGGACTCCGTCACAGGCTCTGTCGAGGTATGTAACATCCCACTGGGGCGAGAGTGGGCACTAACACTAATACGGTGTTCTCTTTTTTCGCTTACAGTGCCTAGAACCCACATGGTGAGGGCAAGTATCTCCACCCCTTCCAGTCCTGCAACCATCCCAAAAGGAACAAGTAGCAAGCTGCAGAATGGAGCTCTGTCAAAGCTAGACCACTTTAAAAGCCTTTTGAATAAGTATGAACAAAAAAGTGTCAAGACACGCCACTTAGGTTACTTCTTTTCTTATTTGCTCCTTGTCCTGGGATGACCTGGTTGCTGTCCTAACATTTCACTGCTTTCGAGTCTGTCATTACCACACCAGGCCACTACATAAAAATTGTTTATTTTATTCTATTAACGTGTGGTGTATTGCTGGGTCTATGGTTTGGGCTCTGTGGCACCCCATGGTAGTTTTTATATATATATATATATATATATATACTAGCTGTGTAAGCCCATGCTGTAAAAAGCCCATGGTCCTAGAAACTATTGAAATCATCAAAAAAAATTGAAATGTAGGGATGTCAGGTAATTGAAAGGAACTACACTAGGCATCTCTCTCCTCGGACGATTCGTGTTGCCGACATGCTCACCTCGCTTTTGCATTAGCAGCTAAGTGACTTTGTCTTTCCTCCATCTCCTCAGTTCTGTTCGGGACTCCAATCTGTACACATCACTACAATTCTTTAAACCATTTTACAGCCAGGGAATAATATATGGGTGGCTGCCTCAACCCTTTCTGTGGCTTTATTTTCATTTAGTGAAAATATATATAGATATACTGTGTGTATATATATATATATATATATATATATATCAAGATTTTCTGAGATCCCAACCACCCCCCAACTGCACTGTGCGCTGACACTCGGTTAACCCGGGCAGGGATTGGTTGTCCACTGCCAGAACAACTGCCAAGTTTGTACACTTCCTGTGTAACGCGTCTGTCACCTACTGGTTGATGCAGGGAACATTTAAAACTGACCGCTGACTTAGCCGTGTGTTCACTTTTTGTTTTCTCACTTGCACATGAAGCCTGTCTGTTCTTTTTAGCTGAGTAGGGAGCGACTACAAGATGACAGCAATAGACAGCTCCCATTTGGATAACTTTGAGATGACAATAAAACTGATCTTGTTTTAGAAATCTGGACACACCTTCTTCTCTCTTGTGCAAGTCTGTGACCTACACATCACTATATATATATATATATATATATATAGTTATCCTTTGTGGGGTTAAGGGCACAGGGCCCCTGTGAATGTGAAAATCCAGGAATATATTTTCGGCCCATATTAACTGTATATTCTAAATTTATTGCACTAAATAACATGCAAAAATCTGTGAGAAATGTGACAAAAACGATCACTGCAAAAGTAAATCAAGTGTGTGAGCCTGGCTGCCGAGACAGAGATACTCGCTTTTAGCACTTGTCTATTAAACTGTAACTGTTTACAAAATGTAATAAATTTGTGTGTATATTTATGGTAGTGAATGACAAAAATGATTACTATTACTGATAGAAAAGAAATCCAAGAAAACGCTAAGCACAAAATGATAAACACTCATGACACAGTCCAGTTTCGCAGCTGCAGATGCTGCTAGTGGTGGTGTAGTTATGAAATTAAACTCCCCTGTGAACAGCCTTCAGAAAGCTATGTAAAGTTTTGCCCTACTGTGATGCGAATGTATGTGAAGATCTGTAGAATTCAGAAGCGGTCCGACCAAATGTGTAGTGAAGCATTGAAACCAAAAGACAACACTGACTGCAATCCTGCCAGCTTGATATGGCTCACTTTTAAAACGAGTGCCCTCATCTTGTTTCACACAGCAGCCCTCGTGGCAAACGCTGAAGCTGCCCAGTGACACAGGGTTGCTGGGAACTGCAGTCCATTTAAGTAGCAGGGCTACAGCATCATCTGCACTTTACCGTAATAGATTGTAAAACTCGTAAAATAATTTCCATTTAATTATTGAAGACAAACCTGAAAATAGGTGGATCTCTCAAGGACCAACCTGTATATATTTATACTTGTAAAATTTCATTATGTTTCTACTAATGTTACTAATGTGTCAACATTATGTTTTATGTTTATGCTGCATTTCTTTTATTTATTGTATGTTTGTAATTATGACAAAATGTGCTCACAAATAATCTTGAAGTAAAAAAATAATCAATTAAAATAATGTTATAACCAAGGCAACATGAATCAGAGATGCAAATAAATTCTGTTAAAATAACATTTTTGTTATCATATCTTGCTTTAAATGTCCTTCTGTGGGCTAAATAAAGCATATTGTAATATTGTGGAACAGAAAAACTGAGCATTTACTACTTAAGCAAACTATACATAAACATTTAAGTTCACCATCTCTCTGCCGGGATCTCAGTCTTGCATCTCAGACACTTAAAAATGTATTTATTTATTGTAATGGCTTAAAACAACCTTGACTGTATGTCTATAGCAGCAATCCACAACTGGAAATTAGAAACTAGTGCAGTGCCCAGTACCAAAAAGGCAGAAGCTTTATAGTATACAATGCCTTTCACAGTATACACCATCTCAGAGTGACTGATAAGATAAAGAGGCGAAGCTATCATTCCTTCCATTCACTCATTTTCTGAACCCGAGTAGAATGGCGTGCAGGACTTCAGTCCATTGCAGGACACACGTAATCTCCATTTCTCTGACAGTGCCAGTTTTGAATCCCAAATAAACCTAAAACACAGGTCTTTGGGATATAGGAGGAAACCAAAATATCTCAAGATATTACTTGATAACCTCCACCGTGCAATTTCAAAAGAAACAACCCTAGAATTTGGACCATTTACAAAGATAAAGCAGTTTATTAACACAAATATAGCTAACTGAGGAAACTGAACACCATGTATGTCTCAAGGCAGGCTGCGATTTGAAAAGGCTCTTTAGAAATGTATGCACTCTGTCTGAATCAACAAAAACAGTGCTTTAAGGAACCACCCCCCCAACACATCTACATTATTCTGACATTTAATCAACCAGCACGGAGCTCTTTCATCCTAATAAGCATATTTTGAAAAGATATTGGTGCCAACAGACACCCTTTTTTACAATGAGATATAAACGTCTACACGTAGAAGTGTGTGTGTCTGTCTGTCCGGCCCAGAAGTGAGAGGTGGAGTCTGGGTAAGGGCTCTGCCTCAAAGGAAACAGACAACTCGCTTAGCCGCTAAAACACAAGTGAGGCCAGCACGTCAGCAAAACGAAACCTTAGAAGAAAGATAAAGTCGCTTAGCTGCCAACATCAGCAAAACGGTATCCCTTTTACTTTTGCACAAGTGATGCAAGCACATTGGCAAAATGAATCCTCCTAGAAGAAAGATGCCCAGAGTAGTTCCTTTCAATTACCTGACATCTCTACATTTCAGTTTTTTCTCTGACGATTTTAATAGTTTCTAGGACCCTAGGCTTTTTACATCACAGGCTTACAAAGCTAGTTTTACCATAATGTGCTTAAAGAGGAAAGCCTCCACTAAGGAAGATTAAGGGAAACAATAATAATAATAATGGGGGGAAAACCAACCACACATCCCATGAAGGTCTAAGACATTTGGATTCCCTTCTTAAACTTCACATGCAACACATTACAATACATATTTTCATGTTTTAGTAAATCACTGCCAAAATGTCACTGGATTTGGTAGTGGATGCTGGGATGTAAGTGAAAATGTATAATAATTACATACTGTAGTAAGTGAGAGGTTGGCAGCATGTGATGATTACAGCACATTGCCACACCCACCGAAGGACGAACCACCTGGATTGAGATCTGAGAGCAGCCGTGTAGCGGGTGACACCTCAGTACCACACTGGAACAGTGTGAGCTCTTTTTACGGTGGCTGGGGTGCCAGTCCTGCCACCAACCCCCAAGTTTCCCCTACAGGTTGGATGACCTGCTTGCAGGGCTGGATGTAGATTAACGTCATACCCAAGATGGAGCAATTGCAGGTTAAGGGGCTAGCTCAAAGTCACAATGGATTAGTGTCACTTCTGGCAATTTATGGGATTCAAACCGGCAATCGGCACAGATCCCTAGTCTCTGAGCGACCACTTTGCCCTGATGATAATACTGTAGTTCTCTTAGCAAAAATTAAAACTCTTCCCCTGTATAATATGTTAATTTAAAAAAGATTAGAGCTGTATTTATTAAGTTTTTTAAATGTTCTTATTTGATTTATTTTACTTTTTAAGCTTCATATCTGAGTGGTGGATCAAACAATTTCTAATTGGAATCAATAACGTATCCATCTATATATTGGACAGACAGACAGACGGATCTCCAATGTCTGAGGAAGATAGAGCTCCACCGTACCACCTTCTTGGCTGCATGCCAATACCTTTTTTATTTTTTTTTACACCCTTGTATGCATTTTTCTTTTAAACCTTTTTTCAGTTCACCTTATTAAACAGGGTTACAAGCTGGTGCGTGAACCATTTATTGACTAATAGGTCATTGTTAAATCTTACTGTGGCGTAGTCGGCAGGATTCCTGGGTAATACATGACAGAACCCCGAGACCTAGGAGAAATCGTTGAGGAACATAAAAGATCAGTTGCAACCTATTGCAAATGCAAATCGTGATACACAGTCAATTGACTTCACAAAGGCACAACGCTCCACTGTGGAGGCATTGAGAGCAGAGAGCACCTTGGAACCTTCACAACCTATAACTTGCAACTGTCAGCATCTGCCCTAATCTGCCTCCTACTGAAATGCTTTGTCTTTTCTCCTCCTGGTCAGGGATGAAGCATTGCACGAGTATTAGTCATTAAGACAGTTTTCAGGTTTGGCCTTTTTGTTTTGTCATTTCAGCCAAAGTGCTTTTCTGTTCTGGCATTGTGGCCTGCAGTGACTGTTTCATTTTCTGGTGTATTCATTAATTGTGCCTCAATACCTTAAAGGAAGAACCTTCAGAAAATAAAAGCACCTCCTTGTGCCTCCTAGTGTGAAGTCAAGCTCTTTCTTTGTTTTTATTTTATCTATTTAAGAAACAGAACATAATCACAAAACACAACCAAATCAAAAGAGAAGAATATAACAAGAACTTAACACCTAGTGTTTAACTAGGTTCCCTCTAAGTTGTGCCAACACAGCGCCACGTACCTTTTGTATAAGGTACCACGCAGCACTTCTGCACTGCTGAACAGTTCTTGTCATGCCACTCACCCCCTCATGCGCAGCTGTATTCCCGAAACTCTGTGGGGGGACCATTCATTGTTCCTGTGTGATTGCTTTAAGACGATTGTTATATCATACAATTTCCCACCCCACCTTATGTAGTGTTAGTGCTGCTTGTATTTCTAAGTCTTAGACAAAAAGTTCCAGCTCATCTGCTATTCACACCTGCTCAACAGTATAAAAAAAAAGAGTTAAAAACAAAAAAACTGAGAGTTATGCGACCATTCTAAAATGGTTCTTCATATAGAATAAAATGATAAGTAATATAAAAGTCTCAGAGCAGGTTCAACACAATCTGACACTGACATGGCGCAGTTACTCTCGAATTCCTGACTTCTTGTGAAATTCTAAATAAATTCTGAACAGATCCTCGGAAAAATAACTTGATTTTTTTCCAGTCTTCTTCTTCTTCTTTTGGCTGCTCCTGTTAGGGGTTGCCACAGAGGATCATCTTCTTCCATATCGTCCTGTCCTCTGCATCTTTCTCTGTTACACCCATCACCTGCATGTCCTCTCTCACTACATCCATAAACCTCCTCCTAGGCCTTCCTCTTTTTCTCTTGCCTGGCAGCTCTATTCTTAAACCAACACAATCTCGCTTCTCTGACTTTGTCTCCCAGCCGTCCCACCTGAGCTGACCCTCTAATTTACTCATTTCTAATCCTGTCCATCCTTGTCACACCAAATGCAAATCTTAGCATCTTTAACTTTGCCACCTCCAGCTCTGTCTCTTGCTTTCTGGTCAGTGCCACCGTCTCCAACCCATATAACATAGCTGGTCTCACTATAAAACTTTGCTCTCTCACTGAGTTGTATAGAATGTGGACCGGAATTCTTCCAGTTGGGCAAAGTAAGTCTACATGTAACTAGTGTCTTATGGGATATTACAACCAATTTTACTTTGCACACTTTTATCCTGTTTGGTATAACTCCAAATATAGCTGTTATGGATATATACATTAGAAGGGATATACACTTACTGGCCACTTTATTAGGTACACCTGTTCAACTGCTTGTTAACACAAATGTCTAATCAGCCAATCACGTGGGAGTAACTCAATGCATTTCAGCCTGTAGACGTTGTCAAGACAACCTGCTAAAGTTCAAACTGAGCATCAGAATGGGGAACAAAGGTGATTGAAGTGCCTTTGAACGTGGCATTGGTTGTTGGTGCCAGATGGGCTGGTTTGAGTATTTTAGAAACCGTTGATCTACTGGAATTTTCACACATCTCTAGGGTTTACAGAGAATGGTCCGAAAAAGGGAAAATATCCAGTGAGTGGCAGTTGTCTGGGTAAAAATGCCTTGTTGATACCAAAAGTCAGAGGAGAATGGACAGACTGGTCCAAGCTGACAGAAAGGCAACAGTAACTCAAATAAGCACTCATTACAACCGAGCAGCTCTGAATGCAAAACACATCAGACCTTGAAGCAGATGAGCTACAGCAGCAGGAGACCACAGCGGGTGTCACTCCTAAGAACAGGCAGCTGAGGCTACAATTCACATGAGCTCATCAAAACTGGACAGTAGAAGACTGGAAAAACATTGCCTGGCCTGACAAGTTTTTCTCGATTTCTGCTGCAACATTCAGATGGTAGGGTCAGAATTTGATGTCAACAACATGAAAGCAGGGATCCATCCTACCTTGTATCCATGGTTCAGGTTGGTGGCAGCGGTGTGAAATATATTTTCTTGGCATATTCTGGGCCCCTATGTTCCATTGAATGTCATTTAAATGCCACAGCATACCTCACTAGTGTTGCAGACCACATCCATTCCTTTACTACTTCAATGTACCCATCTTCTGATTGCTACTTCCAGCAGGATAACGTGCCATGTCACAAAGCTTAAAAAATCTCAAACTGGTTTCTTGAACATGACATCGAGTTCATTGGACTCAAATGGCCTCCACAGCCACCAGATCTCAATCCAACAGAGCACCTTTAGAATGGGGTGGAACACGAGATTTGCATCATGGATGTGTAGATGCAGCAACTGCGTGATTCTATAATGTCAATATGCACCAAATCCCTGAAGAATATTTACAGCACCTTGTAAAGTGATGCCAGAAACAATTACGGCATTTCTGAAGGCAAAAGGGGGTCCAACATGGTATTAGCAAGGTGTACCTAACATAGTGGCCAATGCATGTAACAACAGAATAAGTTGCATTGTTCAGTAACATCTTTACCAAAAAAATGCACTTTGAATGTTATTCTTATTTTTTCATAGCTTTATAATAAGTTACTTACCACCATAAAAGTGTCAGTGAATATCAGAAACAACCAAAAAAAAATGTTATGAAATATTTACAAGCATCTCGTTTGAAGCAGTACATAAAACAGGAGTTTTGAGTAAGAGGCCACAGCATCAAGATGCCTGCCTGAAAGTATATATTCCATATGTCAATATGTCCCTCAGGCAAAATCCCCAAGAAATGTTTCCAACACTTTAAAGAATCGATGCTACAAAGAATTATGGCAGTCCTGAAAGCAAAAGGGGGTCCAAACCCAGTACTAGCAAGGTGTACCTGATAAAGTGGCCAGTGAGTGTAGAAGGCATTGAAATAGAATAAGAGACAATAAACCAAATCAAATATACAAACATGAATACTATGGTAAAATCCCATACAAATAAAGTAATTTTGGGAACAAACTCAAATCTTCCTGGAAATCTGGACAGAGGGGGTAAGCCAACAAAAGGGTCAGATTGTCCGGGTCAGTAAAACACCATCCTGATCAAATGAGTTTGAAGTTATTGTTTTTAAGGAATGAATTAAGTGATCTCATTAATTTAGGGTGGTCTTTCCAAAGTGTGGATGCTATACAGTTGGAGGCTCCATCACCTATGGAGTGTAGGTTATAGTGAGGGGCACAACGAGATGGGCAGGATCAGTGGATCTTAGTAGGTGGACAGAAGCAGAGTGATGGTGGACTGGAGTAGACTGGTGCAAGGCCATGTAAAGCTTTAGTAGAATTTTATACTCAATCCCATAAGTCACAGAGAGCCAGTGAAGCACAGCAGGATGGCCGTTATGTCCTCACAGTTGCAGGTCTGTATGAGGAAGAGTTCTGAACCAACTGGAGCTGCAATAACTGATTAGAAGGGGCAGCTGCCAGTAGAGAGTTGTGGGATGTAATAAAAGCACGAACATATTTCTCAGCATCTGTAAAAGGAGAGGAATGAGCAAACATGGGATATGTTCAAGGAGGTTTTTTAATGTGGAGAATATGGCTAGGATAATAAAGCGACGAATCATAAATGACACCAAGATTCCTAGCAGAAGAAGATCTGATGACATCCACCTCCCTCACACAAATGGAGTTCAACAACTCACCCATGCCCCTCAGTGCAGGGCAGAGATAAACTGATCTATTCAGTGTAGTGTGCATGCAAAGGGCATCACAGACCTGTCTTTGGTCAATCTCACGTTTTGCTGGTGTGTGATAGGCCTCTTGGGATTTTCTTTTTAGGTTGTGCATGGCTGCGAATAGGTGCAATTAGACCATTGGTGTTGTGAAATGGGTTACATATATAATGGCGGATAAATGAATCTGTGGGAATATGATCCATGGATAGCAATGTTTCCATAATTTTCCCGTAACTTTTTAAAAAGCGTAAAAAAGAATTGGTAACAGAACAAAGTTTTATCTCTACATACCCTGGTGATGGACGTTGTCCTCACTATTGATCTGCGTTGCTTCTTCAGTTTCCTGACATCATACTCATCGTCATCGAGATCCTGCCAACATTGTCAAAGTCATTTACCAGCAATACTTTCAGGCAGTTTAGGTGAAAGTAATAAAGTTTAGTCAAATACTCATGCTGACAACATTTACACCCACCCATCCATTTTCAGTAAGTGCTACTTTTTGCCTAGGGTTGTGATGAGTCTTCCCTTATCAAAACACTTATAACAGCAAGGATGGAATCAGCCGTAGGAAGGACACCCACTTACAGCCACAATGACACATTCACGCAGAAGCCAATTTAGGGTCACCACTTACCTTAAAGGTGAGTCTTTAAAATGTGGAGGGGAATCCTAAGGGAAAACGTGAGAACAGCCAAACTCTCCACTAACAACAAGCCATTGTGGCACAAAACCAAATCCTAACATTCCCATTTATATTAACAACTAGCAAAATACCCACGCTTTGCAGCGGCGAAGTACTGCCTTAAAATTTTTATTAAGAAGAAAATTAAACCTTTTTAAACTGAGGGAAAATATACCAATAATTATTTGTTAAGGATCTCTTTGTATGCCACGTTGTCATTTCGGCCCTCCGGTTGTAATATGACCAAGCTGTGCGCTGAGCTTACTCTTGAGCATGCAATGTACAGTTGGCCATGTGAAAAGTAATCTTGTTTCAAATCTCACAGCTTGGATTGCTGCTGTCATAATCGGTTTGAGTTTCATGGTTTGTTTCAATTACGACAGTATTTGCAGTACTTGTGTTGAAATGACATTCGGCATCTGTCAAGCGTTGTAAGCATACAACCAGTTTCATCGATAACTTCACATCCAGCTTTTGAGAGTTTAAACATTCATAAACATCAAAGTGTCCACTACTGAAATCGTCACCTTGTCAATCTAATATGTTTAAGAGGCACTGACGGTTGTCGAAAGGTGTAAAATATTTGACCATTTCGGTACACTTGAAGCGACAACCGAACAATTCAGCGGCAGCCATCAACTCACATGCAGATGCATAGGTGAAGGGCTTAAGCATTTCACTCTTATAGTGCTCCTGTGTAGTATAATTATCTCCTGTACCATCATCAGTCCACACCTTGAACCTGTCCTAGTCATTCAATACATAAGACACAATGTTCCTCCGGATATCAAGAGTGAGCCTGATATTGCCATGCAATATGTAACAAAGAGAATGGAAAAGGTAGGTGCCATCTCCGGGCATGGAAACCACTCGGTAAGTGACAGTTCTTTGATCGATGGTGATCACCTTGATAGACATGTTAATGGGGGTACGGTTGGAATGATAAAGGAAATGGGTACCTGAACAATGTAAAGTAAATCTAAAATACCTACACAATAACTATAATCGTAATAAATAACCAGTAAAACAGCGGAGATGCCGTGGATTAAATAAAAAGGCTGTAGTTATCAGCAGGGAGACGTGAATCCCGTGGCGAAGCAAGGAAGGAAATGTAGAGACTGGAGCGACGGACGGCCTTATATAGGCAGGCAGCCAACAACGTGGGAGGCGTTGGGATGGGGGACCCAACGCCGTCTCACACGGTGACCGAGCTGCAGGCTATGGACGTATATATGTATGTAAATAGGATTCAGTTAGCGTTGGGAACCCGCGTACCAAATTTCTTGAAGATGGGCCCATAAGTAACAAACTCCGTTGAAAAGTTCAATATGGCGGCCGACAGTGGCCTCATACCACAGAAATAAGTACGTACATTGGTTTCGGTTAGCGCAGGGAAGCCGCCGAATTTCGAAATGAAACCTGCTTAACTTTTGTAAGTAATCTGTAAGGAATGAACCTGCCAAATTTCAGCCTTCTACCTACACGGGAAGTTGGAGAATTAGAGACATTGGAAACTTCAATATGGCGGCCGACAGTGGCATCATACCACTGAAATAAGTACGTACATCGGTTTTGGTTAGCGCAGGGAAGCCACCTACGAAATTTCGTGAAGATGGGGCCATAAATAAGAAAGTTCAACATGGCGAACGTTGTCAACCGTTATGACTGTTACGCATAGAATTTCGAAATGAAACGTGCTTAACTTTTGTAAGTAAGCTGTAAGGAATGAGCCTTCCAAATTTCAGCCTTCTACCTACATGGGAAATTGGAGAATTAGTGACGTTGGAAAGTTCAATATGGCGGCTGACAGTGGTGTCATACCACTGAGATAAGTACTTACATTGATTTCGGTTAGCACAGGGAAGCCGCCTACCAAATTTCATGAAGATGGGGCCATGAATAAGAAAGTTCAACATAGCGGACGTTGTTGACCATTATGACCGTTACGCGTAGAATTTCGAAATGAAACCTGCTTAACTTTTGTAAGTAAGCTGTAAGGAATGAGCCTGCCAAATTTCAGCCTTCTATCTACACGGGAAGTTGGAGAATTAGTGATGAGTGAGTGAGTGAGTGAGTGAGTGAGGGCTTTGCCTTTTATTAGTATAGATACCCACTGCACACACACTATTTAACACATCCAATTTCGTTACCCACACAAACAGACTTTGTAATTCAGTCAGGGATGCTCACTATGCTTTTTTCTCAAGGCTTAAGCCAAACGTGTGATGACAATGGGATTTTGGGTGCCAGCACACACTCAGTTGTACCGATGGCTGATCAGAAGCAGGCATACATTAGTTATTTTAAAGGCTCACAAAAGTTTGGAGGACTTTGAAATAACATCACATGAGACTGCATGGTGAGACCACTGAACAAGACTCAGTATACACTTGATTATATGACTATGTTGCTTACGCTAATCTGTAAAAGTACAAACATGTGTAGCTGCTGGGCAACGTTTTTCAGTATTTCTTATCTGAAGGCCCAATCAAGGTGTTTCTTGTAAGAAATGTCATGCAGTGAGTGGGTCTCTTGACACCACTTAACCAATCTGTCCTACTTGTCAAGTGTCCACAAATATGTTTCAGCCATACATGCAAACACATTAACATGGAGTTGCTTTGGGATTGGTTAATGGGAAGTGAAATGCAGAATCGGCTCCCTTGACCTCTCAAACCAACATTGCCCGAATTTTTTTGACATGACAACTCAATCTCCATAAGCCACTCGATGGGCCCATTGACTTTCAAACACCTTTACACAATTTTCTGCTAGTTTGAAATAAAATACAAGGGAGATCGTATCTACAAATAAAAAAATCACATAGTTTGTACGTGACTTGTAGTGTAGATCGGTGAAATTCGGCAAAGCTTTTTTCGCATTGAATATGCTGTGTTCGCTGGTGACCTTGTTCTCCAAGTATTTTCCTGGAAATTTGCCTCATGATGCTTGGCAAGGCCAGTGTGACCTCATAAAGCTGTGGCAGCCATGCTGACTGTAAGGTTGCTGCTCATCTGTACTGCCCAGGAGTAATGCATTAAAAAAATAAACTTAAAATGTTTTAATTTGAGTGGAACCTTAGCTAACCATAATGAACATAATATAAGTATTGCCACCTGATATATAACACTGATCCCCATGCACCTGTGTATAAATCTATGCTGTGCGCCAGCTCAGTCTTAGCACAGCACCACATGGCTAATTTGCCATGTCATAAAAAAGCACCATTATTCTCTTTTTGTGGACTTGTAAACCGTAGTCTTTGTCTTTCCTGGCCCTGAACAGCATCATCACTGGCTTGCAAATTAGCCATGTGCAGCAGAGACAACCCAAGTCTAAAAGGAGCCCTCCCCTTCTTCTCGTCAGATTTAGACCCTTTGAAATAACAGCAAAAGATTTTATTATTGTTTACAGGGTGTTTCTATTTCCTTGATGGAAGAAAAAAAGTGCAAAAGATCTTCAGAGAGGGAGGGAAACAAAACAGACATTCTCCCTGCACCCAGAACAAAACAGTGGAATGAGCCAGTCAATGGAAAGGTCAATGTGTGCCCCAAGATTGATGCTTTGTAAACACATTAATATATATTGTTTCTATTTATTTGCTAGTTTGTGGTCACTAATTGTATTTTTTGTGGTTATTGTTTTCTCTGTGTCTTTTATTGTTTGAGGTAGAGTGGTGCAGTGGTTATCTCCGCTGCCTCACAGCACAGATCGCATTTTTGGCCACAATAAATGATCCAGTATAGTTTGGCAGATGTTTCCCTAGCTCTCTGGGACACTTAAAAGACCACAGCACCATCATAATCCACTCAAAGCTAGTTCAGTTCTTCCTTCTCCATTGACTCCAATGTATTTCGCAGAGTTCAGCAAAGTTTTCAAGCATTTCAGAGATTTTATCAAACTCACTGCAAAAGGAACAGCATGATACTAGATACTACCAGACGAAAAGATCTAACAGCTGCTAAGAAATAGCCATGGACAGTTCTTTGGACTATACAGATATATTAAAATCAGTTTGCTACTTTAATTAAGAAAGGTCAATGTGAATGCCATGAAGAACAGACAGGCATCCTGGCTGGACAATGGCATGACTTCGGGATAAAATGGAAGGTGCCAGGGGATGGACAAGCAGAACCTGGAGGCCAGGAGCAGTTCCGTCCTCCATACTTTAGGTGACAGTGGTCCGCTGCAGGCATCCCAGCTTGGACATCTGCAGGGCTTCATGGAAACTGGAGTCCATAAGTGCAGTGTCAGAGTCCTTGGGTGACATAGGGGGCGCTCTTTGGGGAGGACTACCCTTGCTCTCAAACAATCTGGAAGTACTGCCCACAGGTCACCTGGACTTCTTCCAGGTTCATTATAAAAGGAGCCCGCTGCCTTACATTGGGGTGTCAGAGTCGGGAGGCAGCAGGAAACAGAGAAGAAGCAAACTATATTGTTGGTATGTTTTTTGGGCTGCATTTCATTATTTTGCTTCTTGTTGGATTAAAGAAGTTTTGAACCCATGACTGTGTTGGGTATTATTGGGTCTGGGGTTTGGA
The DNA here is from genome assembly GCA_026402145.1 of Polypterus bichir lapradei. Classification (NCBI taxonomy): domain Eukaryota; kingdom Metazoa; phylum Chordata; class Cladistia; order Polypteriformes; family Polypteridae; genus Polypterus; species Polypterus bichir. The sequence goes on from JANRMT010062798.1 coordinate 15,136,773, forward strand.
GCTTAGTGGCACCCCCAACTGGTTACATTCCATACTTTGCTTCACAGGTCCACAAAAAAGAGAATAATGATGCTGCAGATGACTGAGTACAAAACAAAATCTAAATGGAGAACATCTGTAACATTATAGTTTTTATGGATTGTGATTTCCTACCAAAATGTGTTTTCAGCTTTGGTAATCAAGACCTTTCCTGTCTTTATAATGAGACAGAATTTACAAGGAGCCTGGCTAGGCAGATATGGCGCTCAATAAGTGATAGGCTTCCTATTACTAGAAAAGTTAGTTTTGAGAATTTCCAATGAAATGCTTTTTGTCTTACCTGGCCCTGAACAGCATCATCGCTGGCTTCCTGCTCCGAGGAGAAACTCTCATATTCTTCTTCTGAATAATTATCTGAGCAAGAAATAAAACAAAAAGGTAAAATTAATCAGAAAAAGGTTCGTTTTTTTCACTAACTGCAATTTAACCAGCCTGGAGCTTTATGAGGTTGTGGGGTACATTACCAGCCACCAGGTGGAGCACATGCATCTCCTTATCTACTGTAGCTCCAGAACATTAATACATTACATTGGTACGATGTGTGAGACGTATTGCATGTACTGTGTTATTTGTTGGGCAGCCAAAAACTCTTCCTTGCTAATCAACATGTAAAACGTTGCCACTCTCAGAGACAAGTCCACTGAACTGTGAGGATGTGAGGTGTCGTACCAGTCATCTGGTGCTGTACATGCACCACTTTTATATCACTCCACAACAAGTCAATGTGACTCGATAATGTGAGATGTATTGCATGTGCTGTGTAAAGCACTGGACAGTTTTATGTTTTTTTTTTTACATCAGGCACCCAACATAGTCCATAATAGGTCAGGGTTGAGTTTACGTGAGTAATTTTTGGCAGTCTGAACGGTGTACCATCTCTTCTGATGGCAGAAATTTAACAAAAAATTTTGCAGTCATACCTTTTCTTTTCCTATTCAGTGTTCAGCTTACTGTACATTAATTACTTGTCATGGAAAGTTATGATTTTTCTCAGACTGAGTTATTTACAAGTAGACATCTAAGAATGATATCATCCTATGCAGGGCTGACTCTACCATTTAGACAAACTAGGTGGTTACACAGGGTGGCAAAATTTGTGGGGTTTTAAACAATACAAACTCTGACTCCTATGAGTCTGAAGACTGTCTGAAGGCCCTGCAGACAGAATGCTCCCGTAGCAGGCAGGATACTCGCTATCTCTACATCTCTCTCTAAGTGTGGGCCGTTGTCTTCTCCTGGTGCTGTCAGAGCATGTAGAAGAGTGGAGGGTGAAAGGCTAAGGAAATCTCAGTGTTGCAACAGTGCAGCAGTTGTGGTACTCCAGCATGTCAGCATGTGAGGTTCTCATGCCCCGGGATGTATTAGCACATTTTTATAACTTTTAGCTTATACTGTTTTGACACAACAGACTAATAAGGGTTGAATTCGGAGCTTTGTCCCTTTTTAATAGAAAATTCTGGGTAAAATTCCTGTCTGATTAAATCATTTTATATTATTTTTGCGTACTAGCAATATATATGGTGTTAACTTCTGAGGACTTACAAATTGTCTTCTAAATCCCAGGATTCACTGCACTCAGCATCTGTGTGTTTTTTTTATTTCCTTCACGTGCAGGCTTGTAGTGTTAGCTTTCTTTTCATGAAGATGAACTAGTCATAAACAGGGTGTTGGTATTATAACATAGATGATAACTGAAGCATGAACGACAACAATAATTATAATAATAGTCATAATAATAATCCTCAAATGAGCACAAACACAGCAAAATAAAATTAAACAATCAAAACGGCAACAGGACTGCAACTCATTTCTAAAGGCTCATTTAATTCAAACTATAATCAGCTCCCAAATGGCCTTACATTAAAACTTGAAAATATCGTGCTTTGTTGTTCACCACCATCTATGAGATTCACTCTTGGCACACTAATAAAAAGTTCTTCATAGTCTGTCTGTCACTGGAAAAACTCTCTGAGGTCATGCATCGATTGGATAGTCAGTTTGCATTACTTGCATACATGAGGATACAGTAAATAGGAATTATGGGTAAGTGTTTAACAACAGTCAGTACGTTTATTTGCACAAACATAATCAGGTTAATGTGAACAACCTGATTAAGACAGAAACTTGGTGTCTTAATAATCCACATTTACATGTGCAAGTAATCTTCTGGAATTCTCCTTTGGCAAAAAGCTCCAATGCCATTAAATTGCACAAAAGACGAGTTTAACGTTATCATCGGACACCGTGAAAATAATTTTATGTGTTTTATAAACATGTTTAGTCAAGTTGATGCTTTATTTATATGTTTCTGATACCAGATTACAGGCAGGAAAATCTTCTGTTCGACTGAGCAAATAAGCCCTGCAATGGACTGGCATAACGGTATGTGTGTTTCTTACCTTACACTCAGTGGCTCTCGAATAACACAGGTATTTGTACATCAATAAGAAAAGTATCTCGATAGATTACTCGTTACTTAGAAATGTATTGGACAACTTATCACACGTTTAATGTGTTGCCCTACTGCTTTCGAGATTGTGTTGCAGAGTTTAGCACTGTACGTTCAGCTCAACAACACAAATTTCACGATTTTTTGAAATTTTGAGACAGACTATTTCAGCTGGGAGAAGGAATAACGTGATCGCCTCTGGAAATTTACCTTGTGGGTGCTTCTACCCATGGCTGCTAAAAGTATGGGTGAAGCTAACACAAACAGAGTGCAACAAACATGCACAGATTATAAAATCCTTAACAGTAACTTGGTTAAGGTTTTACATGGCCACATAAGCAGGTTATTTGTGGACAAATCTATAATAATAATTATAATGATAATAATAATCATCATCATCATCTATCCACCTTCCCAACCTGCTTATCCAGGGCTGGGGTGTGGGGCAGTTAACAATAATAATAATGTAACAGTGCAGATAAACCGGTAATGTCTAGAATGAACAAGTGTTAATTGATTATTTCAGTCTAAGAGGGGAACAAACCTTGAGTGTCAGTTTTGGCATGTTCAGTAAATAATGAGCTGTGTTCGTGACATGTTGACAGTGTCTTGTTCTGCTCACTGAGGCTGGTTTATAGCAATTATTCTAAGTGAATTTCACCTAGGCAATGATGCAGTAATAATAATAATAATAATAAAAATAATACAGTAATAATAATCGTAATTAACAAGTCAACATTTTTTATTTCTCCCTACCATGGAACAAACAAGCCATAAATTATAGTGCAATGGCAGCCAGATCTGCTATTCTCCACTGTTTTATTGCTGCGGCTGTTTGCCATGTTCAAATGTTCAGGATGGTGTAATCGGCCACGGACATGCACAGGCTGACAAGTTACAACAAAAATGAAATCCTTAACTGTTACCCAGTTAAGGGTTTACATGGCCACATAACCGGGTTACTCACAGAGAAATCCACATCTGGTAATCAGGTTTCTCAAAGGCCAATAACCCGATTTCTCTAATCAGCATAAGAGTTTACAGGGAAGTTTATAAATCAGTTTTTTGTGAATAATTGGGTTGCTGAAGCACATGTAAATATGCTAAGTGATTATACTTTAATTTAATTTTGTGATATTATTAACTTCATATTATTAATGTATATGTTGTGGACTGCCGTGGTACGATTACAACTCAGCAGATACCATAATTGTAAGGTGCTGGTTCGGTTGGTGGTTAAAATAGAAACCTGCAAAACTCGACTCATAATTTCAGTGGTGATTTGATTATGTGATGCTCATACGCTTTTGTTCTTTAAAGAAACATTTAACCTCTCTAATATAAAAAAAAAAAACCTTGTAGATTGTAGATTGGTGTAGACACCAAAGGAGATCTTGATATGCCATTTGTATTAAAATGTTTACAGTTTCCTGTGAGAATAGCTTTTGCTATGAGAATTAGCAAATCACAGGGATAAACATTAGAAAAAATTGGATTATTTATTAGAGAAACAGAAACAATATTCACTCACGGGCAGTTATATGTTGTGTTGTCACAATGTGTCTCCAAAAACAAATTCAAAATTCAATGCTATCTTGAAGAAAAGGTAACTCCAAATATTGCTTTTAATGAAGCTTTAAAGTAAAAGTGCAAATAATGAAATTGAAACAATGCCAAAGAAAAAAAAAAGCTTTTAAAATTGTATATCCGATTAACCAAACACAGGGGTTGGTGAGCAAAGCGAGCAGGGGGCAGGGCCCCCTAGTATTAAATAAATAAATAATGCTTGCTAATATGGCCCATTTCCTATGTGTGTGTTTCCTGAAATGTCACCTGCTCGAGGTTGTATTTTTTGGAGACAGTACAGGTCTGGCAGTGACGATTACACTCAAAGCAAAAGAGTCAGCAGGGTGCCATTTACAGCTTTGCCTAGGGCGGCAAAAATGATAGAACTCTTCTCTGATCCGACACAAACGTGTGTGTGTTTTAAATGTAGATATAATATAGAATGAGGTTTGCATGACATGAATGCTGACTTCTGTACATTATGACAGATGTTAAAAGTAAGGAGTTCCTCAGGGATCAGTGTTGGGGCGGCTACTGCTCTTAAATTACGTGATATGGATGAGAAATAAAGTTGGTTACATTTTCAGATAACCCAATACTAGGTCAAATGACGGACACCCTCAAAGTCAGCAAAATCACTTGAGTAGATAGTGTAGTAGAAATAAATGGATATTTTTACTCATAGTATGTATTAATCTTGCATCCTATGTGTAAATTGGGTACAAAACAGGGGGTCTATTACTATAATCATACTGGAGACACACAAACACTTAAAAGGGAAAGACAGAAGGTTGCATAGAGGGCTACAAATGAGTGTTACATAGTTTGCTTTGTCGAGTACAAATCCACGGAGGTTATTCTTAATTTATGCAAAGCACTCGTGGGGCCCCATCTTGTGTGTATATTATTGAATAAATCAATATAAATAACAGCACTTGAGAACGTCTGGGGACTCACCTCACCAGACTGATTACAACAGTGTGCAGTATAAAAGTCCCATCACAATACATGATGCAGAATTCATTTACATAATCTTAGTGAGTCAGTTTTCTGCCCAAAGGCGAGAGAAGGACCAGAAGATTTTGATTTGATATACAGTGGTACCTCGGTATATGTCCGCTTTGGAATAAGTCCAACTTGGTATACGTCCTATTTGGACGTGGAAAAATTCGCTTGGACCTTTGTTTGGAATACGACTCGCATGCTAGAACACCGCGCGCTACCCTTGTTTACCTCTCTCAAGACAAAGCCACGATTGCCCATGAGCATCAGTACACCAGTTGCTAGCATTCAGTGAACAACCCGCGCTATAGCTCTATGTGAATTTTCATGTGATTTTGTGTTTTTTCGTGTAAATTTGAATTGATTGTTGAAAAGTATGAAGGTGGCATGTGTATCCGGGACATGGCTGCTGCATACCGTATGCTGAGAACGACAGTATCTACGATTGTGAAAAACAAAGACGTTATTGAAAAGTAAAGTGAGGTTAAATTTTCAATTATTTCATCTAATTGCTTTTGTATTTATGTATTTTAGTATTAAGCAGTGTTTAAATTATTTTATACAACCCCATAAATGTATAATATGCCAATAACAATAGGATTTCTTTTTCATGGGAATGGATTAATCATTTTCCCTTTATTTCTTATGGGAAAAATTAGTTTGGTATACGTCCTGTTTGGTATAAGTCAAAGGATCTGGAACGAATTAAGGATGTATACAGAGGTACCACTGTACTTTGTTAACACCCAGGGGGAAATTGACTTTTGGCATGACCCTTGGAGCTCAGAGCACAGGGTCAATCATTGTTCAGCACCCCTAGGCATTTTTTTCAGGCTAAGGGCCTTGCTGAAGGGCCCAACCAAGTAGGATCACTTCTGGAAGAAGAAACAAGTTGAAACCTTAAGAACCAAACCCCATACACCAAAGCCTAATCGTAAACCAGAATTCAAAGTCAGCAAGAGAAATGGTAGAATGGGAAACCAGAAAAAAGAGAAAGAATATATGTTTCATTAGATAGAGTTTTCATCCCAATCCCGGATACCGAATTAATTTTTGCACCATATTTAAAGGATCGCACTGATGATGCCATTTTGTGCTACAAAACTTTCAAGGCAAGTGGGAACCACTTGCTGGTAACAGGAACAATAAGCTTGTGGCCTTCGACTTTAAAACAAAATAATGTTGCAGCACCATGTATAATTAATCATTACCTTCAGGAAACTTAACTGCGAAGGGACCACTAGGAACATGCTACAGGAAAATTAGTCCATTTTCCTACATAATATATTAGTCGAAAATATTTAAAGAGGGAAAAAAAAATTCTCAAAATGCACAGTTCATAATAGCAGTCGCTGCGCTGTCCCGTGACTGGAAGTCACGTATTTCTGACACCCCCAGCAGTTCAATCGAATCAGTCTGTGTTAACACAGCTCAGGAATGCAGTTCTGTCAGAGAGTTCAGAGGCACCTCCATTGGTCCAGAGATGTTCTACACACACCCCTGAACATTAATCCTAGTTTGTGGAATAAAAGCTCATCTCTTACCAGTCATTCCTCAAAAGTGGACTCAGTAAAAGAGTTGGGGTGAAGGCTCAACAGCTTGGAGAAAGAGAGTTTTGGAGAGAGGGACAGATGTTTAGAAGAGCAAAAAATGGGAAGCTACTCGATAGAAGCACAAAGCCCGTTGGTAGGATAACAAGTTTTTCTTGGTGATGTTTATTCCTCTCTATATTTATGCCTTCTTCATGTGCACTTTTTTGTCATTTATAAGCATTTTGGACCCGAATGGTATACCGAGATGCTCTTCCTACTACAAATTATATATTATTGGTAAATGTTTTCAGTGCTGGGTCAAAGATGTAGAGAATCATCTTGCTTTGTATGTTCATGAGGGAGAGTCTGTTTTTCCGAATTGCCTGCAGCTGGAATACTCCTCTTGGAGCCGGGACATCAATAGTCCTGAACCCAGGACAAATAACAAGCAAGGTATGGTGCACATTAGAGCATTTTATTTCAAAAACCAGCTGTGTCCAAAAAATTAATAAAATGTGGTGCAGTTCTTCAAAGAAATTAATAAATAATCCAATATAAACAAGTGGCTGCCCGTAAGAGTAAAATCAGTTAATAAATAAATAGCCAATACCAGGGTTAAAATCAAGAATAAAATGACAAAGTTAAAATTGGGCTATTTTTCTTTTATTCTTTGAGACTCAGTGCCTCGCTGCTTCATAATCTCTGAAGCCCTTTGGTCGCTCCTGCTATCTAAAAGTTCAGCTAGAGCAACCAGCCCCCAGAGCGCCATCCCTATCGCTGCGCCTCTTGCACCTGCTGGCACTCCCAACTTCACTCTCTCTCTTGCTCTCTTGATTTTTCTTCCATCTTTCCTTCTCGATCCCCCTTTGATCCTGCTCATGTGCTTTCTAATGTCTCATGGGTGCAGGTTCCATGATTACAACACACAGAGTGTCAATGAGGAAACTGGCTAAACTGGTTGCCTTTGCAAATGAATACGCAATCAGCCAATTTCCTTGTTAAAACACATCGTCTGGGCCACCTGGTTTTGTAGCCGCATTCTGTCATGCATGTGTGTTTGGAGGACACCAAGTATAATATCACTCCTGACCTTCAGGGGGGCACTGTCATCCTGATAATCGCCCTATTATTCATATCCAGGACTGAGGATTGCCAGCCTGAATGACTTTGATGCCACTTCTGCCAACAAACCAAGCTTCACTGCTTTTGGACTCATGTCTGGGAAGATGTTAATAATGGCAGATGTCTATTTTTGCATTATTTACTCTTACTGTTTCTTTTTTTTTTCTTTCAGTTGTCAAGTTCTGCAATATATGGGGACCCAAAATCAGTGCACCCACTAAGCTTGAGCGTATTGTTTTTATACAGTACTATGGACCCCTAACACACTTCACCACAGAGTCACCAGGATTGAATGTACCTTTTCTTCCTGCTGAACCCTTATGAACAGATAGAACAACTGTATGTACACCAGGTCTGTTTTGATGTTATCAAACACCAGCGCTTCAGAATAGGTCAGCCACTTGACGCTAACTATGTTCAGGCTGGCCAGTACTTAGATGGGAGATCATCTAGGAAAATCTGGGGTTGCTGCTGGAAGAGGTGTTGGTGAGGCCAGCAGGGGGTGTGTATTCTGTTGTCTTAATGTGGATCCCAATGCCCCAGTGCAGTGACAAGGACACTGGGCTGCAAATATGGCACTGTCCTTAGAATGAGATGTAAAATGGAGGTATTGACTCTCTGTGATTATTAAAACCTGAAAAGATGTTCAGGCTAAATTTCTCATCACGACCTTGTCTATTCTGGCCCCGTAATCATCCCTTGTCTCTAACTGGCTAAGTATCTTTCACTCCTTCATCACCTAATAGCTAATGTGTGGCAAGCTTAGTGGTGCAATAATGGCTGCCACTGCATCATCCAGGTGGGTGCTACACATTAATGGCGGTTGAAGTGGCTCCGCTCCGTCTATGTAGAGCTCTTTGACCAGCAAGAAAAGCTCTACATAAATGTCATTAATCATTATTATAATTATCAGTGTAAAAGCGATATTTGACTATTGCTTGATTCTGGGGTACATTACCTGTTGACTTGACCTTCTGCTCACTTGGCATGGAGCCTTCCTCATGGTCAATGGGCTGGCTGGAAAGTGAGAAAATCCAGATCTCTGCCACCTTGGCAGCTGCATCCTTCATGTTGCTGAAGAGTGTCAGAACCTGCCCGCCTTCCGTCGGGTGCTGCATGACCTGGGGGGTGAAGCAGGGGTTGGTTTAAGCAGGATTGTTGGAAACTCTTCCACTACAACTTGTAAAAGACAAAGGGGGGCCACTGAGCCCCAAAACCCCAGACATGCCACACTAAACATTTCCAGATGTAAAATAAAGGTTTTTATTTCAGAAGATAGCTGCTTATACAGACCAATTCTACAGCATTTCAATGAACAATCCTCCTTTACCCCCTCCAGAATGAGATTTGCTTTCATGCCTCCCAATTTACTGGAGGAGGCTGGACAGTTCGCTTATGTGTCAGACCTAGGAATACATCTGGTATCGGGATACTGCCCAATGGAAGCCTCCTGAAGCAGAGAGTTTTTCTCCTTGTAGAGCACTCTGTTGGCACTCAAGGACCCTGACAGAGTTGTCTCTCAGGACTACAATTCACATAAACCCTTGCGGGCATCCTTACTGGATCCACACCAGTGGAGCACTGCCATCTATTATACTGCAGGAGGAACTGATATCCCAACTCCTCCCTACTGTCCCTTTGCATAGGATGTGGATTCAGCCCCATCCCGGATGGGTTATGCCTCCTTCGATACTGTCCTGCCATTACAGCGTCCCGGCTAGAAAAGGTCCCAGCACAGCATTCAAAAACTTTAGATCAATAGTGTTGTACTCCATTGATGCTCAGCAGAGTCAAATTCAGCCTACCTCAGCAGTGCAACAAGTTTCTTTTATTTTTACACTTTCACAAGAAAATGACTTGACATTTTCTGACATTTAATAAACAAAGAACCAAAAAAATATTAACCGTCAGCGAGTATCAGAGGGAACAGTAACCAAGCTACAACCGGAAATGCAGGCCACTAGACACCAGTGATCCTGCCCACAAGACTTGAGGGAAAAGAGCGGATTTGACCGATCCTGTGAGTCAGCAGAGTTATTTCTGGATGACAGCAACAATAGAAGTTCTGTACCAAAAACAGCTGGAGGCACAGTGAGTGCTTGTTTAGGTTTGGGGCACCTGCTCTCCATATAGCACGTGAGGCTGCTCTTGGCATCACAGCTCAAACTAAGGACACCTCTTCAGTTCAGAGATATCCATATCTTAAATCATCAGTTACTATGCTTTGTGTGCTTTTGCCCTCATACAGATATGTGAAAAAGTAAGCATACCCCATGGAAATGGTTGACTTTTCGACATATTTAAATGGGCAAACTGCAAGCAGTGCCTACAGATAAATGTGATAGACCTGAACAAATGACAGATAAAACTGACATGGTGTATTCTTTTTCACCATCTAAATTAACAAAAATGCAGATTTGTCCTGTGGAAAAAGTAAGTACAACCCTTCACTTCATATCCGTCAGATTAGAATGCGGTGTTCTAGATTAGATGCCTCCTTACGGAGTCTGCAGGTAGACCCTGTCTGATTTAAACCCCAGATATCGAGGGTCCAGTATTCTCTTTGCTATTGACGTAAGTGGTGTCATCATGCCAAGATCAAATGAACTCTCTAACACTCTCACAAAGGAAGTTGTGGATGCCTATCTGACAAGGGTTTTGAAAAGGTCACCAAATTATTTGAAATCCATCACTCCACAGTAAGGAAAATCATCAACAAGTGGCATGGATTCCAAATGACTGCTCATAAAATAACAATGGGAGGTTGAGCTTTTAGTTACAGGGCCCCTAAACTGTGGAATGGTCTGCCCGCTACTATAAGAGATGCCCCTTCAGTCTCAGCTTTCAAATCCTGGCTAAAGACTAACTACTTCAGTTTGGCATACCCTAACTAGAGCTGCTGATTAATTGTGCAGACTGCATCTCTGTTGTTAGTCATTAACACTAAAACATAAGTAATATGATAGTTATAATTTGTTAGTAACCCTCACCTATTCTGTTTCTCTGCTCGGTACCCAAATGTGGCACTTGGTGCCACTGTCCACCTGCAAAGTTGTTTCACCTGCCTAAGGTAAACTCATCTCTGATGAAGGATTGCAGGAATCATCAGGTAGAAGGGTCCTTTCATTGGATTTGGCTGGCCCAGTGCTGACTCAGCTGTGGAATGGCCCTAGGGGTAGGCAGCTTGATGGCCGAGGTCTCCAGGACTCTGAACAAATCCAAATCCTATTATGTGATATCATCTACTGTTGAATTCTGCTCTGTACTTGTAATATTTCTATTGCACTATTATATTGTATTGAGGACTACTTGTGTTCTGTTCTGTGTATTGTATTGCATTTACCCTCCTTTTTTTGACTCTCACTGCACGCCCAACCTACCTGGACAGGGGTCTCTCTTTGAACTGCCTTTTACAAGGTGTCTTCCAGTTTTTCCCTACAAGGGTTTTTTTGGGAGTTTTTCCTTGTCTTCTTAGAGAGTCAAGGCTGGGGGGGCTGTCAAGAGGCAGGGCCTGCTAAAGCCCATCGCGGCACTTGTGTGATTTTGGGCTATACAAAAATAAATTGTACTGTACTGTAATTTGTCCAGGACTGGCTGACCCAGCAAATTCAGCCCACAAGCTGACCATATGATACTGAAAGAAGTCTCTAAGAACACCAAAATTTCACCACTGGATATGCAGGTAACTCTTGCAACTGTTAGAACATGAGAAATTTGACAAATGAGAGGAGGCCATTCAGTCCATCAAGCCTGTTTGTTTAGCTAATAGCGAAGCTGTCCCAATATCTCATCCAGGTTTTCCTTAAAGATTGTCAAGGTTTCCGCTTCAACTACATAGCTTGTTCCAGATTTCACCATATAAAAATTTTACCACAAAAAAAAAATCGATTAACTAGAGGATACCATTCCCTCAAGTTAGTTTGTTTAGCTAATATGAAAAATCTCATCCAGATTCTTCTTAAAGGTTGTCACTGTTTTTGCTTCAACTCCATGTCTTGTTAGTTTGTTCCAGAGCCCCACAACTCTTTGTGTAAAGAAGCGCTTCCTGGCTTCAGTTTTAAATGCACTTCCCCTGAATTCCCACTAATGACCTTGACTACGTGATTCACCCTTAAGCTGAAGGGTCAAAGTTGGTGTCAAAGTGCATGCACCTACAATCAGAAACAGATCACACAAAATTGACCTGCATGAGTGGTGAGCCAAGAAAACAGCCTTTGCTGTCCAAAAAGGAAATTGGAGCAAGACTAGAGTTTGCTATTGAACATCAAGGCAAAGACCAGGCTTTCTGGAGCATTGTGCTTTGAATTTAAGATTCAAGAATTGCTTGGCCACAGTAACAAGTTGTTTCAAACTTCTTTCATTTAAGAATTATGGTGGCCACTGTGCTCTTGAGAAACTTCAAAGCTGAAGGTGCTTTTTGTAGCTTTTCCTAGATCTGCACCTCAACACAACCCTGTGCGATGCCACCAGGGGGAGTACCGCCACCCTAACCTAAACACACACAGACAGGACATGGGTTCAACAAAACACCCGGTTTATTTACAGTTTAATGTGCACAAAACAAAACGCCAACACCAACACACCAATACACAGTCCCTTCTTGCTGCCAGTCCACTCCTTTTCAGGCTTTGTCCTCTTCCTCTCGACTCTGGTCATTCAATGGAGTGAGGCAGCTCCTCTTATTCAGGTCCTGGGAATGTTCCAGGTGGCTCATCAGTATTATCTGGAATCACTCCCAGGTGTGCTGGAGGCCCTCTATAGGGTTCTGTAGCTTCCCCTGGCGGCCCCCATGGAACCCAACAGGGCTGTACCAAACTCCAGCTCCCGACATGCCCTGCGGGAATCCATGGTGCCACAGCCGCCCAGGAGGGCTTCCCTCTTGTGTCCCAGAGGAGGTACTGCCTCACCAATGCCCTCTCCCCTGGTCCTTCCACTCTGTTGGCATCTTGGCCAGGTATTGGCCGTGGACGCCCATCACAATATACAGTATATATATTTTGGTCAACTGTGGGACCTCCTATAGACAGGCGTGTGTCTTTCCTAATCAGTCCAATCATCTGAATTGGCCACAATTCAGGTGTAGAAACATCTCAGCGATGATCCAAAGAATGGAATGCACCTGGGCCAGATTTTGTGTCACAGTAAGAAATCTAAATATTTGTGTTAGTGCGATATTCCGTCATTTATTTTTTGCCTCCTGGAGTCCACTGTGTCAAATTGAATTGGTAGAACATCATTTAGATAGGCACACAACCTTGTGTGTATAAGGTCCACAATTCACACTGTGTGTCAAGACATATACCAAAGTAGTCCAAGCAACACTCTGTAGACCTCTGCAATCAAACTGTGGTGAGGCAGAGATCAGGGTGAGGGGATAAAACCATTTCTAACGGTTTATGTGTTCCCAGGAGCACAGTAGCCTTAATAGTTGTGAAATGGAAGAAGTCTGGAAACACCAGGACTCTTCCTTGAGTTGACTGTCAGCCATACTAAGTAACCAGACAAGAATAGCCTTGGCTAGGGAGGTGACCAACAAGTCAATGGTCATTCTAACAGAGCTTTGCTGGGGTGGAAGAACCTGTCAAAAGGACGACCATCTAAGCAGCACTCCTTTAGTCAGACTTTTATAGTAGAGCAGCCAGAAGGAAGCCACTCTTCAGTAAGAGGAATTTAAAAGACTCTGAGAACAACAGGGAAAAGATTCTCTGGTCTGAGGAGACAAAAATTGAAGACTGTGGGCAGCACTCCAGGCATTACGTCTGTCAAAAACCAGGCACTTCTCCTCACCTGCCCAAGAATGAAGTATGGTGGTGGTAGAATCATGTTATGGGGGTGCTTCTCAATGGCAGGTACAGAGGGGCTAGTCAGAATCAAGGGATGGAAGAATACAGCCAAACACAGAGAGGTCCCTGAAGAAGACCTGCTCCGGAGGTCATGTGACCTCAGACTGAAACGACAGTCCACCTTTTCACATAACAAAGACCCGAACCGTACAGCCAGAACAATGCTAGACTGGTTTCAGAACAAATCTCTGAGTGTTCTTGAGTGGACAAGACTTAAGTCCCATAGAACACCTGTGGAGAGACCTGAAGATAGCAGTTCATAGATGCTTTCCATTCAGTCTAACAGAGCTTGAGAGAATCTGCCAGGAAGACTGGGATCTACTGCTCAAATCCAGGTGAGCAAATCCTGTAGAGACTCGAACCTAGAATTGCTTCCAATGGGGCTTCTACAAAGCACTTAACTGAGTGTCTAAATACTTCAATAAGTGAGATATATCAGTGTTTGATTTGTTGTTTGATTAGAATAATGTGTACAGTTCGGTCAGTATTTTACAAAGAGGAGATCGATTAACTACCTTTGAGTTTGTGCGGTGTAAACTATGAAAAAAAAAAAGAAAGCAGTCAAACCGTTTAAGGAAACAGAGATTCAAAGGTGAAAAGCTGAAGGATGGATTAATAGTACATTGCACACAAATGACATTCTTCACTGTGATGCATGCAACCAAGCTGTAGTACATTGGAAACCTACAAATCACAACTTGAGGAAATCTTGCAAAAGTTATATGTATAGAATTTCCAAACTGCGTTGAGCTGAATGCCTTGTTCATTTTAAAGCCATTCTTCTGTTCTTGTGAACATCATTGAGGATCAGGATTATGAAAATCACTGGAAAAGTTGTATAGTGTGACATGACCTTCAGACTCATCTATCACTATTGTATCATTTTTTTTTTATCAGTGCCACTTCCCTAAAAGAGACTCCTACTTAACCCCCTTCCAGGTCAACAACTAATGTCACCAAAATGCTCTTAAGAGAAACACTGTCAAGCACCTCTTGCTATTATAAACATATGCTGAATGTTGAAGATTCCTGATGGTCTTCTGTATAGTTCGAATGTCCCTGGCTCTTTCGGCAGCTGTCACTTATGAAAAACCATACAGATCTCCTGTAACAACCACAAACAAGTGCCACCAATTTAAACACAGCCATACTGCTTCACCCATTACGCCTTTCCATTCGTTTACACCCATATCTGAGTCCAGGCGTTAAAGCATTCTCCATTGTTCATCTGTGACTGTGTAATGCGGCCCCGTGACTAGCTTGTACCCCATTCAAGGACACTTCCTACCAGTGACAGGCGCTGGTTCTCCACAATTCTGAACAGAATGAGCAGATGAGAAGACAGATGAGAAGACAAACAGATGGATTCTGGTAAAATGAAATGACATGGGCATAGCTAGTAATCCATTTTGGCTGCAAAATTCCCTGCAATGTGAGCCATTGATCTCATACTGTCGGTGGAGTTTTTTTTTTTTCCTTTGTGTCAGTAATAAAGATTTGATCGGCAAGGTAGTTGTAACATGATTCTTGACTACTCAATTATTGCTTTTTATTTTTCACAAACAGCATGTTTTGCAGCTTTGGAAAGGCTCCAAGAATCAGTTTACTAATGGACAGATAGCTGTGTCGTCATGGCTCGGGGTACTTGAGAAGCAATTTGCTCCTGTTGTTAGTGGTCTTCTCTATGGCAAAGGAGAGTGGTTTGGATAATAATGTGTCAGTCTCGTCAGGGGAGAAATGAAGCAGGCGCAGAGCCATGTTTATGGGTGGCAGGTTTACTTACTCTTTTATGATTTCACTTTTCGTGCTGGGTTGACACAGACACCACAGTCTGCATGCTAAGCACAGTTGTGTGTTTTACACTTTTTTGTAAACGTTTTTTAATCCATGGTTTTCTCCTAAAACATAAGCTTGATTAGCACTAATGGACTATGACTTTTATACCTTCTTTCTTTGCACTGCATTCACTTCTGCACAGGAGCAAATGTGATGTGTCTAAGCAAGTACAATGTCACTTTTTGGCCACAGTTCCTTCCCTGCCCTGTGTTGTTTTGTCTTTTTCATTCATTTTTTAGTTTGAATTACTGTATTAGGAGTGATTATTTCTGCTAATATTATTCTGTTTGTTGGTCATTTAGTGAGTAGACTTAATGTATCATTATTTGTTATGTTTAACAATATTTCTGCACAGTTTCTTTAAATGTCTTTAAGCTCCCTGTGTTTTGTGGGTGCTACCTGTTGTCACACACGTGCGAATAGGGGACAGTCAAAAGGCCCGATCGCATGTGAAACCACAAGAAATGGGAATTCGGAATACGGCACTAATGCTCTCTTTTCTTATACACCCTCAGGCAAACGGCAGAATAAAAAACCTTACCACAAGAAACGGCTCTGATCTCCCACAAAGAATACCTCCATATCACTCCATCAATTCGTCGCACCGCCGGATTCCTCATGATGTCATTTCCGACTTGTCTCCAACCCCATCATTTCTGTCTGTTCATTTCCTGTTCTCATTAAGCCTCCTCCATAAAAGCTCAGAGAAACCATACTGTGTTGTCAAATGTGTATCTGTTGTGCAACTTTTAACTGTCCTGACTTGAACTGGAACCTACGGCCAGTATATGGGGAGGCTCCCCAACTCTTTACCTGTCTTGTGTGTTTTGATTATTACATAGTCTATAACCATCGATTAACTCCTCCCAGCTCTATAAAGACTCATGGGATTTACAGTCCCTCATTGTTGCGCTCTGACTAACTGGTTGGGTTTTTCTTATGAGTATTGTCAATTTGTTTTTTCTGTTCTAATTTTCATTATTACTGTATATACTTGCAGGTAAGTTCTCCCGCGGATAAGTCAAGACTGGATTTTACTGTATAATTTCAGGTATTTTATAATGTTGGTCGTATAAGTCAAATGCGTAAAACTCACACTATTGGTCTAAGAGATTATGATATGCTAATGCCCAACTGAGACAGTAACCACGGAACATAATGCCTTTTTTTTTATATGTGGGTGTGGCAATGACCACATGGTAAAACCCGAACCATTCCGAAGCAACGTTTGGACTGATTTGTGTTTTTTGTATCTCACACCCTCACACACCTTTATCGTAAGAGCATCCCTTATCTACAATGCAGCGTTCGAGTGGAAGAAAATAGGAAGCTGATTTTAAATTAAATGTTAAAGTAGCGAAAAGAAATTGGTAACTGCGCTGCTGCAACAAAATTCGATGCATCTGAGAAATTGATGCAAGATTGGAGGAGGAAAGAAGATGTAAAAAAAAAAAAAAATATATCAAGTGTCGCATTTTTGAACAGGCGTATAAGTCGGGGTCTGATTTAATGATCAATTTTTCGGGTTTCAAGACCCAATGTGTACGTGAATATATACGGTAATTGCACATTGACTTAACACATTGACTGCTGGACCAGTTATTACCAGGATGCTGCAGTACAGGTCTAGGGATATATGCTAAATAATGAACTCTATTAAAATTCATTAAAAATGCAATGTATTAAAAAGTAACAGTAACTCTGTCAAAAACATAAAGAAACTGTTAATCACTTTATTTTAACCAGAAACATGACTAAAAGAGTCCTAGAATCATGGCACCATGCAGAGTGCAGACTTTAAAGCAAATGTGCCACGAATATAACGTGTGTCTTTGCCCTGTCCATACTTGTTGCACACAACACATTTGGCAGTTGGTGACTGTTTGTGCTCACTGGGTGACAGAATGTCCGTGTACTGCTGTCCTGACAGTCATCACAAATCAGACGACTTATGATGAAGAAATGACCTCGGGGCAGCTCTCTTCATCAGTCCCAGAGCCTCCAGGTTTCACACCACCCTATTGATTATCAGCATCTTAATATCTGTCATTATCATCAAAATATTCGTCTTATAATAATTCTAGTTGTTTCAAAACAATAGCAATTTATACCTTTTCCGTGACAACATAACAACCGACTGTCTTATTTATAACAATAGTTTCTGCAAGCTATTGCAGCCAAAAAAAGTTCTATGGTCATGCACTAGATAGTACCACAATAGCAGATAACTGAGATGTGGCAGCAAGCGGGCTGAGTGGCTGTGCACTAAGACATGAGTTCTCTCATACGTCGCACCTTGACGGGCCCAATGAGATATGACTTACCTTGTACCTCGCGTTTAAAGTGTTAAGGCTTCTGATTACTGAACTGTGTTTTTTTTTTGCCTTTTATTCTTTCTTTACTTTTTCTGTTAACAGTTCTTCTATATTATAAAGATTATTGGTCACACTTTAGTTTGGGTATGCATTATAAAGCAGGTATTAACTATGTTACTAATAAAAATACATTATTATAAAAAGTAATAAGATATTTGTCATTGTTTTATATCATCCTAGAAAGGTTTATGATATTGTTTGAAACATGCAGACTGTTAGTAATTGGTTATAAATCATATCTAAACTAATGTGTTATCAGCTTCTTGAGTTTTTATGGTTTCTCCCCCTTTGTAAGACATTTTCAAGAGATTTTTTTAACTTTATTTTCTATTTGATTCCTAGTTGGGTCTGCCTGTCTGTCTGTCTGTCTGTGTAATCTTGTAGAGGAAGGGTCAAAAAAGTACAATGATGACAAAATACTTAATAGAGATCTAAAATTAAGAAAATTGGTCTTAGCAGCCTATTGTGTTGTCTAGTGTTATACAAGGCACATTATCCTGCTGGAAGGAGCCAAGAAAATGGGTACACTGTGGTCATAAAGGGATGGACATGGTCAGCAACAATACTCAGGTAGGCTGTGGCATTTAAACAATATTGAGTTGATACTAAGGGGCCAAAGGGTGACAAGAAAATATCCCCCAAACCATTACACCACCATCACCAGCCTGAACTATTGATACAAAGCAGGATGAATCCCTGCTTTCATGTTGCTGAAGCCAAATTCTGACCCTACCATCTGAATGTCATAGCAGAAATCGAGACTAATCAGACCAGGCAACATTTTTCCAATCTTCTATTGTCTAATTTTGCTGAGCCCATGTGAATTGTAGCCCCAGTTGCTCTTATCTGACAGTAGTGTCACCCACTGTGGTCACCTGCTGCTGTAGCCCACCTGTTTCAAGGTTCGAAGTGTTGCGTGTTCAGAGATACTCTTCTGAATACCTCAGTTGTAACAAGTTGTTATTTCAGTTACCGCTGCCTTTCTATCAGCTGGCCATTCTCCTCTGGCATTAACAAAGTATTTTCACTCAGACAACTGCCATTCACTGATATTTTCCCTTTTTCGGACCATTCTCCGTAAACTCTAGAGATAGTTGTGTGTGAAAATCCCAAAATATCAGCAGTTTCTGAAATACTCAGACCACTATGTCAGGCACCAACAATCAATGCCACGTTCAAAGTCACTTCAATCGCCTTTCTTCCCCATTTTGATGCTCAGTTTGAACTTCGGCCGGTCGACTTGATCATATTGAGTGAGGGACGGTCAAGTTATGGCCAGTTAAAACAAAGTAGCAGAAAATGGAGAAGAATTGAGGCTGAGTCTAAAGGGTTAATAAGTGAATCTTCTAAAAAGCAGAAGGTTTTTAAATGAATGGGTTGCATCCTAAGGCATGAAGAAGGGGTGGGTGCATAGAAATTTAAAATCTGATCAGTTATATAGGGATCTAACTACAGGAGGTGCGCATTATTTGGTTTATTGACTAACAAAACTAGAAATGAAAATGAAACTGGGGTAGATATGAAGGGGTGCCCAAGCCAGAAGCAGATCAGGTGGAGTTATTGGCAAGGAAGTTATGCTTTCTTGATTGGATAACTTTTCCATTGTGTGGTTTTGTAAAAGAACAATATATTTATTTTGGCTCCAGCAGACCCCCGTGACCCTGTGTTAGGATATAGCGGGTTGGACAATGACTGACTGACTGACTGTTTTATTTTTAAAAGCCAGACTCATATATTTGCCTCAAACCATTTATTGGAACAAGACATACTAATAAAACTTTTCAAACTGTACAACTGACCAGCAGGTGGTGGGTCGACAGTTGGCCCAGATCTCTAGGACTCTGCCTGTGTCCGACTCTACTAAAATCAACATTTGTAAAGTTTGTATTGGTATCTACAAGTGAACTTGTCACAGCGCTCCGTGAAGAGTGCTATACAAAAATAAACTAAACTGAATGTGATTGTATCTTGCAATAAATCATAATAAGCACAAAATATTCCTTACAATTAAAATGCTATTTAAAATTGAAAGATAAATAAAATGAATCTTGGAGTCAGAACATATGTAACAATATACAGTACCTGCCAATTTCCCTCCATCAGCATTTTAATCAAGGCGAGAAGATCCTTTACTTTAGCCTAGCATAATCTCATAGTTATTATTTTTATGTTTTTTTGAATAGCGACCAGAAAATAAAACATAAGTTGTTGCTAAGCCAGATCTTTCTTATCTTTCTTCTCAGCAATCAACAAGTAAAAAATAAAAAAATTTAACTTGTTAAGAGTCAAATTCAGAAAGGCAAACACCAAAGCACATGGCAAGCTATTGATTCTTTGTAGACTGTGTCACGTGTGCATGATACAGGAGTGTGTGGGGGGTTCAGCTCATGAGTTAAACTGGAGGACTAACAGGAATGTGAGACGCGGCTACTAAAAGCCTGAGAGTGAAGAAGAAGCCTTCAGGAGACCGATGATGATGGTGCCGCCACCCCAGTAGCCCTACTGGATGTCAGCATTCATTGCATGGACCATGACTTTCGAAGCAGACCTCCTGCAGGAGCAACCCAACCTTGATTGGTGAATGTTTGCACTCATTTCTTTTGCATTTCATTTCGTTATTTGAATACTATGAGCATTTTTGCTATTAACAGGGGACCTCAACACTTCGTCCTGTATTGCGTATTTTGTCTTCATAATCCGTAATCTCGGATGATCTGGAAACCACTGGGACTGATCTTTCTAAGATCGAGTCAATGGCGTCATGTTTTCTGGAGGTTCCCATGATAACCACAGAACTACATCGCAGCTTGCATAAAGGAAACAAAATAAGGCACAAATACTACTTAAAGTAATTTTCTCAGAACAGTAACAGGTTCTGCAAGGTTCACAACCTTAGTAAATAAGAAAATATACAAGAAAAAATGAAGAATTAAGCCTGAAATGATAACACTTACTAGAGTCACGACTGAAGCTGTCCATATTCCATTTTGATAATTGTCAAGAGCATAGTGATTGGATTATGAAAGAGATTTTCAGGTTATTGTTTTTCTTCTCGGTGTCGCACACTACAAAGATACGGGACCCTTGGAATAGCATTCAGGCCCTTAACCAACTCTGACTTTACTGAATAACAAATCCTACACTGAAAGTCTTTTTTATGTGACCTATGTTTGGGAAGTTTAACGTACACGACACAGTCTACTTGTATGCTAGTCCCTCTGACTCCATACTAGCCTATACCACAGGCCAGTGCAGACCATCCAGTGGCTCTTTGTATATTCGCTTTTTTGTTTTAGAAATGCTCTAAAGGTTACAACTGAACATTATTATGGATTTATTTAAAATTCTAAATTATTCAGTAAATTGTTAAAAATTTTGATATATTTATGAATACACTAACCACTGATGCTGTCAGTGAGAAGTGAATCACATTAAGAAAATCTTACTGACAGAAAAATATAAAGTCAAATATCAGTCCCGATTCATGCCATACCTCTGCCATGTTGATGGACCCAACAGCCAGTGTCTTGTAGCCCAGGATCGTTCGGTTCTTGTACCTCTTTCTTCTTTGCAACATGATTTGAAGCTTGTTCCCTTCTCTCTTTAGGAAATGGGGATACTGTAATGAAACAGAAAAGTGAAAAATGACTACTCAGACGTTGGACTGAGATGCAGGGTGTGAAAATCCGAACACGTACAGCCACCCTAACCCTGACACAGGCAGACAGGACACATGTTTTACTCCACACAGCACACAGTTTATTTATAGTCCAGAACACAAGGCTCACAGGGCAAAGCACCACACAGTCCCTTTGT
The DNA here is from genome assembly GCA_026402145.1 of Polypterus bichir lapradei. Lineage (NCBI taxonomy): Eukaryota > Metazoa > Chordata > Cladistia > Polypteriformes > Polypteridae > Polypterus > Polypterus bichir. The sequence goes on from JANRMT010062798.1 coordinate 15,158,353, forward strand.
GCTGCCAGTTCTTCTGCCTCCACTCCTCCTCAGGCCATTGAGTGGTGGTGACTGGCCTCTTTTTATAGGCCACCTGGAAGGAGTTCTGGTGCCCAACGAGCGTCTTCTGGCAGAACCTCCTGGTGTGGCGAAAGTGCTGCCAAATAGGGCCCTGCAAACATCCAGGCGCCCCCTGGTAGTGGCCACAGGTCACAACAGGGTTGAGCTTCCATACTCATAACACATGGTCCCGCTGGAAGCCAAAGGGGCTGCCCTTTGTCGGTCCAGGGGAAGAAATGGCCTTGAAAATACTCTCTCCCCCTCCCTGCCGGGGCCCTTACCCTCTGCCACAAGGGAAATTGCAGTGGTTAGTACTGCTTCCTTTACGGATCCAATGTTCTCACATGGCTTTTAAAGGTGGTGATCAGCATGAGCTCAAGCGCGTGCAGAAGGAACTCCGAGTTCAACTCAGGGCGGCGAAAGAGCAGTACAGGAGAAAGCTGGAGCAGAAGTTGCAGAACAACAGCATGAAGGAAGTGTGGGATGGGATGAAGATTATCACTGGCTGCAGCTCGAAGCGGGGTGCCGCCATCGAGAGAGACGTGGAGAGAGCAAACCAAATGAATAACTTCTTTAATAGGTTTGATCACCCTAACCCACTCTCACCTCGGAGTACTGCATCCTCCAACCATCCTTCTGCTGATACCAGCATAAGTGAGACATCCCCACCCACAATTACAGCAGCCCATGTGAGCAGAGAGCTGAAAAGACGTGCCAGCAAAGCAGCGGGTCCAGATGGTGTATCGCCACGACTGCTGAAGGCCTGTGCGTTGGAACTGGGGAGTCCTCTACAGCGCATCTTCAACCTGAGCCTGGAACAGGGGAGAGTCCCAAGGCTTTGGAAAACATCTTGTATCACCCCTGTCCCAAAGGTATCACGTCCTAGTGAGCTGAATGACTTCCGGCCTGTTGCTCTGACGTCACATCTGATGAAGACCATGGAGCGGCTGCTGCTTCACCACCTGAGGTCACAGGTCCGCCACGCCCTCGACCCTCTGCAGTTCGCATACCAGGAGAAGGTGGGAGCGGAGGATGCTATCATCTATATGCTACAACGATCCCTCTTCCACCTGGACAGAGGCAGTAGTGCTGTAAGAATTATGTTTTTGGACTTCTCTAGCGCCTTCAACACCATCCAACCTCTGCTCCTTAGAGACAAGCTGACTGAGATGGGAGTAGACTCACACCTGGTGGCATGGATTGTGGACTATCTTACAGACAGACCTCAATATGTGCGTCTTGGGAACTGCAGGTCTGACATTGTGTTCAGCAATACAGGGGCGCCGCAGGGGACTGTACTTTCTCCGGTCCTGTGCAATCTATATACATCAGACTTCCAATATGACTCAGAGTCCTGTCACGTGCAAAAGTTCGCTGATGACACTGCTATTGTGGGCTGCATCAGGAGTGGGCAGGAGGAGGAGTACAGGAAGCTAATCAAAGACTTTGTTAAATGGTGCGACTCAAACCACTTACATCTTAACACCAGCAAAACCAAGGAGCTGGTGGTGGATTTTAGGAGGCCCAGGCCCCTCAAGGACCCTGTGATCATCAGAGGTGACTGTGTGCAGAGGGTGCAGACCTATAAATATCTGGGAGTGCAGCTGGATGACAAATTGGATTGGACTGCCAATACTGATGCTCTATGTAAGAAATGTCAGAGCAGACTATACTTTCTGAGAAGGTTGGCATCGTTCAACATCTGCAGTAAGATGCTGCAGATGTTCTACCAGACGGTTGTGGCGAGTGCCCTCTTCTACGCGGTGGTGTGCTGGGGTGGCAGCATAAAGATGAAAGACGCCTCACGCCTGGACAAACTTGTTAAGAAGGCAGGCTCTATTGTAGGAGTAAAGTTGGACAGTTTAACATCTGTGGCAGAGCGACGGGCATTAAGCAAACTCCTGTCAATCATGAATAATCCACTGCATACACTGAACAGTGTCATCTCCAGGCAGAGGAGTAGCTTCAGTGGCAGACTTTTGTCACTGTCCTGCTCCACTGACAGACTGAGGAGATCGTTCCTCCCCCACACTATGCGACTCTTCAATTCCAACCGGGGGAGTAAATGCTAACTTTTTTCATTTTTATTACTATTTAATTTAATATTGTTTCTTTGTATCAGTATACTGCTGCTGGATTATGTGAATTTCCCCTTGGGATTAATAAAGTATCTATCTATCTATCTATCTATCTATCTATCTATCTATGTTCATGTGGAGTTTGTACATTTGGACTATAACTTTTCAGATTAGTTGGACTGTCAAATGTAAATCAGTGTAGTTTGTGGCTGCAATCATTTTGACTCACTTTGGCAAGCTTGTATGTGAGTATGAGTAAACAGCACGTAAGATGGCAGATTACAGGAACCACCTGATATTCAGTCTCAGATATAGACAGAGAGGAATTACATCTAAGGGTCTCTGAGCTACAAAAATCCTACAGAAGGCACAGAGCCAGCTACTAAATTAAGGGTGAGACAAACTAACTTTACTATTGATGTTTTGAAATCTAGAGGAGCGGATCCGACAAAGACTTTCATCGCTTTTAGATGGGAAAACGCTTCAACAGGTGATTGAATTCATTGAGAAGGCTTGTCTAGCACAGCACAAAAAGTTTAAGACCAGGTAGCAGAGGAAGTTTGATCTACTTGTGGTGTGCCAGAAACATCAGCATAGGATAGGGAATGTCCTCTACAGCCAAAAGAGAGAAAGATGCCAGACACAAACCGAGGATTTGGACAAGTGGGTTAGGAATCTGTCTGACAGACAACTCACGCAAACTGAAAAAAATGCCCTTGCTAAAGGGTTAAACTTTGCTGTCCCACCGAAACAAATCCCACTAGTGGAACTGATCACAGCCACAGAGTCAGCAATCAGAAATAACAACACTGGAGAGGTGGAAGCAGAGCAACTGTGGATAAAAGTTTCGGCATGTCTCAGCAGTGATAAGCACCCTGCACCCAGTATCAGTATGGAGGAGAGGAAGGCTCTCATGGCACTCAGTAAGGACGATAACATCATCATCCTTCCTGCAGACAAGGGGAGATGCACAGTGGTGCTAAACCTGACGGACTATCATGAGAAAATTTTGTCTCTGCTTAGTGACAAAAACTCTTATAAACTCCTAAAATGAGATCCAGGTAGTGGTTACAGAGGGGACTGGGCGGTCTCATGGTCTGGAATCCCTGCATATTTTATTATTCTCCAGCCGTCTGGTGTTTTTTTTTTTTTGCTTTTTCCGTCCTCCCTGGCCATCGGACCTTACTCTTATTCTATGTTAATTAATGTTGACTTATTTTATTTTCTTACTGTGTCTTCTATTTTTCTACTCTTCATTATGTAAAGCACTTTGAGCTACATTTTTTGTAAGAAAATGTGCTACATAAATAAATGTTGTTGTTGTTGTTACAGGAAAAAGGTGATCGATTGTCACAAGCAGTTAGTGCATGACAACGCTATTGACCAGACCTCATACCACAGATTATACGCAGAAGAAGCTACACCAAGTCTGTATGGTTTACCGAAGATATATAAACAGGATGCACCGTTAAGACCCATTGTCTGCATGATCAATTCGGTTACATATAACATCTCAAAGTTCCTGGCCGCTGACCTCAACCAGTTGGTAGGCAGCTCAACACACCATATTCAGAACGCTTTGGATTTTGGGGAGAAGGTGAGAGATGTCATTATGGTCTCGTATGATGTTACATCTCTATTCACTTGTGTTCCAGTTACGGGAGCAGTGGAGGTGTCCGTAAGAGATTACAGGATGACCCCACACACAGAAAAAGGACCACTCTCAGCACCGACCAAGTGTGTCTGCTCTTGGAATTGTGTCTTCAATCCACATATTTCATATACAAAGGCCAGTACTACAGGCAGAAACATGGGTGCACCATGGGTTCCTCAGTTTCATCTATTGTGGCCAATCTGTATATGGAAGAAGTTGAAAAGAGGGCACTATTATCCTATCCTGGAACACCACCGAGCCATTGGTTCAGGTATGTGGACGACACCTGGGTGAAAATCAAATCTCAGGAGGTATCTCAATTCAAATGTTGCTATACCAGCTGGACTTTTTTCAAAGCTGGGAAGACACTTAAAGAATGCTCTAAGCAATCCAGGAGAGAGGAAGGAAAACTGCTGCTTAAGCGAAAACCTTTGGTGATCCCTTCTGTGTCATGGGTATCGGAACAGCTGAGATGCATTTTTTCAATGAGGGGCCTCATGTATAAACGGTGTGTATGCATAAAAATGTTGTGTAAGCCTGTTTCCACATTCAAATCACGATGTATAAAATCTAAACTTGGCGTAAAGCCACGCACATTTCCATGGTAGCTCATACCCTGGCGTACGCAAGTTCTGCGCTCGGTTTTGCAGACTGGCGGCACCCACCGTCAAAGCAGTGCTACTGTTCCAGTGTGGTTTCTCTTTCTTTTTTAGATCCGCATCCCAGACGCGGCTTTATAAATACACTGAAATTAACCGCATATTGTTTATTAGTTTAATGTATCTGATTGTAATTAACCTGCGGTGGGCTGGTGCCCTGCCCGGGGTTTGTTTCCTGCCTTGCGCCCTGTGTTGGCTGGGATTGACTCCAGCTGTCCCCCGTGACCCTGTAGTTAGGATATAGTAGGTTTGATAATGGATGGATGGATTGTAATTAACCTGTAACAATATAATGGTCCACAGAATGGCCAAACTATTCCAAATACCATAGCTGCTTTAGCGTTGTTACTCTCACTGCACCTTCTTTTTCTTCTTTCAGCTGCTCCTGTTAGGAGTTTCCACAGCGGAGCACCTTTTTCCATATTACTCTCACTGCACCACTCGAAGCAGCTGATTGGAAAGAGAATTATCAGTATACAGCATCAAGCACACGCTGCCTCAGCCGTGCTGCCTATTTGAACTGCTCTCACACGGCAAACGCTTCAAAGCCTTTCCTGTATGGACCTTGGGGTTCAGAAACAGTTTCATCCCAAGAACTATAAACACACTTAATCAGTCCATTAAGTGCTCCTTGTAGAACTGTTTGTACTTATAAGTGCAATCACCTCACTGTAAACTTGCACTACAGTTATAATATTGCACAACCTGAGCCACTTTATAAAGCGCGTATTTACATGTGATGACGATATCATTTTTAAGATGAAATGCAGCAAAATATGTTTATTACATTATACAGATAAAACTTTAATTTCATTTAAATAATCTATATTGTTAATAATTAAACATGCCAGGACACGGTGTTGCTGCGCTAGCAAGGATCTGGTGCTCCGTTCACAGATTGTTCCTGCCTTGCTCTGTATGCTTGCTGGGACTGGCGTGACACTGGAAGGATAGAATAATTAAACATGTACTAAGAAGATATTTCAATGTTCCTTAAAGGTTTTGAAGAATCAGCGTTCTAAGCTTACAGATGGCTATTCTATTACAGAGCTGATTGTGTGGCGATTGGGTATTTGGAGAAAGAAAAGAAAGGACAGGAATTGGGGACTAGTACGTTTGAAAGAGACAGTACTGCTGCAATAAATTATTTCATCGAAGGTCGCGCACAATCACTGCACCACCGTGTTCCCATGTTTAATAACATGCTTTAACGCCTATTATCATGAAAATGATATCAAGTATACATCTCAGTATTAAAATTACTCAGAGAGCTGTAATATTACGAATGTAATGGATTCTGTGTCCTGTCAGAGGAAGAGAAAGCCTGGAAGCACGTGGTGATTCACACACATAGAGCACATAGAAGATCAAATACAAAACAAAGCATTTAACGTGCTACTTTAGTTACGATGGGATTTGAGAAACTAGTAAATTAAATGATTTTAAGATGAAGTTTATGATGTTCTACTTTAAAGACAAAATAAACTACATGATTAAAGTGGAAATTTCGAGATTAAAGTTGACATTTCATGCTTTTTTCCCCACTGTGTGCCTATTTTTCCTTTTCTGTACCCTAATAAGTTTCATATGACACTCAGACAGTGGGCTACGACTCGCCTTTTCACTGCGACTTTGATATCTGACAACTTCTTTTTTATTTTGGGCACTGTGCGACTTTGTGAACTTGACCTTTTGAGTTTCTCCGACACTCTGTGTCACTTAATCAGCTTTCTTTTGTTGTTTATACCACTGTTTAAACCAACAAATAGTAAGTTTTTCTTTGTCTCCACTTGGTATTCGCTGAACTGCTTCTATTTCCCCCCATGCTTTTGCCATTGCCTTTTCACAGAACGCTGAGCTTAAGGGCTATTTATATTGATTTGCATATTCAAAGAGGCGTAATTCTGGGAGAAGACGGAGCGGGACAGCAGGCGTGTGCACGTGCGTTAGTTTTCACGCTGATCGGGGTTTATGTAGCGGAAGAACATGGAATTTGGTGTTCGCACAGATTTATGCTTCTGAATGTTTTTGTGCATAAGCACATTTCCGCTTTTGTGCTTACGCCATGTTATAGTGTAAATTCTACACACGGCGTTATGTGTGAGGCCCTAGGTCTCAGTGGCTTTCAAACCCCAAAACACAATACGGCAAAAATTGGTTCACCCCAAGGATCGTGTGCCCCGGCAGAGACAGCGTAATATAGTTTATGCAGTTAAGTGACAAGAAGGTTACCATGAATCATACATCAGGGAAACCAAATAATCACTGGCGAAGTGGATGGCACAACACAGAAGATCTACCTCGTCAATCCAGGACTCTACAGTCTATTTAAATCTACAGGACAGTGGTCACTCTTTCAGTGATGAAGAGGAGTCAAAGAGGCCATTTACATGAAAGGGGGCCTAAGGGTACATCTTTCTGTCCACTGTCTTTTGAATGCCTGGCTCTTAAACTAATAACAGAAACAGGTGCTGTCTCACTCATTGTTCTTTATCGTCCCCCAAAATACAATGCATCCTTCTTATCTGATCTGATTGAACTTTTAACCCACCTAAGCTCTTACTCTCAGAGAATTATTCTTCTTGGTGATTTCAACATCCATAGTGACACTACTACATCTAAACTGAGAAATGAATTCCTTTCCTTACTGGACTGTTTTGACTTAACACAACATGTTGATTTTCCCACCCACTCTGGTGGTCATATATTGGATCTGATCTGCACTTCTGAACTATCTGTTGCCAATATTTACAGCACTGATTTGGGACTCTCTGACCATAAAGCAGTATTTTTCACTGTCTCACTGCCTTTCCCTCCTCTTACCTGTAAACGACAAATTTCTTACAGAAACCTTAAAAATATCTGTCCCTCTATCCTTTCTGGATCCATTTCTGATCTTTTACTGTCTGCACCTATTCCATCAACACTAGATAGTCTGGTTGACCACTATAACTGAGCCCTTCATTCAGCATTAGATAAAACAGCTCCTTTAAAACATAAGGAGGTTTCCTTTAAATGTTCAGCTCCTTGGTATAACTCAGAATTGCGATCTATGAAAGCAGCTGGCCGACGCCTTGAGAGAATGTCACGTACTGTAAGTCTGGCCTCACTGTGCACATCCAGGCTTTCTCTGACCACCAAAGAGCTTACAGAGAACCACTAACTGCTGCTAAGAACACCCACTATGGCAGAATAATAGAAAGTGGCCACAATAACCCAAGGGTTTTGTTTTCTGTAGTTAATAAACTACTCGAACCTGCATCTGGCCCAACTACCTCTTCTACTGAAGTCTGTGAGGATTTCCTCCACTTTTTCTGTAACAAAATTAAAGATCTAAATAATTCAACTAACATAAATACATCATCTGTTTATATCTCTCCCTGTTTTCCCACTCCATCCAGCTCCTTCTCTAAGTTCTCACCAGTCACATCTGCTTTTGTTAATGACCTGCTTTGTAAGATGAGACCGACTACTTGTGTACTGGACCCCATCCCCAGCACACTACTTAACTCCTGCCTTTATGCCATAATCCTGACTGCTACAACAATAATAATCTCATCCCTTGACACTGGCTCTGTGTCGCTCACTTTTAAAATCGCTTCTGTAACCCCAATGTTAAAAAAGTCTGGTCTTGATGCTGACAATCTTAACAATTTCCAGCCTATTTCCCACTTACCTTTCCTGTCAAAATCTCTTGAGCGTGTTGTAGCCTCCCAGCTCACCAATTACTTAACCTCTAATAACTTGATGGAGCCCTTTCAGTCTGGTTTCAGGGTGCAGCACAGCTGTGAAACTGCTCTGCTACAGGTAACCAATGATTTGCTTATGGCAGCAGACTCTGGACAAACCAGCATGTTAATTCTGTTAGACCTCAGTGCAGCATTTGACACTGTCAGACATGACATTCTACTGTCTAGAATGGAGAACATGCTGGGTATCTCTGGCACTGCCCTCCAGTGGTTCAAGTCCTATCTGACTGATAGGCAAGAGTTTGTTAGTCTTGGCAACAGCAGATTCAGCTCGGCGCCAGTCACACAAGGAGTTCCTCAGGGCTCTGTCCTCGGCCCTCTTCTCTTCTGTATTTATATGCTTCCACTTGGCCATATTATTCGTAGCTATGGACTGAGCTATCATTTTTATGCAGATGATACTCAACTCTGCTTCAGTGTTAAAAGTGGAACTTCATCAGAGCTTTCTCAGCTCACAACCTGCCTTAGTGAAATTAAAACCTGGATGGAGCAGAACTCTTTAAAATTAAACTGCAACAAAACTCAACTCCTGCAAATTGGGACTAAAATGCAACTTAATAAAATGAGCTCCTTCCCAGTCCATCTTGGTGGTGATCTCATCAGACTTGCCTCTACTGCAAAGAATCTTGGTGTCATTTTTGATTCCTCCCTTTCTTACTCCGCCCACATAAATCACATTAAGAAACTTTCTTACTTTCACCTCCGTAACATATCCCGTGTTCGCTCCTTCCTCTCCTTTTCTAATGCTGAGAAACTTGTCCATGCTTTTATCACATCCCGCATTGATTATTGTAACTCGCTGCTGGCAGGTGTCCCTTCTAATCTTATATCACAGCTCCAGCTTATTCAAAACTCGGCTGCAAGAGTCCTTAATCGAACCAGCAGCAGCGAGAACATCACACCCATCCTGCTCCGTCTTCACTGGCTCCCTGTGTCTTACAGAATCGAATATAAAATCCTACTAATAACCTACAAAGCCTTAAATGACCTCGCACCAAACTACATCAGTGACCTTCTCCATCACTATGTGCCTGCCCGCCCACTAAGGTCCTCTGATTCTGGCAATCTTGTTGTGCCCCACACTAATCTACACTTCATGGATGACAGGACCTTCAGCTGTATAGCGCCCAGACTCTGGAATGACCTACCGAAATTAATCAGATCAGCTGACTCCATGAATTCTTTTAAGAAACAACTCAAAACTCATCTGTTCAGGAAGGCTTTTAGCTCTACTTGACTTCATTCCCCTTCTCTCAGTTTACCTTTCTGTCAAGATGCTCATGTAACCTGTGTGTGTGTGTTAGACCATCAATTCTGTTGTCTGTTAGGCTTTCTCTGAATTTACTGTGTAATCTTCCTTATTTATTTATTTGCTTTGTACAATGCTATACGCTGTATACCCTGCCGTTTTCTCTTATTTTCTGTAAGTGCCTTGAGCATGGGAAAGGCGCTATATAAATAAAATGTATTATTATTATTATTATTATTATTATTATTATTATTATTATCGTTCACCATTTTACAATGCAGTGATTGCAGCCATTCCCCAACTCTCTGTGAATGGTACTCATGGCCATTGATCAATGGACATTTTGCATATCATTGATCACACGGCCCATTTTTAGTCAATGGTGCTAGTTCAGTCATTAGGCCAAAGTACTGTTTCTAAGGTTGGAGAAACCTGCAGTCAACTGAGACTGAGGAAGTCACTTGGATGAGTGATGAAACGTATTGGAAAAAAACTTTGTCCAGATGAACAGAATCAACTTTCTAGGATGGTCCTTGTGCTTGGAGGCTTTGAGGTGGACTACATTTTAAATAGTTTAGACCAAGGAGTGAAGAGAATTATCACAATTTTCATCATCTCCTCCTGAACAATTTCATGCGCTTGCTGCAGAGCTTCGTGAACATCGAGCAGCAGAAGCAGCTCCTGTTTATTTATTTACTGTTAACTTCCATTTATATTCCTGCACAGTCTCATTCATATCTTTCCATTGTAATTAAACTTTCCATCCACATCTAGAAAATTTACAAAAACACTCTACTGTTAGAGGTGTGTTTCTGGAGAAAAAAATTAAATTGTTGCAAATACATGTATCTATTGTGGAAACTCACTGTCTACAGGACAGTTGTGAGACCAGCTATGTTATATGGGTTGGAGATGGTGGCACTGACTAGAAAACAGGAGACAGAGCTGGAGGTAGCAGATGCTAAGATTTGCATTGGGTGTGATGAGGATGGATAGGATTAGAAATGAGTACATTAGAGGATCAGCTCAAGTTCGACGGCTGGGAGACAAAGTCAGAGAGGCGAGATTGCGTTGGTTTGGACATGTGCAGAGGAGAGATGCTAAGTATATTGGGAGAAGGATGTTAAAGATAGAGCTGCCATGCAAGAAGAAAAGATGAAGGCCTAAGAGAAGGTTTATGGATGTGGTGAGAGAGGACATGAAGGTGATGGGTGTGACAGAGCAAGATGACGAAGACATAAAGATATGGAAAAAAGATGATCCGCTGCGGCAACCCCTAATGGGAGCAGCCAAAAGAAGAATTGTGGAAACTCACTGTATAGTTTATTGTTTCTCAAGCACCATTTTTCACACAGAAGCAATCTGAAAAATGCTAAATGGTGTATTGGGCAAGAAACAGGTTGATACAGTATACTGGATAAAATTCTGTTTGCATAATAGATTTTGAAAATAAATGTTTTACCATATGTTAGCAATAAGTAGAAAACTGGACAACTTCCCTTTAATGTAAAACAAGCTCACAGAATGTTAACATCTGTTCAACTGCATTGGTAGGTGAATGCAGAGTGTGAGCCACTGCAAAAAAATAAAATTTTACACTGTATGTATGAATGTATGCATGTTTAAACCTGGCGATTTTAAAAAGGAAGAGGACAGGAAGTAAACACATCTTGTCCAGTGTTTGAGTTTGGCTGCGGCATGAGTAAGCAACTTTTACAACTCTGTGATGGCCGGGGTGATTTTCAAAACTGTGGTGTGCTGGGCTGGCAACATCACTTCAAGAGAGAGCCCACCGAATTAACAAACTCATTAAAAGGGTAGGATGAACTCTGGAACCCCTGGAGGTCATAGCAAAGGAGAAAATTAAAACAAAACTGAGGGCCATTATGAACAACACTTCACGCTGACATTAAAGACTTCAGAAGTGGCACGTCAAGAAATGCTAACGGGGAATCACTCATGCCTGTGGCAATATGTCTGTATAACGCCTTACTGGGACTGGGAATGCCAAGTCAGAACTTTTCTTTCTTTTGAATTTTTCCTGCTTTATATTCATTCTGATGTTTGTTCTGACCAAAGTGTGTGTGTATATTTATGTATTTGTTTATTTAAAGAGCTTCTGTAAAAATCCAAAATTCCCCCTGGGGAAAAATAAAGTTAGTTAGTCAGCTAGAAAGCTAAATTGATAGTTCAATCTATCTGTCTATTATTACGGTGCCTTTCATAACTATCTATCAAATTTGTTACTTGGTGCCACTGCCCACCTGCCAACTTATTTTGCCTGCCTAAGGTAAAGTCAGCTCTGATGGAGGATCGCAGGAATCATCGGGTAGAGGGGTCCTCTCATCGGATTGGCTGGCCCAGCACTGTCTAAGCTGTGGAATGGCCAATAGGGGGAGGCAGCTTGATGCCCAAGTTCTCCAGGACTCTGAATAAATCCAAATTGTACTACATGATAACAGCTACTGTTGAATTCTGCTCTGTACTTGAAATATTTTTATTTTACTATTATATTGTATTGATGATTACTTGTGTTCTGTTCTGTGTTAATCTCTCTTGCCCTCTGTTTACCCTCAGTGTTGCTCCTACGCCTTTCCTTGGTATCCTCGTATGTCTCAGCTACTCTTGCTCAGTGCTTCCCCTCTCAATTGCATTCCCATATAGCCTGCTTCTGAAGCTGTCATTTCAAGGTGTGTTACTTGCAACATAATCCGGATTTGAACTTTGCACCTCCCTACCACTGAGCCACCAAAGTCAAACTGACCAATCAGTTTGCTTGCAGGGACCGGACAGAGCCACCAAGGAAAAATTGACCAATCAGACTGTTCAGAGGGACCAGACAGAGCCACCAAAGCCAAACTGGCCAATCAGATTGCTCAGAGGAACTGGATAGAGCCACCAAAGCCAAACTGACCAATCAGATTGCTCAGAGGAACCGGAAACACAAAGAGAGTAGCATTTTATTATATACAGTATAAGATTTAATATTTGTTAAAAGAAAAAATCTTTCAGTCTGACAGATACGTATAATTATACTGTTATTTATTGAAACCATCCCAATTTTTAATTATACCGTGATTTGATTTTTTTGCCTTATCATCACTCACTCCTACAATATGGTAATCCATAAAATCAACTCCTTTCTTGTCTTTGCACTTCACATGTCAAGCTTAAATGAGCACTAAACTCAGAATATGAAGGCCCATTTAGAAGAGATTTTTCCAATGGTGTTTTCAAAATAGAGTTTAAAATGGAGAATCATCCCCGATTTAAATGCTAACTTGAAAAACACAAACCTTTTGAATAGTAACCTGCATAAAGTTTGTGAACAAAAGGATAAGTTTCACTCCTAACACATTCAAACACTTACTGCTAATCAGAAACAAAAGCTGAAAAATCACATTTTTTAACGTCTGTTTTTTTATTATTATTATTATTATTGAAGTACTGAATGGATGGGTAATACCCAGCTAGCAAGCTGACCATCAAACAAAAATTAAAATTATTATTAAAAATATCCAACAAAGTTCACACTACTGGGACAGCTTACCTGTAAAGAAAATGTAAGAGCCAGATCGGTTTCCACCAGTCCACTAGGAGGCAGCACGATTTCATGGGATCTAAGTACCCTCTTTGAACCCTGTGAAACAAGACAGGATGACTGTAAGTCAAAACACAGAAAAAATAAATATATAAATAAATAAATTTGAGCTGCTTGCCTTCTATAACCACTTTGACTGTAACCTAAAAAGTTGAAGATTTTTTTCACCATTCAGAAGTAAGTATCTACTGCAAGAGTAGGCCTTTCCACACTCTTGTCTGCAAATAGGTAATCGGGAGCCCGGGATTCCTGGACATTTTTCATTCCTGTATTCCCGGGAATGAAACTGCTGTAATTCCCGGGAAACCGGGAATGGCCAAGCTCGCATATATAGCAAGTAAAAGTGTAAAAATCGATCAAGAAATAACAGAGTTATAGTTGAAAAGAATTAAGTGGCATGGTTTTTTGTCCCACGGTGTAGTGTGTTGCCGATTAATTCAGTCAACAACAGACCAGCAGCAGTCAGTCTCCCGGCTCCCACGAAGACTGAGCACAGTGGACTGGGAGGAGTCTGCACTCTGCAGCTCACGAATGCCGGGACGGGGCAGACTTCACTGATGTCTGTCAGACAAGAGCTTTGAACAGCAACTTGAAATTGCAATGCGTCAGTCTGTTGCATTCGCATTATCTGTGCCAAGAAACTTGCCATCACAGAATGATGACAAGAAACTGGATGCATCAGTAAAAGTTGAAATGGCAGTGTTTCAGAGCAACGGCAAGTGCAGGTGTTGTTTAGAACAAGTGTATCAATATCTGATGATTGTGCTGCCTACTTCAGTGAAGGCAGAGCACGCTTTCTCAGCGGCTGGCATACTATGTACGAAGGTGCGCTCTCGCCTGGATGACCGCATGCTGGACACGTTGTGCTTACTACGCTCTTATTACCGCAACTAATTAGATCAGGGGTGCCCAATACGTCGATCGCGATCGACCGGTAGATCGGAAAGGTAGTGCAGGTAGATCACATTGCATTCAAAAAAATTTTTTTTTAAATGTTAGTCTATCATATGTCCTCCTTATGGCATTTGCCACTTGATTGACATACAGGGCGGCCAGTCTGAGATCTCTTTTCTTCTAACACACTGGTCACTCCACATGCACCCATACAATCAGATTGTGATTCAGACTACGAATGCCATGAATGTAATTATCCCGAGCTATGCTGTCAAATAAACGAACCACACGCCATGGCTTCGCCTCTGACGCTGACATCCAAGGTTCGATCCCCGAGAGGGGGTGCAGTGAGTGTGTACGCCTGATGAGCCCAGAATTAGGGCGAAACACGTGTTGCGTATTCGTGGCATTATTTGACAATAAAACTATGCAACATTCTATGATCTGCTTCTCGCAACTGAAGAGGGCACCGTGGCAGATGTTTGCCAACTTACAGACCAACCACAAGCGTTACTTGGTAGGTAACCACCCATACAATCAGATTGTGATTCAGACTACGAATGCCATGAATGTAATCACCCCAATCTATATGCTGTCAAATAAACAAACCACACACTGTGGCGCAACGTAAAGAGGCTTCGACGCGGACGTCCGAGGTTCGATCCACGAGAGAGGGTGCAGTGAGTTTGTACACCTGATGAGCCCAGAATTAGGGCAAAACACGTGTCGTATACTCTTTGTATTATTTGACAGTAAAACTAATGTATATATATATTGCATTTTTAATGTAGGTAGTTCATTTTGACCTGGTCATTTTAAAAGTAGCTCGCAAGCCAAAAAAGTGTGGGCACCCCAGAACTAGATGCATGTACTTCTATGACAGCATGAACTGCTTGTAGATAAGGTTAATCTTTTATTGGTGTCAACATATTGTAGTAGTTTTATTAAAAATAAGTGTCTGTCTTTCTAAAACCGTTCACATGGGAAATGCCCGTGCACTGTGTCATCCCTGGGAGCCCGGGATTCCTGGGAATGACATGCGGGATTCCCAAATTCCCGGGAATGGATTCCCTAGTCTGCATCTAAGGGGCCACATCAACCAAGAGAGGGTCTCAGTCTATCCAGGCAGTCTTGGGTGCAAAGCACAAACCAATCCTGGAAAAGCAATGCAAGTAAATAGGTGGTCACAGTCACTCACACAGCCACACTTCTTCATACCACACCAACTTTAATGAGCCCCATTAGCCTGTCAGCATGTTTTTAGATTGTGGGAAGAAACCCAGACACACACAAGCTGAACATACAAACACAACCCAAGAAGTTCCCTGAAATATAAATTGAGGCCCTAAAGCAATGAAATGACCGCCCTGCCCGCTCGGCTGCCATGCACTGCTGAAGTTTCAGGATTGAAATTTCAAAGGAAGAAGGCCCCTAATTCTAGTCCTTTTGCTTTATCAAGACACATATTACCTGAACAAACAGTACCTCTCTTTGTCATGTAGGAGGAAACACAACCAAATAATGGAGAAACTGTCAAGTCCACCCAAACTGTGACCAGGCCACGATTCAGACTCTAGTTCCTGGAGCTGAAAGGCAGCAGAACTAACCCCTGTGCCAATGGCTTGAACTCTTTACAAAGCTCAGGCATTTCTGAGTACATAAGTAGAGGTAAACACTGTCTGGAGCTTTAGATCATTGTGGAGTATTTTAGATACATTTTCCAAATTCTTTTTCATATCTGCATATCTCCCTTAGTGCAAAACCAACAACAAATGCAGAGCAGGCTCTCATTTATAGGTTGGAATCTTCAACAACTAATACTTAATTTTCCTGCCACGCTTTCATTCTAACTTAGATTGACTCCAAAGAAGGTGCTGTGTACACAGTTTACTGTTTCGGTCCTTTTTGTTGATGGGATGCTGTTTCTCCTCAGTCCTCCTTTGAATACCGGACCCCAACTCTTGTTGTTGTTTTATTTATTTATTATTTTTTAATATGGACGTGTACTGTGGCCTGCAAAAGTATTCAATCCCTGAAAGTCATCCTAATTTTCTGCACGACAAAAGAATTTTTACACATATTTATCCATTCAGTATTTTTAACATGAACTCTTATGCTCTAACAATACATTTCCAAAGTGCAAATAAACCATTTACTGTAGATATTGAACTGAAGAAGAAAAACTCCAAAGTTTGTGTTTGCATTGGTATTTAAACCTCTGTGCTTTGGAAGCTCCATGTCTACACAAATGACAAATGAATTACAAACGACACAAAGGTGACAGTCATTGGACAGTCATAATGAAACATAATGAGGTCCTGCTATCTCTCAGGATATAAAAAGCCCCCTTTGAAAGGGCTGTACTCTTTGTTGGGCAATTACTGATAAAATTAAAACAAAGGAGCACTCTGCTGATGTGAGAACAAAAGTCATTGAAATGCACAAGGCAGGAAAGAGCTACAAAAAATATTGAATAGTTTGAAGGTCTTGTTAAGCAATGTTGGATCCATCGCCAGAAAGTGGAAGGTTCATCACAAACCCCCTAAACTCTCACTAGAACAGGCTGTCCCTCAAAACTAAACATCAAAGCAAGATGTCAAGTAAAAATCCAATCAACACTCTCTGAAGTCTGCAATGCTCTGTGGCTGCAAATGGAGTGAAGGTGAAGGGGTCCATAATTTCAAGAGCTCTCCATAAAACAGGCCTCTACGGAAGGGAAGCGAGAAAGAAGTAATTCCTTAAGAAGGTCTGCAGAAAAGCATGTATGGAATTTGCTACAAAGCATGAAAAAGACCCAGTTAAGATATGGAAGAAGGTGTTATGGTCAGAAGAGACCAGACTTCACAGAGGTATGCGTGGCGTAAAACTAATACAGCCCAGGCCTCAAGAAACACCATACCTACGGTAAAATATGGTGATGGCAGCATAATGCTATGGGGATGCTTTTCATGTGCTGGGACTGGGAATCCTGTCAGACTTGAAAAGACAATGGATGGACATAAATACAGCAAAACATTGCGGGAGAACTTATTCTAGGCAATGATCCCATGCATCGGGAGAAGATTCATCTTTCAACCTAACAATGACCCAAAGTGACAGAAAGGCAAATGTTTTAGAATGGCCAAGTCAAAGTCCTGATCATAACCCTTATTGAGAATCTGTGGCACTATTTGAAAACTGGTGCCATCCCACCAACCTAGAAGGTCTCTAAGAATGGGGAAGAATCGCACCAGAACAAAATGCAAAATATAGACATACTAACCGCAAAAGAATGAAAGATGATATTGCTGCAAAAGGGTCCTTGACAAAGTGTTCATTGTAGGGCTTGAATACTTATGCCAACACTAACATTGGAGTTTTTCTTCTTCAGTTCGATATCTACAGAAAATGGTTTATTTTAATTTCAGAAATGTATTGTTGTAGAATAAGATTTCAAGTATAGGAGAAATATGTGTACTAGTCTTTTGTCATGCAGAAAATTATGAAGACTTTCATGGGGATTGAATACTTGTGTGTGAGTAACAACACGACCTGTGCTGAATCTACTGGTGCAAGTTCTAACATTTACTGTACTTCTGAGATTTGTCAGGTTAAAGAAGAGAGAAAGTTCAAGGCAAGGTGCTTATACTCACTCATTCTGACACTGAAGCGTGGTGACACGTTGACTTATCAAGCACTGGGTCGTCGCTGCCGCCAGTGGGTCACAAGTTGCTGTTGTTTATAATGGTAGTGGATTTGATGATTGTGCTTGATCCCCCCCAAAGAAATCAAGAGAAGCTACCCTAGTAATCCAGTGGGTCACCCAACACAACACCAGGGTTTGTTGAAGTATACAACACATTGGGCTTTTGACTTTCCCAGTGTTGTTATTTTTTAACACTATGTTTATAACTGCCACCCTGTAAATTTGGTTCTCATTGGTGGCACCATTTTGGGTTTCAGAGTGTGCATTGCTATCCTGTAATGACTGGAAGTCGCTTATATGGTCGTGATGACAACTGTATAGGTAAAGGTCGGCCATCACAAACTTCCTGAGGTCCACGTTTCCAGACACTAGTGAAATTCTCATGAAGGAGTTAACTGCAGTCTCCAGAGGTGGTGACTTTGTGCTGGAATCTCAGACTTTTGATGAGCATTTTGGGTAGATGATTGGCTGTGCTGAGTATTTGTTTAGCTACCCTGCTCTTTTTTTTTTATATATTTTTTCCTCCTTTCTCCATTTTGTAACCCATTTCCTTCCTGTTTTTTTTTTTAACTAATTTGTCAAAACTGGCAAAAGAGAAGGACAGACCGATAAAGTTATATGTTGAGGGCCAGGATTTGGGATGACTTTACTGACTAATACAACAAAAATGAAATTATGGCTCCCAGCTAGAGAATTTTATTTTGAGGGAGTTTTAAGGGAGCACATATTCCATTGTACTGGAATATTAACCTTCCACTTGACAGAGTTACAGATGTTATTCCCAGAAAAAGAGGCCTCAGAAGATCTACAGTGTGGTGACTCCCTAAGAGCTGCACTTCATTATAGACCTGGCATACCTGGATTTTCACAGCAATGACCGCAGAGATGAGTTCTTTGTCCAGTTCTTTCATCACTACTAGCTTCTTCAGCGTCAAACTGCAGAGTCTGTTAGAAAAAAGAAAAGAGTTGCATTTAAGGGTCACAAGTTGGTCAGTATAGTGCCTTATACTGTATGCAGTCATTTAGGATTTCAGCAGTTATTCAAATGAACATTGAGATGGCTGTCAAGAGTAGCAAGGACAATGTCTCCTTATGGCTGTTGTATTACCTGTTCACTATAATACTCAATATCCAGAAAACAACTGAAGGTAACAGCACAACCATACTGTATTGTATCACAGCAAAGCCACTCAAGATGTTACACCATACAACTGATGGCTAGAAGCCTGAATGATATTTGATTAAAGAACCTGTCCAAGTGAGGGGAACTGTCAGCCTTGAGATGTATAGAGACGGGCTTAAAGAACGAAGCCAAACCGATGATCAGCAGACTGACAAATGACACGGAGCTTTGATTCTAAATTATCGATTGGTGGTAGTGACTGATGGGGAGCCTCCTGACATGAGTGCCGTCGGAAAACTGACACAGGAGAGTCTGACATATTTACTGGCCTCTCTGTTAGTGCAAGGCTACAGGGTTTTTGACTGTTCTGTACCTGCTTTGAATCTGTGAACTTGTGTTCTTTGTTAAAGACTGTTATATAACATTACCCTGTATTTTTAATATAATGTAATGCATAAAAATGACTGTACTAGATCTGCTCTTGATATTACTTTAGCTGAAATCTATACTAATAAAAGGCAAAGCCCTCACTCACTCACTCATTCACTCACTCACTCACTCACTGACTGACTCATCACTAATTCTCCAACTTCCCGTGTAGGTAGAAGGCTGAAATTTGGCAGGCTTATTCCTTACAGCTTACTTACAAAAGTTGGGCAGGTTTCATTTCGAAATTCTACGCGTAATGGTCATAACTGGAAGCTGTTTTTCTCCATTTACTGTAATGGAGATGAGCTTGAAACCCGTGGGGGCGGAGTTTGACATCATCACGCCTCCCACGTAATCACGCAGTACGTAGAAAACCAGGAAGAGCCCCAAAAAGCGCTGAAGAAAACATGCATTATATAATTGAGAAGGCAGCGAAACAATAA
>JANRMT010062798.1:15244285-15255209 GCA_026402145.1 Polypterus bichir lapradei
TAAAAATTCCTTCTATTTAAAATTTAAATAGAACTTGAACAAATACGATAGTTCATAATATCCACGCAGACTTGCACGTAAGAGCGGGAGTTATCCGTTTTAACAAGCAGCGTATTGCACTGATACGAAATAGCTGTGTGTGTATATATGTAGATATGTATGTATATGTATATATATATGTTTATATATGTGTGTGTGTATGTGTATATATATATATGTATTTGTGTATATATATGTGTGTGTATGTATGTATGTTTGTGTGTATGTATATGTATGTGTATATATGTAGATATGTATGTATATGTATATATATGTTTATATATGTGTGTGTGTATGTATATATATATGTATTTGTGTGTATATATGTTTGTGTATGTATGTATGTATGTGTATGTATGTATGTATGTGTGTATGTATATGTATGTGTATATATGTAGATATATATATATGTATGTATATATGTGTGTGTGTATATATATGTGTATATGTATAGATATGTATATATATATGTTCATGTGTGTGTGTGTAAATATATATATATATATATATATATATATATATGACAGCAACACTCATCACTCACAACAGTGACAAAACAATTACATTGACAATCATGTTACGTTATTTTCAAAATGTTTCCTTTTCTTTTTCATTGCTTCTTTAACACACTACTTCTCCGCTGCGAAGCGCAGGTATTTTGCTAGTATATATATATATATATATATATATATATATATATAAAGATACTTTATGGTGCTACTCATATTTTGGAAACCATTACCATTTTAGGATGAATAATTTAGCAGCTATTGCAGGTTATATCTTTTTAGAAAACATGAGTAAATTTGAATATTGCCACCATCTGCTCATCTCCCTGAAAAGAGTGTCTGTCAGAGCTGTTTTGGTGGCATGAGGGGGACCTACACAATATTAGGCAGGTGGATTGAATGCTATGGCTGATCACTGTATACGGGATGTGGTGGAACATTGCAAGGAGAAGAAGGAAAAACCCACAGAGAGTGAGAAAAAATTCTAAACTCCGCAAGGCCAATTTAATTTTAATTTAATTTGAATTTTAACGATTTTAAGGAGGGGATTTAAACCTAAGACTATGGAGTATTGAGGCAGCAGTTCTACTCACTGTGATTCTGTACCCCCTTGTGTGTAGAATATTGTACCACAATGGCACTGCTGCATGGAACTCGGCGAGTCTCGGGAAAGACCCTGCCTTGGATTAGCACACAGCATAGAGTTGAGGAAAAGGAGCGCTTGTGGCAAGAATGTTCAGGCAGTGGCATATAAAAGATCATTATAAAAACGCGGAATGAAAACTGAATGAATTTATATAAATGCTAGACATGCCCTGAATGAGTATTCTTTGGGTCACGATAAAAATTATTCATTTTATTAGTTTTAATTCTCAGGATTATATAACTCGAGATGAAATTAGTAATGTTACAGCTACTGGCATCATTCAGTTACCAAAAAAAATTTAATTCCCTTCAAATGACCCCATCCAGGACGGGCTCCATCCTTGCACCCAGGGACAGTCTCTGACAGCCTGTGTCCCATATTTGAATTATGCAGATTTGAGAATGTCATTGATATTTATTAGGATGGCATGATGGGGCCGCGGGTAGAGTTTGCAGCCCCCCAGTACTGAGCATGTGGTTTTCTTTCCAGGTGAAATAAAATTTAGAAGCATTGTGTTCCCCGGCAGGGGCACTTTTCCCCACCCCATTTCAGACTCTTTCAATATGTCCACAGCACCGTTAGTTGTTCTTATTTCTTAAAATGTGGAAGCAGAACTGTAGGCTGCTCAGTAAATTTTTTTTTTATTTATTCATTTTGGAATATATTTCACCCCAAAACAGGAAACTACTTCTTTTTTTTCTGAAAAATGGCACTATAGAGACCATAGATGAAAAGAGGCTTACGTTTCATTGTGCTTCCTGTGTAAACTTCCTTCGAAATCCACTGAGGAAGGCATCAGAGTGTAAAAGAAGACACTGGCTACACTTGGCTGCGTCTGTTAGTCCATAATTATTTCAGATGCACCATCTGGCCAGCAGGCTTTTTTGAGCCTTTTTATTCCTTTATGAGTCTGGCAGAGTAGCTGCTCATAAAAACTAATATGAAAGCTTCAGCAACTATTTCTTCTGTGCTTGTACTTGACCGCATGCTCTCTGATCATTTAAGAAGGGCTGTTGAGCTTTCAGACTAAGCGGTTTAGGTTGCACAGCCATGTGCTGTTTCAGGAGAATGAGCTCAGGGATAACATAACATTAAAAAAATAAATAAATAAAATAAATACCAACATGACTTGCTTTCACCCACTGTGTGGCATCATCCTCCATGTGGGTCTCTTTACAAAGCAGAAAATAACACACATGTGGCAGGAAGGACTTGCAGTGACTGGCCAGTCCACCTTAATAAAAGGATAAGTGTCTGTGTATCTGTGTGTGTCCGTCTGTTGTCTGTGTCACTGCAAAGGGTGGCGCATCTGTCGTGGAAACAACTTTCTTCCACATTCAAAGAAGGCAGCCTTGGAGCTGAGATGAGAATGCAGAAAATGTATTTATTTGCGCCGAGTTATGCACAGACATCTCAGTCTATGGAGTGAGCAATCAATTAGACAATTTATCTGCTTTTATACTTTTCTAATTGCCATGACCTCACCTAATACATCACATCATCTGACTCTTAATAGGCAGAACTTTATGACCTTATCCAATCAACTAAAGCCACTAATAATTTCTGACTCAAGTCGATTCTTCAATTATTCTGAACGCCAATTCCTTGGAGGGGTGTTTGCAGATCGTTCTATTGATCTTATCACCGCTTATTGGTGGGATGTTTGGGCTTTCCCATCAGTTTATCCTTGCATTCTTTAGGGTGTTTGTTACTCATTTACCTCATTCTAACCTTAGAAAATTGTGTTGACATACCACTGTTATCTTTTTTGTTCAAAGTGGAGTCAATTATTATGCAGGCAGAGAGGGGTTCCCAAACTTTTTCATATGACTGTATCTATCTATCAAAGACATCCTATGCAGTGCTGATTCCTGCTTTGTAACCAGTGCTACGTCTATGTGACCTTCTTATAGACTAAGTGAACTCTGAAAGTTAATGGAGTAACCATTATTTCAATTTTATCTCTTAGTAACTAAGTTCTATTGACTGCAGTTAGTGTTGGTTAACCATCAATGAAACTGTCATAATATCTCATCTGGAATCCTTTTTAAAGTTTTCAAGTTTTCCTCCACAACTACTATTAGTTCTAAATTCCCTGTTCAAAAGTTCTTTGGTGAACACCTCCATTAGGTCCCAATTCAGCCTTACTTTCTCAAGACTATACAAATACTGGAGGAATAGCAGACATTGAGGAGGCAGCAATAACAATTCAAAAAGACCTGGACAAGCTTCAAAACTGGGTGGCGCTTGGAAAATCCAGTTTGATGTATAAAAGTGAAAAGTCTACACCTGGACAAAAGGAACATGAATTATAAATGCAAGATGGGACACACTACCTTACAAGAAGCAACCGCTGAAAAGGATTTAGGGGTTTATGTTGACACAATGTTCTCATTGACTAAGCAATGCGCAGAAGTGATAAAAAAGGCAAATAAAATGTTAGGTTATATCGTAAATCCTGTAAAATATAAATCAAGGGATGTTATACTTGGGCAACATAATGCACTAGTGACACATCTGGATTGTTTGTGTGAAGTTCTGGTCACCATGCTACTTGATGCTGTACAGAGGAGAGCAACCAAGTGCATCATGGGGCTTTAGGACATGTCCTTTAGTGACAGACTCGGAGAATTAAACCTGTTTAGTCTGAGCAGAGGACATTGCCTGGGGACCTAATTCAAGTCTTTGAAATCCTCAAAGCCAATGATAAGGTTGCTCCAGCAGAATTCTTTCGACTAAACATTGAATCAGGTACTCGAGGACATCAGTGGAAATTAAGGGGAAGTGCATTTAGGACTGAAGCAAGGAATCACCTCTTTATACAAAGAGTCTTGGGACTCTGAAACAAACTACCGAGACATGACGTTTTGGCAAAAAATCTTGAGAACCTTAAGAAAAATCTGGATGAGACATTGGGACAACTTAGTTACAATCTGAACCAATGAGCTTGATGTATGGTCTCTAGTTTTTCAAATTTCTTATATTCTGAAACTAAAGAGGTTTCACTCCTTAGCTTGTCACAGTAGGATAAACCTTTTGGTCCAGGGATGCACCTCTGCTCTGCACCGTTTCCAGTGCTGGTAATAGACGGCACACATCAACTGGTGTCCTGTCTGGGAGGCCACTGCTATGGAAGGGTTAGGGGAGGCAATAGCTTCTGGGTACTTTCTCCCCTGTTATATTGGGCTTGGAATGCCTAGTTAGATTCCCAAAGAACATGCTGGGAATTGGAGTCCCGAAGTACAACCCTGTTGGGTCCTATGGGTACAGGCAGGGGATACTGCAGGGGGGTATGCCTGTTTTATGGGACCTCTGTCTGACCTGGAAGTATTTCTGACGGACCCTGCCCAAGCATTGGAAGTACTACGTTGTCTAAGATAAAAGGAGTCTCCCTGCTTCACTCAGATGAGTTGGAGTCGGGACTGGAAAATGGACACTGGGAGGAGTGAAGGAAGAAGAGTTGTGTAGTGGTTTGTGCAACTATATCAAAAGGCCTTGTTGAGGTATTTGTGCACAATTAACTTTTTATCGAAACTGGGACTTGTGTCTGTGTTGGTCGCATCTGGGTTTGAGGTGTTGCTATGCCCCCTGGTCGTCAAATACTGTTGAGCTGTTTTTGTAGTGTGGTGTCACTAGTACATAACAGAATCTCACTATAATGTTCTTTGATTTATATTTAGCACTTTTTAAAATACTATCTAATATTTTAATTTTGTTCCTTGGCCTATTCACAGTTGCCTTTAAAAAAACTGCAGTTTGAGCTGAAGTTTTGACTTTTGTGATCTTTTCTCACTTGATTCGTGATCACAGAGTAAAATCAATCCATTGCCATCAACTGCCCCCTCGACACCCCACGTGTGGTGCCAGCATGGTCCAGCAGCTGCTGCGCGCTTATCAAAGGGGCTTCTGAGAACTAGATCAAAGCTGATAAATAATAAATCAAACGGGTATTGTTTGAAGATGCATAACGAAAGCACTTTCTGATCCTCTGATTGTCGCTGCAGGGAATGGCGGTTCTGTTTCATCAAAAATCGGGGCAGATGTTTCTTTTATAACAATTCAAAAAGATCCAAAATTTAAAAGAAAAGAAATTCAGTGGCAGTCAGGCAGGACTGATTTTCTCTTCTTACAAGGCTCTTACACTACAGCAGATGACCGGAGGTGAGAAGTAGAACTGTTATCTCATAGCACTTGACCATGCAGATAGGTGACGACTGAAGCGGAAGCTGGGTCTTATCTAATGTGAGGGATATCTTCCAAAGCATTGCTTCTATCGGAAATTCACACAGAGTGAAATGTCCATAGACAACCATGTGGGCAGAATTTCCTTATCCTCACATCATGACACACCAGAGTGAGCGAAACAGTACAAAAGAACGCAGGGAGTGTGTCTTGTTTCTTATAATCCTGCTGTGGATGAGGCTGAGTGAGTGATAAGCAAGCATGCCTCTGGGACCACCCGTACACAGCCAGACGTAAGAGAGATGAAGAGGGCAGTCTAGTTATTAGTAAACCACTTCATCCCACACACCAAGAATATTTTGGATTTTACTCACATTGGTGTGGATGAGGAGGACACATTGGCAGAGTGGTAGCACTGCCGCCTTGCAACAAGAAGATGCAGTGTGCTTCCTCTGTGGAGTTTGCCTGTTCCTCCCATTTCCACATACATTTCTTCTGAAAGACATGCAGATTAGGAGAACTGAGCTTGCTACACTTGTCCATGTGTGTGTTTGCCCTCTGATGGCAGGTGTTCCTGATATTTGCATGGAATAGGCTCCATATGCCCTGCAATCCTTCCCTGGATAAGGAAAAGAGAAAGGTCTCTGTTGCAGTTTCTAGCCAGGATGGCAGAAAGATGAAGAGGTCTGTAGAATTTATGAACGACGGTCATAAATCGGAGACAGTGTACATTAACACTTTTTGGTTTGATGCAGTGATAAACTTACTTTCACAAATTACCTGGAATGCTTGTTGAAATGAACAAACAATTTAAGGATAATGGAAGATGGTGTTTTGCAAGTGTACAATGTTTATATATATACTCAGCAAAAAAAGAAACGTCCCTTTTTCAGGACTGTGTATTTCAACAATAATGTTTTAAAAATCCAAATAACTTTACAGATCTTCATTGTAAATTGTTTAAACAATGTTTTCCATGCATGTTCAATTAACCATAATCAATTAATTAACATGCACCTGTGGAATGGTCGTTAAGACCTTAACAGCTTACAGAAAGTAGGCATTTAAGGTCACAGTTCTAAAAACGCAGGACACTAAAGAGACTTGTCTACCGACTGTGAAAAACACCCAAAGAAAGATGCCCAGGGTCCCTGCTCATCTGCATGAACGTGCATTAGGCATGCTGCAGGGAGGCATGAGGACTGCTGATGTGGCTAGGGCAATAAATTGCCATGTCCGCACTGTGAGACGCCTAAGACAGTGCTACAGGGAGACAGGAAGGACAGCTGATCATCCTCGCAGTGGAAGACCATGTGTAACAACACCTGCACAGGATCGGTACATCCGAATATCACACCTGCGTGACAGGTACAGGATGGCCACAACAACTGCCCGAGTCACACCAGGAACACACAATCCCTCCATCAGTGCTCAGACTGTCCGCAATAGGCTGAGAGAGGCTGGACTGAGGGCTTGCAGGCCTGTTGTAAGGCAGGTCCTTACCAGACATCACCAGCAACAACGCCGCCTATAGGCACAAACCCACCTTCGCTGGACCAGACAGAAGTGGCAAAAAGTGCGTGAGTTTCTGCATGACAGCAATGTCAGTGTTCTGCCATGGCCAGCGAAGAGCCCAGATCTCAATCCCATTGAACACGTCTGGGACCTGTTGGCTCGCAGGGTGAGGGCTAGGGCCATTCCCCCCAGAAATGTCCAGGAACTTGCAGGTGCCTTGGTAGAAGAGTGGGGTAACATCTCACAGCAAGAACTGACAAATCTGGTCCAGTCCATGAGGAGGAGATGCACTGCAGTACTTCAAGCAGCTGGTGGCCACACCAGATACTGACTGGTACTTTTGATTTTGAGCCTCCCTTCATTCAGGGACACATTGTGAAACATTTTTAGTTTATGTCTTATGGTGTTGACTCTTTTAGTGTTCATACAAATATTTACACATTAAGTCTACTGAAAGTAAAAACAGTTGAAAGTCAGGGGACGTTTTTTTTTTTGCTGAGTATATATATACAATAACCCCTCGCTATATCAAAGCTTCGACTTTCGCGGCTTCACTCTATTGCGGATTTTATATGTAAGCATATCTAAATATATAACGCGGATTTTTCGCTGCTTCGTGGGTTTCTGCAGGCAATGGGTCTTTTTACTTCTGGTACATGCTTCCTCAGTAGGTTTGCCTAGTTGATTTCATACAAGGGACGCTATTGGCGGATGGCTGAGAAGCTAACAAATCAGAGCATGCAGTTAAGTTCCTGTGTTCTGATTGGCTCAGCGACGGAGCACCGAATTTGATTCCGCGGCGTTAACCAGGAAGTCTCGTCTCGCTCATTCAGCATCAACGCGTTTCGCTGTGTAAAGAATTAACTTTTGTGCTCTTTTGTGTTTATCTTTGTGCATAGTCAAGCCCTTCATTATGGCTCCAAAACAATCTGCTCCTGCTACTACTTCAGGGGCCTGCCAACGGAAGATGTTAACGATTGCCGAAAAGGTAAATGTTTTGGATATGTTGAAGGAAGGGAAAAGTTACACCGCTGTAGGATGCCATTACGGCATCAATGAGGCTACGATTCTTTTTATTTAAAAAGTAGGTAAAGAATATAAGATCTACGGCCACAGTGTCCTTTTAACCAGGGTGCAAAACGAGTTGCAAATGGATGTAATAAGGCAGTAGTCTGGATGGAATCTGCTTTAGGGATTTGGATTGAAGACTGTCGGTTAAAAGAACAATGGCGGTGCTACACAGTCGCCTGAAGAGGCTCTTTTAGAAGAGCTGTAACGCTCTTCTTTGTTGTACGTTTAGTGTCACTTTACGCACATTTACTGTATACAATTTTTCTTGCATTATACGTATTTATTGCTGGTGGCCTGTCTATCGTAATGGCTGTAACATATGTGATATCGGAGACGCTCGATATCTTTAAAATAATATTTAGGTTTTATTGTATAACAGTGTGTTCACATACATAATTTCAATGAATCTTACCTAATATCTAAGAGAATACAAAGGGTTTATGCTGTATAACTGTGCGGGGAATATTTATAAACAGTGTGGGAGAGTTTATAACGGCTTAAAATATATAAAAATAACCATACAAACATATGGTTTCTACTTTGCGGATTTTCACCTATCACTGGGCGTTCTGGAACACAACCCCTGCGATCGAGGAGGGATACAACAACAACAACAACAACGTTTATTTATATAGCACATTTTTATACAAAAAAATGTAGCTCAAAGTGCTTTACAAAATGAAGAATAGAAAAATAGAACACACAATAAAAAATAAAAATAAGTCAACATTAATTAACATAGAATAAGTAAGGTCCGATGGCCAGGGTGGAAAGAAAAAACAAAAAAAAAAACTCCAGAGGCTGGAGAAAAAAAATAAAATCTGTAGGGATTCCAGACCAAGAGACCGCCCAGTCCCCTCTGGGCAAAATTACTCTGTGTATATATATATATATATATATATATATAATGTTGTGATATATGGCAGGCAGTTCATCCTGGCCAATACCCCCACGTTGCTAGATGGAGTCCTCCCTGCAATATGGAGGTACCCCGAATTCCAGGGCATCATGGACAATGGAGTTCGGCTTCACAGCTGTGCTGGATACAATGGGAGCTGCCAGGGGACGCTGCAGGGAGGAACAGGAATTTGTATTTTCCATATAGCTCGGAAATACTCCTTAGTTACAGGGACGAAAGAAACAAAGTACTTCCGGGCTGAAGAAAAGAAGGAGTTTTCATCTTACTTGGAAGTGCTATGAAATCACATGGACTAAGGGAGAGAAGCATGTCTGGGTCAAGAAATATAAAAGGACTCTGGGAAACTCCAGCAGGCAGAGCTGAGTTGGGAGGAAGGGTGACTGAGCTGCTGGGTGGATTGGAGGATTGTTTGTTGTGATTATTGATTTATTATTGTGTTCAGTGAAGGTGTAGGTGCTTTGTGCACATTATTGAAATAATAAACTCAATTATAGGGACTTTTGCCTGGTGTCTGAACGTGTTGTCTAAGGGTTCAGGGGTAGACAGCACCCCCTGTCTGTCACTATATATATATATATATATATATATATATATATATATATTAGCAAAATACGAAGTACTGCATTAAAATTTTTATTAAGAAGAAAATTAAACCTTTCTAAACTGAGGGAAAATATGCCAATAATTATTTGTTAAGGATCTCTTTGTATACCATGTTGTCAGTTCGGCCCTCTGGTTGTAACATGACCAAGCTGTGCACTGAGCTTACTCTTGAGCATGTAACTTACAGTTGGCCATGTGAACAGTAATCTTGTCTCAAATCTCACAGCTTGGATTGCTGCTGTCATAATCGGTTTGAGTTTCATGGTTTGTTTCAATTACGACAGTATTTACAGGATTTGTTGGGTTGAAGTGACATTTGGCATCTGTCAAGCGTTGTAAGCATACAACCGGTTTCATCGATAAAATCACATCCAGCTTTTGAGAGTTTAAGTGTCCACTACTGAAATCGTCTCTTGTGAATCTAAGATGTTTAAGAGGCATTGGCGGTTGTCGAAAGGTGTAAAATATTTGGCCATTTTGGTAGACTTGAAAGCAACAACCGAACAATTCAGCGGCAGCCATCAACTCACATGCAGAACCATAGGTGAAGGGCTTAAGCATTTCACTCTTCTAGTGCTCCTGTGTAGTATAATTATCTCCTGTACCGTCATCAGTCCACACCTTGAACCTGTCCCAGTCATTCAATACATAAGACACAATGTTCCTCCGGATATCAAGAGTGAGCCTGATATGGCCGTGCAATATGCAACAAAGAGAATGGAAAAGGTAGGTGCCATCTCCGGGCATGGAAACCACTCGGTAAGTGACAGTTCTTTGATCAATAGTGTTCATCTCGATAGACATGGTAATGGGGGTTGGAATGATAAAGGAAATGGGTACCTGAGCAATGTAAAGTAAGTGTAAAATACCTATACAATAACTATAATTGTAATAAACAAACAATAAAACAGTGGAAAAGCCGTGGATTAAACAAAAAGGCTGTAGTTATCAGTAGGGAGACATGAATCCCGTGGCGAAGCAAGGAAGGGAATGTAGAGACCAGAGTGATGGACGGTCTTATATAGGCAGGCAGCCAACAACGTGGGAGGCATTGGGATGGGGGATCCAACGCCACCTCACACGGTGACCGAGGTGCAGGCTATGGACGTATATATGTACATAAGTACTATTCAGTTAGCGTTGGGAACCCGTGTACCAAATTTCTTGAAGATGGGCCCATAAGTAACAAAGACTGTTGAAAAGTTCAATATGGCGGCCGACAGTGGCATCATACCACCGAAATAAGTATGTACATTGGTTTCGGTTAGTGCAGGGAAGCCGCCTACCAAATTTCGAGAAGATGGGGCCATAAATAAGAAAGTTCAACATGGTGGACGTTGTTGACCGTTATGACCATTACGCGTAGAATTTCGAAATGAAACCTGCTTAACTTTTGTAAGTAAGCTGTAAGGAATGAGCCTGCCAAATTTCAGCCTTCTA
>JANRMT010062798.1:15262379-15301908 GCA_026402145.1 Polypterus bichir lapradei
CCCCTTGTGGTTACAATGATCACTGAACAATAAGCCTACAGGATTTCATTGGGTTTATTATTTTTCCCATCACACCGTTTAAAGAGTAGGCACACCCAGGCTACGCAGCCAGCACTTTAAAATTGATCATGTACTGTACATTGATCTTGATTCTTTCCAAGAAATTAAAAAATGTTGAAAATGTGAAAGGTCAGGAACATCAAGCCTCCTCATAACTGTTGAAGCAAAACATATTAGACAGTAACTGTCTATTTAGTGGGGCTCATTCTAAATTTAGGTCTCATAATTAAGCATGCACCCTGAATAAGTCACATTAGAATGAATAATTAAGTAACTACTGAAGTGAATATTTCAGCATCACTCCAAGTTTTCATGTACGTCCGTAAGACAAATCAAAAGGATATCCAGTCATCAAAATGCAATAAATTCCTCTTTGATCACACTGCTAACCAGCCGTAAGTTGGCTGTCTGGGACTGCAGCACTGGCGCATCACATCCATTAACCATGTCTGAGTCCCTTCTTCTCCTCCTCCTCCTCCCACTAAGATGTCTACAGAGCTTTTTTAAATTGACCACCACCCCGCAGCGACTGCTTATGAAATATGCAAAGGGAACCTGCAGCATCTTGCAAAGCTTCACAGATGCCTAATAAATTGCTTGGCTAATCCATTTTCTCCCTCCAGGCCTTCCATGAATCTTTACAAATGATCTGATCAAAATGAAACCATTTAGCTGAAAAATAAGTACGTCTTTACATGTACTATGTATATAGAAAGCTGATCACACATTAAAAAAATATATTCTGTATACTAAAGCATGCAAAATCAGCAAGCAGGCTGTTTACTGAATCAGTGCCACCTCAGTGGCAGGCCACCACATCTCAGCAGACAGATCCTCTTCATCTCCTCGCAATGAATCAGCGGTTTTCAAAAGTTTGCTGACCCCTTTCCAAAGGTTCTGTCACTGAAGTGGCACGGAAAATTGGGGAAGGAGAACAAAATACCAAAAACAATAAAAAAAAAAAGAAAAAAAATACGTCCCCTAGCAAACAACACCTGGGACACCAGCGAATGGTTCTGCACGTCATTTTAAAAATTTATATAAAGTCCCATAGGAAATTTAATACTATATGAAGCAGGCCATTCTTTTTTCCAGAATGAGAAAATTCAAAAAATCAATAGAAATGATTCACCTCTTTATCTACGGTAGCATAGGAAAAGGGTAAATGAAGTGATGCATTTAAAAAAATGGCTTTACATCAGTAAGTAGCGAAATAAAGAAGGAAATCAAGGAAAAATAATCAAGCTTCCTCCCACTTAAAAGTTCAGCATTTTTCTTCACATTCACAGCATATGTTAATTTGCCACTTTAAATTGTGTACTAAAGTGAAGTGTATTTTATACATTTTAACAGTGCGTT
This sequence comes from Polypterus bichir lapradei, assembly GCA_026402145.1. Classification (NCBI taxonomy): domain Eukaryota; kingdom Metazoa; phylum Chordata; class Cladistia; order Polypteriformes; family Polypteridae; genus Polypterus; species Polypterus bichir. The sequence goes on from JANRMT010062798.1 coordinate 15,263,799, forward strand.
GTTCATTCTTGCAGCTTACAATTGGAAGCAAGTGTACAATGGCTCCATAGGTGAGTGAAGAAGCCTTTAAAACTTTCCCAAGCACGTCCATTTTGAAGTGGCACGCATGCCTCCCACGTTTACAAGGCATCTTTGTGATAGTGAAAGGAAACTAGATCTATAATTATTTTATCACCGACTGGCAATACGATTTTCTCAAGGTAAGGATACGTTTCTTACTTGTTTGGATGACGCTTTGACATTTCTAAGCTGTATCCAGCAGGGGGCGTTAGCTCCCATGTTGGAATGAGTTCTTTTATAATTGTGCCGTGTTACATAACCCGAATCTAAATAGATATAATATAAAAAGGCAATACCCCTCTCTTAGTGGTACAGCGGTAAGAAATCACATAGGAGAAATAATTTAGCTTGCATTAATGACAAATTATGCTGCATAACAGATGAAGGAAGTCAATGGCAAGAACCCAGTTTGGGAATGGGGGCCTGATCCATAGAGTCTGCCATTTTCGCTGCTGCATTGGAAGGATTTTCCGGATCAGATGACATTATCTCCCATCGGCTTCAAAGGTGTGCCGGGCAATGTTCCAAGACTTTATACTCTTTCTTCATGTGCAGGTACCCACCTAGGTGAATTGTGCCATTCCAAACAAGGCAAAGAGGATACAGTTTCATGCCGAGTTTGACACACATAAATAGTATACAACAGTCATCAGTCTGACTGCCCATTTTGCAGTTGTCCCTAACTGTCTTGTCTTAAAATGCTTGCTAGGCAGTTCTATATGGTGAACCCCTGTGCTAAATCTGGCTCTGTGTCAACTGTGCATGTGAGCAGAAAAAAGCATATTTATAAGATATACTTGGATAGAGCACAGTGACATGTTAAACTTATTACACAAGCTGTCACGACTCCCCAAAGACCATTAGGGTCTGTGTTAGATTGACGCCAAATGGGAACGTATTGAAAAAGAGCATGTATGAGTCTCGATGTACTGCGCTGAATTTTTGAATTAAAGCCTTAGATTTCTGAAGGAGCCAAGCCACCTTTTCTTCGGCATGTCTTGCGCATGCATGGCAGAGTGTGCGATAGAGCAGACTGAAACTAATCATTGATTTATTGTAAGCATGACAAGTCGCTCTTGCTGATGATATATGGTAATAAAAGAACTTAGGACAATGTGTTTTATTTACAATTATTTAGCTTACTTTAAGAAATCCTGTCAAGTAAATTTTGCTTACCCCATTGGCAGATTTGCTTGTTCAATAAAAGGAAAACAGCTCCCATTAAAAGTTTTTGCATTTGCATTTTTTGCAGTGTGGTGCTGTGAGGCAGGAACGTACGTTAAAACATCTGTACTGAACTTAGTAAACTTCACCACAATTAAACTTAGATGTTGCTAAATTGTGTGTGTTCACCCTGTGGTCGGGATTGTTCTTGCCTTGCCAATGATTCTTGCAGTTGAAGGCTCCAAGCTGTGCTATGATGCTGCCCTGGAGTAGCAGGTTAGGATGACGGATGGATGGTGATAACGGCGTGGCCTCTGGATCGAGCATCACAAGACGATTAAACTTGACTATAGAAGACATGAAAGTTGTAACAAGATTTCTGAAGGTGAACCTGTGGAAAGATCGTTACTAAGCCCCGAGAGGTGAAAGCAGAAGTTCATCGCATCCTTCTCACTTGATTGCGTTTGCTGTGTCTTTTTCTAGGCTGCTTGCCTGGTCTAACGATTGTTCCTGCCTTGCATCAGGATAGACAAAATCAGATTAATTGGGTATAAAAATGAAGGGATGGATGAATAGACTACAACGGCCTGAACACTTTGATTACTCCTGGTTCATTACAATTCAGGGTTTTACAAGGGAAGCATAAGGGAACCAGGAATGAAGCAATTTGCATATACAGTATGTATAGTATATCTAATTTACCATATCATTATCGCATCTCATTTTAAGTTTTACTGGTGAGGGTTGCTGTGACAGCTGGCCAACCAGGTCAGTCCAGGCTTCCTTGCACCCAGCGGCAGACTGACACTCTTTCTGGGGAATTCCCGTGAGAAATAATCCCTGGGTCTGCTGCAGGGTCTCTTATCCAGTGGAAGATGCTCAGGGCAGCTCTAAAGGGTGCTAAAGGGCGTATTCCTCACGACCTGCCCAAACCACCTCAACTGGCTCCTCTTGATCTGGAAGAGCAGCGATGGGCGAATCCGCATTCCACATGCAATGGAATCAGTGTATGGTGACAAATTACTGTATATATTTATAAATGTGAACACATGCTGTATATCGAAGTTAAGGCTTGTTACTCTTAAGTCATAAAACTCACTAATGAGCTACTCTTCTCAAGTACTGGGTACAATTTTGGTCCACTTACTATGGAAAAAGACATCACAGCATTCTGTGGTATAGCGGGTCCACAGCGCTCTCAGCAAGGGCCAGTTTTTAAATAATCACCACGCTTGCGGCTTCGTGAGGAGGCGTAGTAGTCGTAGCAAGCCACGGGGCGATCTGCGGTGTGGGCGTTTCTCACCTAGTGCACAGGTGAGGGACTGCCCACATCCGTGATTTTTCCCGTGGCTAATGTGCTGCAGCGGCTATGGCCCCTCGCATTATAAAAGAAGCGCGAGTCAGTTAAAGGAAAAAAAAACAGATCAAAACGGAAAAAAGAAAGGAAATGGAGGTTGTAGCAGGAAGCAGTGAGGAGGGAGAGAGCAAGTCGGTGCAGCAGGAAGCGGGCGAGCGAACACTCGCAGGCAGCTGAAGGCAGCCTGGGTGTTTGGCCAACACCTGGGAGAAGTAGTAGTTGTGGTCGCTCCTGCAGAGTTTGATTTGAAGGGCGGGAGTGATCGGAAGGCGCAGGACTCTCCGCGGAAGGCAGCGGGAGTCGGGACTTGGGACGTGGTGTTCCCTGCGTGACAGCCTTGGTCGTGGGGAATTCCCAAGTCGCTGTCCGGAGGAGCCGACCGGAGCCAAGGATCGGTAAGGCAACTGACAGCAGAAGCAGGTACAAAGATCAGCTGCAGAGTGAGCATCTCACTTGTTGCGGGACCCAGATGGGTGAAGCAGGAGAGACGCTGGAGTGAAAGACACCGGGCTTGCTAATGATTTTAAAGACTGTTTCCTGTATGGTTTTAACCTCGTTTTAAAGGGATTGTTTTTTCTATTTTTTTTAAACCTCCATGTTTGACTTTTAAGGATTATTTATTTATGGAACTGCACAGCATTATTTATTGAACACTGTTTGTTGACTCTTTTAATAAAAGGACTTTGCACATCTTTACCATCCCCTTGCTCAATTGTTATTGCCTCAACTGTCTAGCTCATCGGGGACATTACCGACGGTGTTGGGTTCAAGGGCTTCCAAACAGTGATGGGAGCATGGAGCCAAACCCACATCGTCACAATTGGGTACAATTTTGGTCCACTTACTATGGAAAAGGACATCATAGCATTCGAGGAAGTTCAGAGAAGACTGCTTCAGGAGTGAGCGAAATGAGCTATGATGAAATACAGAAGTTAGTTTAAGCAAACAAAGGTAAAGAGGTGACATGATCAAAGTGTTAAACATTACGAAGGGAATTATACAGTGGATCCAAGCTGTTGCTTAAAAATTAATTCTCCAACAAGAACACAATTGGAAGCTTGTTACAGGCAATTTTCACCCAAATGTTCGAAGGGTTTCTTTTTCACGCCACATGGAATAAATTACCCAGTAGTGTAGTTATGGAGAGGTTGGAGGGATGTGCTGATAGCACATTGTCGCACCCACCACAGACAAACCACCTGGACTGAGACCCAAATGCACTGGTACAGTGGAAGGTTTTTTACGGTAGCATGAGTGCCAATCCTGCCACCAACCCTTACATTTTCCTTGTAAGTTGGAGGACCTTTTTGCAGAGCTGGATGTAGATTAACATCATACCAGGATGGAGCAATTGCAGGCAGGTTTAGGCCCTTGCTCAGGGGCCCAACTAAGTTGAGTCACTTCTGGCATTTATGGGATTCGAACCTGCAAACGGAAGGCCAGATCCCTAGCCTCAGAGCCACCATTCTGTCCAGACTTTGAATCAAGATTTGAAAGTCCTTAATGTTATTCTCTAGGAATTGGGTGAATAGCTTTTTAGGGCTGAATGGCTATACTCATCGAAATTGTTCCAATATTCTTTAATGGCTCATTCACTACCCCACACCACCTTATCATCGTTTAGATCTTTCCCTTGAAATTATGACTATGCCAGCTGAGTGACAAGAAGCCATACCATGTGCCCTTCAGAAGAGATTATCCACCAGAAGCTAAGTATGTTCAGGCCCCGCCAGCACTTAGGATGCTGCTGGAAGACGTGTGGGAGAGGCCAACAGGGGGCGCTTACACTGTGGTCCCAATGCCCCAGTGCATTAATGGGGACACGGTGCTGTGAAAATTTTGATGTCCTTTGTGATCCTAAAAGATCCCTGGATATCCTTCGTAAAGAGCAGGGTGTATTCTGATGTCCAGCCTAGTCATTCTGGCCCCCCTAATCATCCCCTACCTCTAATTGTCTCTCTCTCTATCTCTCACTACTTCACCACTTAACAGCTAATGTGTGTTGTGCGTACTGGTGTAAAAATGGCTGACGTCGCATCATCCAGGTTGCTGCTGTACATTAGTGGCATTTAAAGTGGCTGCCCAATCACTATGTAAAGCGCTTTGAGCAGTGAGGAAAGCGTTATTTAAATGTAAAGAATTGTTATTATTATTAGCTTATTTGTTAACTGCTGCCTCACACTTCCAGGGATCCAGATCCATTTTGTGAGATAATCCTGCACACACACACACCAGAATTTTCTCCAGGTAATCTGATCTTCCCCTTCATTTCAAAGATGTGCAAGTTTGGTTGACTCCAAACCGACGAATGTATGAGTGTGTTTATGTGAAGGTGCTCTCTTATATAAAGGTTGGTTGCTGCCTTGCAGCTAGAATAGTCCCTTACCATCTTCAACCATGAAACTCAAAACGACAGCAGCCCAGAAAGTGAACATACAGGTCACGTTATTTAAATATAAATGAAGAATATTCAACTTCTGACCGGATCTGTTGCTTAAGGATGAATTTGTTATCCCCAAGAAAGTTTAATGAGTTAGATTCAGCCCAAACACCGCCAGTTTATCAGTTGGCCTCTTTTGTGAAACGTAACTGAAGGTTCCTTCAGTCCAAATTTGCCTTCAAAACTGAGGACACAGAAGAGGAGGAACAGGCCGCATCACACAGGAGAGCAATGTCTTAAAGTGCAGTGCTTTCCACATCCAAACGAGAAGCTCTTGGTGACTTTAATGAGTTGCTCGGAGTCATCAATACTGCCTGTAAGTAACAGCTGCTGCGGCGTCTGGAAAGCATATTATCGCGCAGCCTCCAGTCAGAAGGCCTCACTGGATTGCTGGCAAGCTGTCAGTTAGTTACCATGCACATTTAGGTGAAAAATGCTCTTATATCCCTGTCCATTGAGAGGAAAGCTCTGACAGCTTTTCACTCAATTTGCTGTTTGCTCTGTTTTAAAAGCCTTACTTAAAACACGAGGACAGACGGCTGCTCTCTTACATCGGTAACACGAAACCCTCTGAAGCTGTGGAGAAGGTAGCTGGTCAGAGCAGTGGCCGAGATTGTTAAAAATCAGAAATGATTAAACTCTTTAACTTTAATTAAAGGTTACTGAACTGATTCCTTGCAAACTATTTCCCACTTCAATAATTGCACCAGGAAAGTCCTTAAGATATCACATGTCTTGATTACCGACTACTGAGGCCTGTCATCTATTAGCACCGCTGTGCACTGAGAGTTTAAAAAAAAAAAAACATCACTGCCCACCCACCTTCAGGTAAAAATTGAAATCTCTAACTCCAGCTGTAGCTCATTTGGCACAATATCAGGAGGAGGACACGGACCACAGACAGCTGCAGAAGGTGGCAGGCCTCCACCTCGAGATGCTAAGCAGGTTTCAGATTGGTTCATCTATAATTCATCACAGCTCCTCAGAGAGCTGGGAGAGCTTTAGGAAAAAGAAAAAAAGCCCACTCAGACAAGGCTGAGCTTAGCAACTGGCACACAAACCCACTTTTACATTTAAACAGCCTGGCACTGCTGCCTTGCTATAAACATCTTTCTTGGCTGATGATTTTTTAAATGGACTTTTTCCCAAAGTACTTAACAAAACACAAGCGCAAAGTACAATTACTTTCACATCTTTACAGTTAGAGCGCAGGAAGGTTAAAGGACTTAAGTGGGCCACACGGCAAATCATCGGTGGGAGAGGGTGTGGGGGACCCACACACGTAGTTTGAAGTCCAGCACCTTGACCATTAAAGGGCTATGCCATCTAAAAATTATATGTCACTTATCCATTGTAGCTTGTAGTGATGACCAAGAAAAAACTGTAATCTCATGTTTTCATCTAAGTAACATTAAATCATGTCTTATTTTTTTGGGTGGATTGGTGGCGTGGTGGTGCAGTGGCAGTAGTTTTTGCCTGCTGCATGTCCTCGTGACCCATAATCACTGTGGAACAGTGGTCAATCATCAAGCTATTCCTCCAAACATTGTCCTTCCCCTTGGAGAACTGCCACCGAACATCATCTGGGTTGAGGGGGATACCCCTTGGAGATCTAAGTAAAGAAAGCAGGGTCAGTGTTTCAAGGTCTGTGATTTTCCCATCCAATTGGGCTATTCAGAGTAAAAAAGAATTTTCAGAAAGCAACACGGATTTTTGGGCTACTTTTCAAACCCATCGTGGACTCCGTCCCCTGCTCTTCAGACCTTTATATGTACTTTCCTACTGTCAACATACCCCCACCATTTTCCATTCTATCACTCTCACGTCTCTTAGGGGGACCACCCTCTCAGATGTCATGAATTATAATCCCAAAGCACATTAATCCCAATAAATTCAAAAAGCACTTCAACTAGAGTGGGATACCAACATCAAAACTCTGCTAATAACAAGCGCAAATGCCAAATTTTTATAAGATTTACAAAATGGTCTTCAATAACAACAAAGCTCCGTGAAGCACAAGAAGAAAAGGAAAGGCCCAAAAGCACAAAGGCAATTCAATAGAAACAAAGTTTCAATACAGTAATCCGGAAACGTAATCAAACATCGAAGTTTCAATACAGTAATCCAGAAACGTAATCAAACATCGAACATGAAGGTTCAAAATCCAGAAAAACCAATAAATCAAAGAAACACAAGTAAATTCGCCAACTCCCTAGTATGTTCGAATAGAACCACCAGGAACTATGGAAGACCTTTCAGATTTCTAGGGTTGAGGGCAACTCCTGGTGGTGATTGGCAGGTGGCTCCACCTTCTTGGGAGGACCACCCACAAAACACACACAACATAGCAAAGGAAACTAATATACATAGAAAAAAAAAAAAAAAAAAATGTAGAATAATGTAAATAACCTAAATAAAATAAACATAAATGAACAAAAGAGACATAAAACATGAGTTTGAACCCCAGCCAGGGGAGGAACTCTGCCCACCGCTTTCTAGTGTGTCACTTTGTATACTTCAGGCTACTTTATGGTGCTGCTAAGCCATTTTTAAGGAGTCCTTGGGCTGGAATTTTTTTCTGGACCTGGCAGCCCTGACCAGGGTCACATTCCTGGGTCCTCCTTGCATGGAGCTTGCATGTGGTAAGGTGCGTCAAGGGTAAGAGTGCAGCTCACATGCCAAAAAGCTGTATGGTAACAGAGTGCTTAATGGGGGAAAGCAGATGACTGTCACTTCACATAGCTCAGCTGTCCCTCCGGGGGCTCATTAATGACATTCATGGTGCTATAAAGAATTTGAGTGGAAGATACTAGGTGACAGAGACAAAATCGAGGAACTCAGAACCATAGAAGATATGTAGATAGACAGACAGACAGACTTTATTTGTCCCCAAGAGGAAATAAACACTTTACAAAAGCTCAAGTAAAAAACTGAAAGATTAGAATGAAGACTGACAGATGAAGTCACTGGTACTACATACCCAAGGAGTGCATGGATTCATACAGTTGGCATCCTCGCCAAGAAGCTAGGGGAAGTCTTGCATGTGTTCATGGCTGTCACCAAATCTCCCACCTCGTCCATAAACCAGGCCTCGGTAGCATGTTTCGCTTGTAAACCGCAAGTCACAATAAATGGTGGACACAGTGGCTAAAGGCTACCTGAGCTTACGTGGAAATTCAGTTGCCAGGCTAACGGTAAGCTGTTTACAGTTAGGCTGTGCATGTGAATGACTTCTGAGCTTCTTGATATCCTCCTGCTTATTCCTAAAGTACATTTTTCAGTTACCTTTCCTGGGAAATTTAGGTTGCTTTATTTGTGCATTATTATGGAAATTGTACCTTTTAAACAATAAGCAGATCAAGTACTAGTTATGAAATTGGATTTGCATGCAATCCCTAGACCAGTGAATCATGAAACTTGTTTTTTCTCGTGACTTAAGTTTGTTTATTGCGTGTCCTTGTGACCCATAATCACTGTGGAATTGTGTTGTTCCCTCAAAAATCATCCATCCCCATTGGAGAATCACCGGCTACCACCGTCTGGGTCGAGGGGGATACCTCTTGGAGAATCACCAGCAAATGTTGTCCAGGGTAGGGATTCCTCCTTAAAGATTCACAGAAAAAACAGGGGAGTCTTCTTCAGCCACGCATGTGGTAACCTATTGCAAGGCTTTCCGCACACCATTTCACGACCATTTCTCATCCACATTTATTGCAATTAATGACTCGACGCAACCAAATTAGAGATATTTCAACCCATAGCTGAAGAAAAACTGCCCCAGATCTTTGAATCTGGCATCATAAATAATCAAGGAAGAGCCTGCATTACCAGACCTCCTTCTGCCATTGACTTTTTCCCAGTGAACTATCACTGAAAAAAGTCCTGTTCCTGTCTTGTTGTGTGAGACGACAAAATGCACACTTCCTAACAGAAAATAAAATGGTTTAGTTATCAATATGATCTTATGCTGACTAGTCCTGACAAGTAGCCGTTTCTGTAATCAATAAGGCTAAATCCAGGGGAGTCTAGTTACCTAGAGCAAGAGTGGTCCTTCAAGACATTGAGCAACATGACCGAAAATAAGTTTTACAGAAAGTGATACTATTCTTGCACAAGTTATTCCCATGTGTACCTGACCAAATATGTATACTCATGTAGAACATGCAGCATGTGCAGTCTTGGACAAACAGTTTGTTTTTGTACCAGATCAAAGAGTTGGGTTTCCCTCATTTAGGTTCAGTTTTCTGAGACCCTCCCCAAGCCACTTGCAGAATGCCACACTGCATCAGGAGTATGGCGGAGAGCCAAGAATCTCAGTATTAAGCTGGTCATCCTCGGCATGCAGGAATGTGACCTAATAAGAGGAGGGGAGGCCAAAGACAGGAATGCGTCCTGCGGATTCAGCAGAAGCCTAACGGTGAAAAGAATTCCATCCATGCATTTGCTCTCCTTTCTTGGCCTTCAGCTCCTTCGGGGGGAAAAGAGTACATGCAGAAATCAAATCAAATTCAGCATTCCTCGGTCTTATAAAAGTACCATGAGTACCCACTGAAAACCACACTACACCAAATAAGTAAGGCAGCTCAGTCTCTCAGTATTTAAAGCTAATCCGGGGTAGTGGAAACTGGTATTGGGTCAGTACTAAAATTTTGACTTCGATATAGATAGCAGCCTTCAGACCTCAGTACCAGGACCAAAATAGTTCCAAACCAAATAACAGATAACTCCAGCCTTCCTGGTGCACTGTAGCATCGCACTGCTTCACTCTTGATAGGTGTGATGTCCTGATCGCATCAAAGCAATTGCATTGAAACATGTAGATTTGTTTTGTGATGTAGTAGCAAACACTTTGTTCTTTTTGAATGTCGCTTTTCAGTGAATCATGTGAATCGATTATTCGTGAGTAGAGGTGACAGGGGTTCACCAATCGAAGAGTGCAGTTTCATTTCATGAAGTCTACGAAACGGACATCTCAAATGGACACCTGAAATAGAAAGTGTTATATGGGGGAATTGAGAGGAAAGCAGATGTTTGCTTCTGATACTAAAAATTGTGAAACTCTGGAACCGCACCGTTCTAAAGTTTGGGTTTTACAGTACTTTGCTGGTAACAGTACATAACACAATCCTAGTGTGCAAAAATGTGGAAAAATTTGAAAACACCTCATTTTTTTTTGTTAATTCGATTTGGCCTTCCACATTGAAATTGTGTTTTCGACTACTCAAAAATTAACCTTTTTTGAAAATCCTTTACAAAGCGTATATTGTACAAAACAGGAGGTCTCACGTTGAAGTATGAATGAGGAAAACTGGAGATTTTTTAAAACACAGACAAATGATCAATAGATCAGACATAGACTGCAGTTTTCTGGTAGCAATCTCCTTTGTGATCTTATCTTTTCTAAGGGGAGATCTCCTTTGCGCATCATCTGAAGGATAGAGTGCCATGAAAAACTCCAATATTCTGTCACAAGACTCCCGACATTCTCCATAGCTTTGGTAACATTATCGTTATCTGTAAGGTTTAAATGAAGTCTGTACAAAGAAGTCCAGTTTACAGTTTTCAACATGAGTTGCGTTTGGTCCATAAACAAACATCGTTTTCAAAAAAAAAATTTTTAAATAAAAAACATTCATCCTGATCTGTCGTAGGTTCCAACATCATAAACATATATAGTGAATTCATTAAGTCTTCAGACTTCTTCAATGACAAAACAAAAACTGGAATTTAGAAATGTCTACAAATTTATTCAACATAAAAAACAGAAATCTCACATTGACAAAGATATTCAGACCCTTTACTCAGGACTTCGTTGAAGCCCCTTTCTCAGCAATTCCAGCCTGAAATCTTCTTAGATTTGGCACAACAAGCTTCACACACCTGGATTTGGGGATTTTCTGCCATTCTTTTCTGCTGATCTGCTCAAATTCTGTCACATTGTACGGAGGCTGTCAGTAGACAACCATTGTCAGGTCTCACGTTTCTGCCAGCATTTCTCCAGCAGGCCTTGGCAATCCTCTGGACATTTGGCACAGTCTCAGGTGGCGAAACAATACCTTCAAGCCACCCAAAGGAAATTGGAACTTGTAGCGTAAGTCCAGAAAAAGATGAATTAAACATAACTATAGCAATGACAGGAGATGGCAGGCAACTATCCTCTTTGTGGCAGGTTCAGAAGAGCAAGTAATGCGTGTCAGAGTGATCGGCTCTTTAATTATGGTAGCATTCCTTGAAACTGTAGTCACAGCAAAAACTGGAGTAGAATGTGGAAAGCATTCAGTAACAAAAGTTGATTTTGGCTTTTACCGGCAGTGTGCGCCTTGGGTCCGCTACAGTAATGGTCGTGACATGGTCTCTTAGTGTTTCAAGAGCGTGGATATCATACCACTTTAACAGGTACAAATTATGTCCCGAGCAAAAGCAACGGCATCATTCACATCATAAAAAATTGTGTTCTCCTCCAAATCATTGATTCTGGCTAGCAAATTCGAGGCCTCAGACAACTGGTCTTCTAGGTCCTTTAGCTGATTATACATTCCTAGCCAAATTAATGGTGACAGGCTGTCACTCTAGGCCCAATATTACGAATGGAAATGCTCTTCTACCACTTCCATCGAATCTTCAAAAACTACAGCTCACTCTGTACATCACTGCTGCGAAGTTGGCATTTTATTTTGATGGTGGTTTGTTGTGTTATGACTCAGGAGTCCCAAAAGCACTTTAAAAAACCTCGGCCTAGACACCAAAAAAGGCTTTGAAAAATCTTTATAAAAGAAAATGTTTAGTATATGCAGACTTCTACAGTCCTTTCCCAAGAGCTTAAATTTCACTTTTATATACAGTATATATATTTATTAATGCTGAAAAGTATTCCCCATCTTCCCGTGACAGCATTATGGTTTACTGAGGGTGCTGCTATTTTGTGACTTTAGTGTTCATGTTTCTGTACTAAGTGTGTGACGTGTGACATCATTTACACAACTGTATAAAGGCTGAAGACGTGAACTTCTAGGTTATCCAAGATTATAGACAGAACATTTGAGAATTAGTGCACGTTGATTTATATAGCATTTCCTGGTAAAAAAAAATTATTTTCTACAAATTATAGGCTACAAATTTAAGATTCTGTTTTGGCCTTGATGACAGATCGCTTTGAAGATTTTTGGAGTAATGATCTTGGCTAGAAATTCTGACAAACGCTTCATCTTCTGGTTTGTTATTCCATGTTTTTTGCCTTTCATCATATTGTACTTGGCAGAAGAAGACATAGCAGTGCTAGAGAAAGTCCAGAGAAGAGTGACTAGGCTGATTCCGGGATTAAGAGGTATGAGGAGAGGGTAAAGGAGTTAAATCACAAAGATGACTGTGTGTTTAAAATTATGAAAGGAATTAGTTCAGTGAGTTGGGTTGGCTACTTTAAAACAAGCGCAACAAAAATACGGGGTGGTGGGGGTACATTTTTAAACTTATTCAGTTCTGCACAAACATTTGTAATGGAGGGGGGTATTCCTGCCAGGATGGACTCTTATCCCTTACCTGGCTGGGAGGTCCAGGTGGTAAGTGGGAAGGAAGAATTCTCTGCCGTAGGTAGGTAGGTAGGTAGGTAGGTAGGTAGATACTTTATTAATCCCAAGGGGAAACTCACATACTCCAGCAGCAGCATACTGATAAAAAACAATATCAAACCAAAGAGTGAAAAAAAATGCAGGCAAAACCCCGTACAATGGTAATGCTTACCCCCCGGATGGAATTGAAGAGTTGCATAGATGTCAGTGTGGAAGTGGGTACTCTTATATCCCTGGAGAGTTGAAACGAAAAACAATACCTGGCTGTGAGCTCAGTGTGGTGGATAATCAGGGGGTAACAACTAGTCAGGGCTACATGCATCTCTTTAGCTGGCAGCATCTATGGGTATAGCTTCCAGTATGGGCACCCATAAGGCATGCTAGGGACTGTAGTCCTTTGGGGCAGTCTTGTTGGGTATCATGGGTGCCACTGGGAAGAATTGCATGGATCCATGATCCCTACTTTGTGGGGCTTCCTACAGGTCATGTCCTGGCACCGGAAATACCCGCGGGGTCACCAACAAAAAAGGCCACTCTGCCTCTTCGGGGCTAGTGAGATTCAGGTGTGTAGCACAGATAAAGGAGAAGGAGGAGAGGGAAAGCAGACAAGGATAAGAATATTTGTGTTTATGTCACTTTTGCAAGACATTTGTGTTAATAAACCATTTATTTGAACCCAGGACTTGTGTCTTACATTAGACTGTGTTTCCTCATACAAAGAACTAGATATGCATGGATTAAAGTAATCTGATAAAGTTTAGGACATTAGGGAGCTTCACATCTTCTGTCGACGCTACCTTGGAGAAATATAGACAAACAAACCCACAAATTGGTGGCACCCGATAAAAAAAATAAAATGATGTTATGTCAAGACGATAAATATTTTTAAGTGTATGAAAATGATCTCAACAAAATTAAAAAGCATTTTCAATCAAAACAGATTCTTCTTTAATCGGTCTGAAAAACAAGTTGTTCTTGTGCACTGGGTGTACATTTCACTTCCATGAATTCCATCTTTCCCTAAAACTTGGGTTATTTGATTTGGCTGTCTGACCAGTTCTGTGTTGGATTGTTCTGTGTTCTGTGTCTTCCTAGAAGGAGTCTGGTACGGCCACACATTTAGATTATACATTCTATTAAAAGCAATAGCATTGTTCAGAATCATGTAGAGCCCAGCAAAATACACGAGAACAAGATCTGGCGCATGCTTGGCCTGACTAACTTGTGCTTGTTGGCCATGTCTCTGCATGGCGCATTGAACTTAATCTAATAAAAACAAACTAAAATTGAATTTCAGGAGCCCACTTTCATCTCGGTTTTACTGACACTGTTTAAAATCCATGTCCTGATTTGACTTGACCCAATTAAACAAACAAGCCAACCAGCTTTAGGAGACATTACAAACACATTTAGTCTAAACACAGCCAGTGGTAACATTTCTGGAGGCCAACTTTATTTTCTAACCATCTATCCAGGTCATTTATCACTGCGCAGGAGCCGAGAAATGCAAGAGAAATAAATGGCAAAAGTAAGTAACCCCCTCATCCACATAATAGCCGTGATCTGCAGTAGTTTGTTTAACTCCAATTTAGAAATAATATGTCTATGTCACATACAGATAGAGAATGTCAGCTATCATATTATCTTTTTACCCAATTCCTCTTTCATTCAAGTGTAACATAGTGTGGGAAAATAGGAGACGGTGCAAAGGCTGTAGTGTATTCCCGCGGTTTTGAAAGTGTGGTCCCCGTATTATGTTTCAAATATGGATGGGGTTCAAAAATCTCTCTTATGTCCGTCTTGTTCATTTTTTTTTTTTTTTTTTTTTACTTTTTTGATGTCAATTATTTAAATTCTTTATGCCTATGTCTTGTTTTCCCATGTGTTTTGTGGGTGGTCCACCTGCTCATCACCATCAAGGGGCTGCCCTCAGCCAAACTCACAGTCCCTTGCAGTTCACTGAATGCACTCGTAGTGTTGGTGAGTTCTCAAGAGTTTATTGCCTTACTTCTTGATTTACAGTTAGATCTTGACCGAAAGCACTGCTTTTTTGATTCTTCTTTTGATTTTTCTGTTTGCTACGCTCCTGCTTTGCCTTTTATGCACTTTGGAGGTTCACTGTTACAAAACATTTTTGTAAAAATAAATCCTTTAATTTATAAAGATTCTATATTTGCCCTCTCGTTACTAGCTGGTGTCAGACACGTGCACATGGGAGACTGCTAAAAGGCTCAAAAGATAGTAATTCCTCGCCAGACCAGGGAATGGCAGAGTGCATTAATTCTTGCTCTTTTCCATTGACAGACCGATTACAGGAAATTCCACTTGGGTCCAATGACATCGCGTCCAGGTCCAGTATCAAGAGGCCACTTCCAGTCCCGGCTCCAAGGATGTCACATCTGGTTCTGGTCACGTCATTTCCGGTTCCTACCTGATGACATAATTTCCCGTCTGACACATATATAACCGCCATGTTTGCTATACTGTTTGTTCTTGTGTTATGGACTGAACTGTACCAACATGAACCACCTTTTTTTGCAACTATTTGGCAGCCAATTTCAAGTATGCGGGCGGCTGCCCCCTAACCTCTTTCCTGAGTCGGCTAAATCATTTCACACTGGGGATTGACAGTTTTCCCCCTCTAGTGGGCATTTTGAGACCTTTGTGCTTAGCAGTCCCAAGTTCAGGACACCATGGGCCACTGGTGGTCCATGAATATGTGTCAGGTGGTCCGTGGGCTGACCTAGTCATCTTTCTTAGAAGAAGTTTCTGACTGATAAGGCCACATACATGTCTCTAAGACATCGACCTCGGAGCACAATGTCCGATTTTCCTGCAGAAGAAAACGTCTTTTACTTCTTCACCACCTCTTGAAACTCTAATCACATACGCAAATACAGATTTGTTCAGAGTCCCGGAGACCTCAGCTAACAAGATGCCTCCCCGCTGCTGGCCATTTTACGCTTAGGTGTGTCTAACAGAGTTATCTGGTATATGCTTCATAACTATACATGTAAAGACTCTGTTGACTTCATGAAACAAAACCACAGGCTTCAACGCAATCCAGATTTCATGGGGACAGTTATCGCTTCAATGTGACCGGAGAACCTCATCCTCTTATTTCTTCAAAGTGATTGATACTTCACAGGAATACAGTATTTATTGCTTCAGCGTGATCGG
This sequence comes from Polypterus bichir lapradei, assembly GCA_026402145.1. NCBI lineage: Eukaryota > Metazoa > Chordata > Cladistia > Polypteriformes > Polypteridae > Polypterus > Polypterus bichir. The sequence goes on from JANRMT010062798.1 coordinate 15,279,565, forward strand.
GATAACAGTACTGTTACTGCATTGACGTGATTTGACCCTTCACAGGGGACTCCACCCCTTTATTGTTTCAACAAGATTCTGGACTTTACGAGTGATTTCCAACCCTTATTATTTTGAGGCGATCAGGACTTAATGATTGTGGACTTCATGCCTTCATACTGTCAGAGGGAAGCGGTGCGTAGTATGGCATGACCGGGGTGGCTGGAGTAAGTATCCATTATTTGCTTCGGAACTGTTTCGGTTTTGGTACTGGTACTGAGGTCTAAAAATTGGCATTGATATCAAAGTAAAATTTTTTTAAAGCAATCCAAAAATACTGTAATTTGGAATGATATAATAAACCATGAAAAAAATAAAATCTTATCTTTAATTGTTTTTTGGGCAGACCAAGTTGCCAAATCAATTAAGATTTTGCAATTTTCTAAAACGGCGACTGGAAAAATCACATGATTGGAATAAAGTAGGAAATAAAAGAAATGTGATATATGTTTAATGTGTTTCATTTGGTTTTTATTTAAAATAGTATCTTTTAAAACGGTTGGTATATATATATCTATACAGTATATATATCTATATATATCTATCTATACATACTCGCAGATAAGTTCTCCCACATATAAGTCGGGGCTTGATTTTAGTGTATAATTTTTGGTATTTTATAATGTCGGTCGTATAAGTCAAATGCGGAAAACTCACGCTATTGGTCAAAGAGATTATGATATGCTAACTCCCACCTGAGAGAGGAATCACAGAACACACTGCCTTTTTTTTCTATGCATTGTGTCTACGTGACCACACAGTAATACTCTAACTATTCCGAAGTGTTGTTTGCACTGATTTGTGTTTTTTGTGTCTCACACCCTCATACACCTTTATTGTAAGAGTATCCCTTATCTATGATGGAGTTCGATCAGAAGAAAATATGAAGCTGGTTTTAAATTAAAAGTGGCTGAAGTAGAGAAAGAAATTGTTTACTGCACTGCTGCAACAAAATTCAATGCATCTGAGAAGCTGATTCAAGATTGGAGGAGGCAAGGTCTGATTTTATGAACGATTTTTCGGGTTTCAAGACCCAACTTGTAAGTGAGTATATACGGTAATCATCTCCACAATGATCTTGTACTTCTCCTTAATCAACCACCAGAAATTCATTTGAATGAAGAAAAGTTGGAATGGGAGGAAGTCCATTACGCCATGAGCACTGCCCGATTCACCTTCTAAGCAAACAGTTTAGTCTTTGGAGAGGAGGCAAGGCAAGAGAGTACACCTCTCCAATGAGAGATAACGCTCATTAGTATGTGACTGTAGGGCTTTAGGTTTGTATTTCAGCTACGTTAGAGATACTTAAACAGTGAGTAAAACTGAAGTCATGTTAGGCGACTTCTAGTTGTTGGGTATGTCAGACTGCAGCTGCTGATCTTACCGTCAGACGACAATGTCAATTCACTTGAGTGAAAAGCACTTGTCATGCAAATTTAGCAGCTGCGTGTGCTTCCCTTTTTGTGACAGCCAATAATGTACTGCCTGACAGGCCCAGGGCTGTACAACAGGTTAGCAGATATGGCGAGTTTAGCCACAATCTCAACCCTTTTTTTTTCATTTTGTCGTAACATATAAAACACGAGACATTAGTCAGACGAGCTTCTCTTTGGTTTGTCAGATCCAAATCACCCACATTCTTTATTCCTCGTAATTCTGTAATTCCAGATGAGCATTAATTGGTTGTCAGCTTTCAGGCACACAAAGCCTCCCCCTATGGACCGAGTCACGGATTAGTTGTTCTCAGTCGTCAGATGTGTCATATTAGGTGGTTGGCTTCACAGCCGACAGTCCCCAACTCACTTAAGCCTCTGACTGAAGATGAGTGGAAACATCTTCAAATGTGACATGGCCTTCCAACTACTGACGCCCAGGCTCTTTTCATTGATATGAGCTAACAATACTGCAAGGAAACACGAAGAATCAACTGGCCAAATGTTGGGCTTTGTCCTCGTTAAAGTGGTGGCAGTTAAGTGAGGTTCTCACCAAGAACAGGCACTTACACTACGTGACACTTCATTACAAGTACACCTGCATGTCAAAGCTGCTCTACTTGGCTTAAACTTCCTCTTTGCAAAATAACTCCACGAATTAGAGATCCTAACATACAGCCAATATGGAACAGCACTTGTCAGAAAAGAACAAATTCTAGTGCACCATTATTATCGAGTAGTGATTTTGCTATGCATGTGCACACATCTTCTCGACTTTTATAAGAGTTCCAGGAGGGTGACTTTGGAAGCTGAAGCCCCTACATCAAGAGAGTGCAGAAAGAGTGCAAACAGAAGTCCTGGGGACAGGCAGGTTGTTCATCGCAGGAACGCAGCTTGACTTTTGGCTAAGTGCCTTAAGACATGAACAGCTGTGCACGCAGGGTGAATTATTTATCTGTCAATCATATAGTACCTTTCTCCTCTATCTGTCTATCTATCTAAAATCTACCTTTCACATCTATCAATATATTATATTGTGCCTTTCATATCTATCAATCATATAGTGCCTTTCATTATCTATCTACCTATCTATCTATCAATCATATAGTACCTTTCACATCTATCTATTATATAGTGCCTTTCAAATCTATCTATCACTCATATAGTGCCTTTTACATCCATTATATAGTGCCTTTCACATTTATCAATCATATAGTGCCTTTCAAATCTATCTATCAATAATATAGTACCTTTCACATCTGTTATATAGTGCCTTTCAAATCTATCTATCACTCATATAGTGCATTTCATTATTTATCTATCTATCTATCAATCATATAGTACCTTTCACATCCATTATATAGTGCCTTTCACATTTATCTAGGATACAGTGCCTTTCACATCTATCTATCTATCAATCATATAGTACATTTCACATCTCTCATATAGTGCCTTTCATATCTATCTATCAATCATATAGTGCCTTTCATTATCCATCTATCTATCTATCTATCTATCTCTGCTGAATCTTTCAATACCAGTGACCAATGTCTGAACTGAAGCTTTTAACAGTAATTGGACAAATGTAATTATTATTATTATTATTTAAGTTGTGATCCATGATACCTTCTCTGGCGCCAATGTTTATGACAAGTCAGTGCCCATGAGTGTGGATATGTGTGCTCGAGTTCACTTGGCACCTGGTCCAGGGTTGGTTCCTGCCTTGACTGTGCTTCTGCTGAGCCTAGCACCAGTTCTCACAACTCTGTTATTAGACTGAGATGGGTAGATGGATGAATTTTATTGGCCTTTTTAACTGCTTACTTATATCATTTGGTGAATGACAACTTAGAAATTTTTCAGCAGCGATGAACAATAACAGTCCAGTGAGGAGCACAGCATGACTGGTGGATAGCGGTGTAGCTGGGGTGTCGGTTTACACTCACCACCCTAAAAATATACAAGAATAGGCAACCACATATCAACCCTTATAAACACAAAAGCAATTTTTTCCCCCAAAGACATACCTACTCTGCCAAGTACATTCTACTGGACACTTACTGGCCTTGTGCAAAGCATAATGAAATGGTAATGAAACCACAGAAAGTAGATAAATAGCAGATCTTCCAAAAAGAAGGTAGTGAATGATCCTGAGGGACCAGTCCTACTCAAAGGTCTAGATATAACACATTAATGCTCTATATACCTTCCAAGAGAGTGAAGCCTACAAAAAAGCTTTGAGAAGTACATTAATGCTGACAGAGAAGATGCCTTGCTTATGGGTAACAAAGCTGGCTGCGCCTCGGCAGAACAGTGCTGCTTGCTTCTGAGCTCCAACTGCTTCTTTACCGCCTCTTCTTCATTTGTGGACATCCTTGTTAACTTGATTCTCCTCCACTGAGTGTTCTGAACTTGCAACACCATGGTGTGAGGATCCGTGTCCTGCCGGCGACCATTACCAAATGGTCAAGAATAGACAGTGACATTTCCTTTCCTGTAATTAGTCCTGCAACCCCCAGTAAGTTGCCTCTGTTTTCCCGCATCCCATCTCTCAGAATAGCCAGTCTGAACATGAATGGCAGTAGAGCCAGACATGAAATCCCAAAGACAATTTGGGCTGAAATCCAATACCACCTTCATTCCAGTGGTCCTAGAAAAGAGGACCATTTTAGAACAGAACTAGGGAATGTTACAGGACTTCAGACGTGCACTTTTGGAAAAATCAGATATAGCAGCAGGTATGGCTCCACGGAGTATGTATAGAATTAGACAAGGGGTTCAAGAACAGCTACTTGAGAAAAGTCCAAAGAGCAAAGTGTGCGTCATTTGTGGGAATCTTTTAAAACAAATTCATAGCACACCCTTAAGGCCGACGATTCATACCCGAGTTGCTAGTGGATCTGCACTCATAACACACAAACAAAATGAACTCATCAGACGTCAACATGGGTGACCCCACTCTTCCAAAATGCTGTCCCATGCACACACACACACAAGCACTGATACCTTAAAGGATGTCCACCATTCGATAAGATAAATCCTATAGATACCTAATGATTATCAGTATCCTCACAAGGCAAATAACTTGAGTGTGGATTTAGCGTGCTGTTCTCTTTTCTGCACACACTTTCTCTAAGAATCAGCTGTGCTACTCATCTAAGTAATCAGTGTGGATCTCAGTGTTAACGTCTGCTGTGCGCCATCTATTGGAATGTATTTTGTAATGCATGTCATTCCAACAGATGGTGCATCACAAACATTTGTAGTGCTCTAATAAAATGCATTGCCACAAATGTTTGTGATGTGCCATCTGTTGGAATGGCAAGTGTAATGCATATGCCAATTCTTAGGAGATTCGTAAAAGCAGTATTAATGTTTGTGATGCCTCATCTGTTGGAATGAGAAATGAAATGCATTTTATTTCTACAAACATTTGTGATGCGCCATATGTTAGAATGACAGAGACATAACAACCGGATGGACACACAGATACACACAGACTCTTATCCTTTTATTAAGGTGGACTCTGATTTCCTAGAAACATTCCAAAGACAGACATGTCAGGTTAGCAAGAAGTTCTAAAAACTGATATCACAGAAGTGAGAGTTGTGGATGTGTGTGAATGTGTTGGATGTCACAGAACTAGGAGAATAATCTCGCCTTAAATGTATTTTTTCAAAGTTGTTTCTTAAAACAAAAAGGTGAAACAATTTTCTCCAATATTCTCATACTACAGGCCAATACACCTCATGCTGGAGAAAACAGTACCAACCAGAAGAGCTCCCCTTCTCCCCAGGTGCCATCTAGATGAAGTAATGTCACATCGTGAGGTTTTAGTTCTGGGCCAGTCCTGACATTTATATGAGGCTTAATGCTCTACCTCTGTCTGTGTGAGCATTCCTCCCGGTACTCCAAATTCCAAAGGGATTCACGTTAGGACAAAAGAATATTAGAAAAATTTTGACACGAATGGGACATTCAGCCTCACAAATCTCGTCAATCCCATCTATGCAATTTCTACAGCCCAACTAGGCTTGTTCATTCTATCTGTCCAATCCACCTTAATAAAAGGACAAACGTTTGTGTGTCTGTGCATCTTTGTGTCTATCCGATTCCTAAGTCTTTGTTATATGCCACTTGGTATGGGATCCGTAAAAGCAGTGGTAATATTTGTGATGTACCATCTTTTGGAATGAAAAATGCAGTAAAATTTATTACTACAAATGTTTTTATTACACCATCTGTTGGAATGAAAAATGCAACGTATTTTATTACTACAAATGTTTGTGATGCACCATCTGTTCGAATTTTTAAAATGCACTGATATTTATTACTACAAATGCTTCTGATGTGTCATCTGTTGGAGCGACAAATGCACTGCATTTTATTACTACATGCATTACAAAATACATTCCAACGTTAATGCTGGGGGCTATGTTGATTATTTATGTTTTGACGTGTCTTGGGCGGGCAGCACAGCCCTGTAGCACTGTTTTAGAAACTGGGGCTTTTCAGTAATTTTTCTAGTGCTGGCTATACCATCAAACACTAGCCTTATTCAAAATGCACAATGTGATGGCCTGGGCTGACTGTCGGGATGATTTGCTTATCAGCCAGTCACTGGATGGCTGTACTGTAATAATTTGTCAAAATTGTGTTCAGAAGAATCAAACAAGAACGTATTTCAAAAATATTCTGAACACTGGAATTAAAAACAAGAATCTGTCAAGACATCTTAAGCTATCCAGTATAGATCTATGCATTACCAGCATGCACACAGCTTGACGAACCATTCTTTACACATTGAAACCTGCGCTTATCCAAATAAGGAGCCACTTGGGGTGAGTTTACATTCTTGAATGTTTATCTATGCACATTTAGATCCAAGAATTCACAATATTTAATTAAGTGACCAAAATGCACCAGACATAGTCGAGTAGTAAATCGAAAAAGACACGGACAGATTAAGCCGCTAACAAAAGTGACATGGGAGCCCAGAGGTCATCAATTATGAATAAGAAAGAGAATTCTTTACAATGCTTCAGAAATAGTGGGTCTGCACTATCTGTGCTCTACTTTATAGTAAAACAGTAAAGTCTGGGAGTCCATCCCTCAGAGCAATCTGATTGGTCAGTTTGGCTTTGGTGTGAATGGTCAGAGTGCGAGATTCATGAGGAGGAGTAAAGGCGCACACTGAGAGAGTCGCTGTCAAAGACAGAAACCATAAAACTGGACAGGAGGTGAGGAAGGAGCCTCGAAAATAATGACAGGGTTAGAGAAGCAGGCTTTACGGGAACTTGTTTGAGAAGGGAAGCACTGGTGAAGACAGAGGTTCTGACACACACAAAACACAGAGGAAAGGCACTGAAAGTACAAGCAGGGCAAGTCATAGAATAATTTTCAAATATTTACTATTAACTGTCTTTGACAGGCAGCCATGGCTTAATAAATTATCAAGCCAGAAGCAGACAGGACGAGCTATTGTATGCGTATCTACCTTAATAAAAACCTATGTGTGTGTGTGTGTGTGTGTGTGTCAGGCTGCTATGTCGCCATCATTCTAAAAGATGGCGCATCACGAACATTTTAGTAATAAAATACATTCCGTTTGGCACACCAACAGATGGTGCATCGCAAACATTAACACTGCTTTTATGAATCCCATACTAAATGGCATATAACAGAAAAATGTGCATTGCATTTGTCAATCTAGCAAATAACACATCACACCCATTTGTTGTAATAAAAAGATCCAACAGATGGTGCATCAAAATCATTAATACTGCTTTTGTGAATCCCATACCAAATGGCATAAAACAGAGACCTATGCATTGCATTTGTCAGTCTAACAGATGGCGCGTCACACCCATTTGTAGTAATAAATAGATTTCATTTGAGTTTTTAGAGTTTCTAGCTAACCTGACATGCCTCTCCTTGGAATGTTTCTAGGAAATCAGAGTCCACCTCAATAAAAAGGATAAATATCTGTGTGTCCATCCAATTGTTACGTCTTTGTCGTTCTAACATATGGCGCATAAGAAAGGTTTGTAGAAATAAAATGCATTGCATTTGTCATTCCAATAGAAGGCACATCACAAACATTAACACTGCTTTTACGAATCCCATACGAAATGGCATAAAACAGACACATATGCATAAGAATGGTGTGCTCCATACGTTAACACTGAGTTTTACATTAGTTATTTAGATCTGTAAACAGTCGTCTTTATCTTTAGTCAGAGGCAGATGTTTTGGAAATCTCGCCTACTTTTCCATTCTCAGCTTGTGGTAAGGCAAATTATGGTTTGTGGTGGCATTGGCATTTGGTTGACAAAAGCTATATGTTTAGGCTCTGTGGGTGCTGCCAAGAGGTCCGAGCTGCTTGAAAATGAGACCACCTGTTTCACATTGGCACTCCGCGTAGAGTAATTGGGAAGCGCAGTACCCGGAGATTCACAAAAGGGGAAGAATTGCAGAGTAGAAAGGAAAAAAAAAAGAAACAGAAGGACATAAGGAAGGAGAGGCAGACTGAGAGAACAAGGAAGTGTGAAAGCAGGTTGGGTGAATGAGCCAGTTAGGGCTGCAACGATTAGTTGATGTAATCAACGACGTCGACTACAAAAAATCGTTGACGCTGATTTTTTATTGTCGATGCATCATAAACAGAACCTTCAACAAAGGCTCCAGTCACAAAGAACCACATTGGTTTTTGTAACTGCAATGCACTACATGAACATCTGGGGGCAGGATTGTTTGTTATTGTTTGTCAAGACTGCACACAGTTCTACCGATGAAGAAGAACGTCTGAGGAGAAGAAGAATGTAGAGGAAAATAAACGTGGTTGCAATGGCGAGTCAGATAGAGTAGGGGGAAGGAGATGGAAAAAAATTGAGACAGAAACTTTCTAAATTGTGGGACCACTTCACCGAAAAAGAAAAAAAAGTTGAATGCAGATTATATAAAGCGGAGCTTTTTTTCACAGCAGCACCACCGCTATGCATGAGCATCTGAAATGAAAGCATCCTGGAGCTGTGATGCCGCCGTCTCTTGAGAATTTATGCTGGCGCTGTTAGTTAGGGTCAGATCAGGAGGGGAGGGAGAGCGTGAACGAGACTGAAAAAATAAAAGTGAAAAAAGCTAACTTTTACAAGTAACAAATTTACACCCGATCTGTTCATTTTGAATATTGCATTAGTGCGATGATGTTTTCTGATTGGTACTATTCAGGTCATACAATGATTTCTTCAAAATGTCACATATATTTGTCTCGCGCTGAAACCAGAAGGCGTGAGCTTATTTAGTGCTAGCTGCAGCAAGCAGGTAGCCAGTTGCTTGAGCTATAACAAGTGGACCTGGCGGCTATCAAAGCACATGTACCGTGCAAGGCATGTATGCGGTCCACTGAGAAAAGAAGAGCGTTCATGGCTCACCTTGCAGAGGAACATTCTTTCCTCTGCATGTCCTAGAGTCCTGTGCAGACTGGGCAGGATTGGGGGGAAAAAAAAATGAGGTCACTGATTACAACCGCAAGAAAATACGCAAATGAATATGAATAATATGAATAATGTTGCATCTGTGCCACAATGTTTTCCAAAATGTACTATAAGGTCATAAAATGAATAATTCCAAATATCATATATACCTATGTCTCTGCTTTTTTGTCAGTGTGGCTTTGACATCACGGGCCATAAGGTGCATACTAATTCAGCATGAGCAGGAACACTCAATAAAACTGAATAAAAAAATTCAAGTGACGGTGAGATACAAAGAAGGCAGACTCGCCAGCGTTTGTGTGTCAGCTTTTATCCCTCCAGATCAGAGAATGTCCAGTTCCATTGCCTCAAAACACCACTCACATCTACAGTTATTCCCAGTTTCAGATAAAAAGTAACCACATCAGATCCCTGGGGGGGGGTAGTATGTATCGTGACTGAGAGAATAAAAGTAAAAAAAAAAAAAAACGGTAACTTTTACAAGTTCTATACATTTACAGTGGCTGTTACAGACGCAAATCAAATGTATGTGTTTACTGTATAATATTAAAAATAAGAGCAGCTCACTACTGAAAACAGTAAATATAGGAAGCTGTCAGGATCGAACCTGGGGACTCTTGATTATAAGTCAGCACTTCCTACCGCTGCACCATGGAAGCTGTTGTATCGTCCTTGAATCTTTTGTGAAAGTGTTTATTTGATATTTGCACTTCAGGCTTTACACATTATATAGTTTATGTCTACATTTTATTATTTATTACTAAAATATGAAAAATGTTTCAGTTTTAACGATGTATTTTTTGGTTAAGTTAAATGCACTTTTTTTGTTTAAAGACTAAAGTGAACTTTAGTTTGTATTGTTTAATGTATTTCTTTTTATTGTGATGGTCACACTAATATAAAAACATCTGATTATTTTCAAATTCATATGTTTCACTGGTTGTTATTTTAATTTGATTATTATTAATTTTAATCGTGTTAATGCAGAGACATCAGGGTGACATTCACAGGTTGACAGACGTGAGCAGATGAGGTAAGACATGCACTGAAGCCCAGAACAGGATGTGCAACCACAGGTCGCAGGCATCAAAATAGTCAGGCATGAAATAATCGGGACTAATCGGGAAAAAAAATTGAACGATTAGTCGACTACAAAAATAATTATTAGTTGCAGCCCTAGAGCTAGTGCAAGGGACAGGAGGCATGGTGATCGGGAGTCGGCCCCACTGGGAGCGACAGGATGACGTTTCGGGAGTAGGAGTGACCACAAGAGCTTTGGGGTCATTCTAAAGATGCCAGTGCGAGGATGGTGGTGGAGGAACGATGGAGCCGAGGCCGAGGAAAGTGGTTAGGGTGCAAGCTGCATAAAAGTTTAACAGCGCATGCCAACTGAGTATACCGTAAAAGGTGAGCTGGAGCTGAGAGAAATAGAAAGCAGAGTTCAACTGTCTGCCTTTAAATGGACTGTTTCTATCTCTTATGTATTGGATAGAAACAATTTTTTAAAAAAGTTTTTATAGCCTTATTTGTTGTTAATTATGGAACTCTACCGCACTTTATAAACTCTGCTTTTGATTGATATTGAAAACACTACACATCTGGCATCTTTCCTTGCTCTCCTGTGCGTGCATGTGTGTGTGCCCAGTTACATTATCAGCAGTTCTGGGTTCAAGCTGCCAGGCACTGTAGACTGTCACTCAGGGCTACTCATATACCACTTGCCCAGCTTCGGTGTTACCACTAAATTAAAACAGATGGATGCCTTCCCTAATGTAAAACAGCCTTGGCAGCCGAATCTGAGACTTGAAATTATTCTTTTGCCCTAATCATTTGCTCTGACATATGCAAGGAAAGCGTTGTAATACTGTGCATAATTCATTACTAAGCTAAATCTGAGTTTGCACTTCATTCCTATTGCCAAATGTCAAGCTAAACATATTTCACTGTGGTGTGTTTGCAATTTCTCCAATATTTTCATTCGTTTATTAGTAAGTGCTAATAAACTCCAAGGCAACATATAAAAAGATCAGATAGGACCCGAACTGTAGAAACAGTAAATCCGTGATGAAATTACAAGGGAGAGAACAAAGTAAAAAGCAGAGTTTATGATGAGCCATAAATAAATCAGCCAATGCGGGACCAGCTGCTGGAATTACAAATACAAGCCTGACGTAAGGCACCGTCAAACAGGCCAGACACATTCCCTGCTATTTCCAGAGCGCTATGCTGTACATCCACTCGCTCATGATCCTGTGGTCTGGGTGAACAACACTAGGCAAGCAGAGGAGGTGGGCTGCCCGTAGCCACAAATCATATGAAATATCCTAATTCCAAAGCTGGAATTTGAAATAATAAAAGGATAAATCACCTGTGGCAGAGTATAAAATGGCTGACGTCTTTGTGTACATGGATTAGACATCCAAAATAAGACAATCACATCTACAGAGACGTCTACTTTTACCATCATCTAACGGAGTTGTTCACAATTATATGCAATTTTTATTTTTGTACAGTTTAGTACTCTTTTTATTGTGAAAACCAAATAAAACCATGTTTGGGAACAAACCAGCAGAGCTGCCCTTAACACAGCAGCAGCAGACTGGACAGCAGCCAATCTGTGGGCTCCCTCCTGACCACACTGACCCACGCCAAGCTTCTTTGGGACTGTGGGAGGAAATGGCAAAACACAGGAAGAATGAGCACATTAAACAGAAAATTCACTTTTTTCATTTTCTTTACTTTTTTTTTTTTAAAAAAAGAACACTTCATTGTTGATGGGCTCAGAGAACTCATTAGAGCAGTGAACACAAGGATCATCCACTCAGACGTCAACCAAAGCACAAGAGCTAGGTGGATTTCTTATTGTTTTTCAAATTTCCAGTCCTACTACACTAAATAATTAATCATTATTTTTAATTAATGCATGTCCGTTGTTAGTGTCACAGTGGATGGATGGGCATCCTGACTAACATGGTGGGAGATCGCTCGTCCAACCTGGACACCGTGAGGAAACAAAATGGATTCCAGAAAGGTTGGTTGTCAGTGGATGTCTGCATTTCCCTGGTGGTGCATACCCAGAGGGCATGCTGGGAGTTGTAGTCCGTATGGTCAGCCCTGTTGGGCTAGTCTGGGTGGGTCTTCCACCTGGCCTGGAAGTGCATCCAACTTGCAATGCTGAAGCATCAATGAAGCCATGTCATCTTAGTCAGGGAGAATACTTCCAGCGGAAGAGGACGACACTCCTTGTAGAAACTGAAGGAGTCAGAAAAAGCATTCAGCTATTAGATTATATTGGATGGACTGATGCAAAAGCCCAATGAGATATTTTTAAATAATAAAATACTTTTATTTTAACTGGGAACTGCATTTTGTGGAGTTGTGTCTGGTGTTCGGGGCTTGGGGTGCCTTCTTATGGTTACAACCTTGGAGTACCTGAAACAACGGAAAACTCAATTAAATGTATTTTACGTACTGCACTGGATATATACTCCCATGTGTGACTAGCGACCTGTTCAGAGCTGCTTTGGGACCCCCCAAGGCACTGAACTGGATCAAGCATATACAGTATACAGTAAGCATACATTTACACTCGCATAACAAAATGGCCATTTAGTAAAACAAGCTTAAAGGCACAATAGTGAGTGTGTCTGTTCCAATTGCATGTAGTGCATTTGCAAACATCTGTACATCAGATATGCCTTTCTTTGTAAATCTTCTTGCATTTTTTCATCGGACATTCTTGCCCCTAATTCCCTCTTTCTTTGTGCTTCCATGGGACATTCCATCTGGCCCTGTTGACGTCACTTCTGGGTCCGAGCCTATGAAGGAAGACCTTGTCAGCTCTGGCCCCTTTGATGTCATGTCCGGGTTCGAGCCTATGACTGAAGACCCTTATGAGCCTGACCTACCTGATTTTACTTCCTGTCTTCCCCTTTAAAAGCCTCCCCCTTTACCCTATTCCATCAGCTCTGTTTTGGACTAGGTTTTGTGCACAGCAGTGCTATCATTTACATCAATTTGCAGCCAGGAAACCAAATACACGGGTGGCTGCTCCAAACCTTTTTATGACTCTTATGTGTGGTTTTTGAGACTATATCGTATATATATATATATATATATATATATATATATATATATATATATACATACATACATACATACATACATACATACAGTGATACCTTGAGATACGAGTTTAACTTGTTCCGTGACGGAGCTCTTAAGTCAAAATGCTCTTATCTCAAATCAGTTTTCCCCATTGAATGAATTGAAATGCCATTGATCCGTTCCCCCAAAAAACACTGCAATTTTTTTGTTACATGTTTTTAAATAAGAAAAATTTACTTATAAATAATGAATATTGTATAAAAACACAATACAATAGAATGTACTGCAATAAACTGGGTTTATTAAGTATAGTATAATGTACAGCATTTACCTTGGAGATCAGACGAGTTGAAGATGCTGACAGAGGTGGTGGAGAAAGGCTGAACTGAATAACTGAATGTTATTCACTGATTTTTGCCCTTTTCACCGCACCTTCCTCACTTTCATCTGCAGGGGTTTCGATAAAAACCTGTCCAATGAGGTCTGTTTCATCCTCTCTTTCAGAATGCTTCTAAAATGCGTTACGCAACTGTCATTAAATACAGCTGCTGCGCGATCAGTTGTAACTTTTTCAGGATGTTTCTTTTCAATAAAGTCAATTGTTAGGCAAGTATCATTAAATAGCGCGGCTGCACTCTCTGTTGCAATTTTTTTCAGGGTTATCTTTTAAATAAACTCAAGCGTTAGGCAAGTGTCATTAAATAGCTCTGCTGCACTATCAGTTGCATTTTTTTTCATGGTTTCTTTTCAATAAAGTCAACCGTTAGGCAAGTGTCATTAAATAGAGCTGCTGCGCGATCAGTTGCAACTTTTTCAGGATGTTTCTTTTCAATAAAGTCAAGCGTTAGGCAAGTATCATTAAATAGCGCCGCTGCACTATCAGTTGCAACTTTTTCAGGGTGTTTCTTTTATTTAAAGTTCAAAACTTATTCCCAAATTGTAAACACTTCCTTTATCTCACTTTATGAGGTAACCTCCTCCGCGATAACGAAATCCTGCAGAACCTCCGTATGTTGCCGCGTCTGTAGTTCCGTCAACTCCTCCGTCGTCAGTTCCTCTGAATGTGCGGCGACAAGCTCTTTGATGGCTCGTATTTCAAATTTTGGCTCGTAACTCAAGGCAAAACATTGACCTAGTGATGGCTCGTATCTCAAAAAACTCGTACATTGTACTCGTTGTACGTTGTAGTATCTCAAGGTACTACTGTATATATATTGTGATGGATGGCCAGCAGCTCATCCCGGCCGGGATACCCAAAGACTGGAAGGATAGGGGAAGGCAGAAACTTTGGGACACTGCCTCCCCCAAGAAGCTAGACGGCAACTTCCCTGTAGTATAGCGGATCCCCGCATTCCCACAGGGCATCATGGGATCTAGAGTTCGTACCATGGGTGCCACTAGGAGATGCTGCAGGGGGACCTGGGAGTTTTTATTGTCTGCATAGCCCGGAAGTACTCCAGAGTCACAGGGACGGAAGCCCAGATGTACATCCGGGCTGAAGAAAAAGCAAGTTCTCCATCTGTCCCAGAAGTGCTGGCAAGTCACGTGAACAGAAGGACAGACCCAGTAAGCAAGCCGGAGTCAGGAGGAAGAGGACAGAGCTTGCGGGAGAGGAGTGGAGGCAGCAGAAGAGAAGATAAAAGAAGAAAGAATGTGAATATAGAAGGATAAAAGGACTGTGAGTTATGGTGCATTGTGCTGTGTGAACTGTAAAAAAAAAGAAAAAAAGCGTGTTTGGACTTCTGTGTGTCCCGATGTCTGTCTGTACTCAGGCTGATCTCTACGATAGATAAATAGATAGATAGATAGATAGATAGATAGATGTATATATGCTCATTCACTTAGATTGTTAGGAATGCCTGTATGCCTGCTTACCCAAAGCAACTATCAAATTAGCCAATCACGTGGCTGCAGCAAAGTGCATAAAATCTTGCAGGTACAGATCAGGAGTTTCAGTTAATGTTCACAGCAAACACCTGAATGGGGGAAAACTGTGATCGCAGTGATTTTGGTAGTGGCATGATTGTTGGTCGGTTTGAGCATTTCTATAACTGCTGATCTTCTGGGATTTTCATGCACACCACTCTCTAGAGTTTACTTACATGGCTGCAAAAAATAAAAAAAACATCCGGTGAGTGGCAGCCCTGCAGACATAAATGCCTTGATGGTGAGAGATGTCAAATGAGAATGACCAGAATGGTTCAAGCTGACAGAAAAACTATGGTAAATCAGATACAACTCAGTACAAGTGTGGCGAGTAGAAAAGCGTCTCAGAATGTACAACAAGTCAGTCCTTGAGATGAATGGGCTATGAGAGCGGAAGGCCATGTCTGGTTCTTCTCCTGTCAGCCAAGAACAGAAAGCTGAGGCTGGAGTGGGCACAGGCTCAACAAAACTAGACAGCCGAAGATTGGAAAACATAATTGGATTTGATGGATCTTGATTTCTGCTGAGGCACACAGTTGGTAGGGTCAGAATTTGGTGCCAACAGCATGAATCCATGCAACCAACCTGCTTTGTGTCAAAATCCAGGTTGGGGGTGGCAGTGGCCCATTAATAGCAATCAATGATTGCTTAAATGCCTCAGCCATTTTGAGCATTGGTGCTGACCTTAACCCTAAGCCACAATTTACCCATCATCTAATGGCTACTTCCAGCATGATAATACACCATGTCACAAAGCAAAAGTCATCACAAACTGGTTTCATGACCATGGCAATGAGCTCAGTGTTCCTCAGTGGCCTTCCCAGTCATCAGATCTGAATCCAGCAGAACACAAGATGAATGTGCAGCTGACAGATGTGCAGAAATGGTGTGATACATGAATCTCAGAATCCAAGTCTGTTTTGAGAACAAAAGGAACCCCAACCTAGGATTAGTATAGGATAGAATTCGCTCTGAGAGTGTACATCAATAGAAATGAAGTTCCAATGACTTAGCATTCAAAAGACGAGCTGCATGCTTACATTTGAGTTTGGTGGGAATTTTGATGTGTGTGGCGTTGGTAGCTGATGTGTAGTCAACTCAGACAAGTGTGTAAAGGCACAACATTTTTGTGATTCATGAATAGCTTCAATGCGGACCCCCCAAATGACTTCATGCACATTGATCCTCATGTAAAAAGAATGACTTTTCCTTGCTGCTACTCTCTACTACTCCAACTACTACTGTCCAACAGCTCTACTGGATTCTGGTGTCTGATTCTGTAACATTCTCAGATTTGCTTCTCCAAAGGCTTATGCCTGAATTCTTAACATTCCCTAAATGTGTATTAAAATGGCCTTCCTCCTGGGACCACTAGAATGAATATCGTATTAGGTTTCTTCTTAAGAATTTGCTAAGATCACTGTGGTTTTTATTTTGTTTATTTTTGATGCTGAATTATTTGTTATTTCTGGATGTGGTCTATGTGAACACTGATTGGGCAACATCACTGCGCCACCATTTTGAGGCCCTGTTTTTCATGGCCACTGCACTTTTCTACTAAGTATTTATGAAGCTGCACGGTTGCTAGGAATGTTATCCCCGCCATCATAGCCACCAAGGGATAAAAGATAGCCACAAGGCAGTGCATCTGAACTGTAAAATAATCAGTGAATATTTGAGTAAATAAGACCAACAAAAGAATCGCTAGAGAAAGACTTCATTTCGGTTTTTAAGTTTTGTTTTATTCTAGTTTCTAATTAATATTTTAACATTGCCGTTTTCTTCTAAATTGTTTCTTAGTGTGTGGACCCCAGCTACTGTCACACATGTGCGTATGGTAGACCTCCTCAGGGCTTATTTAGTAACTGTTATACTCCGAGCCACAGGGTGGCGTTGTCTAATGCTTTCTCTCATCTTGCCTCAGCAGAAAGGAAGATTGACAGCCCCTCCATCTCTAACATCACTTCCAGTTTCCAACCTTTCCTGGTTGCAGGCATCATAACCAGCTCCGACACCATCTTAGAGCAGTCTGAGGAAGTACAAGACAATCTCA
The DNA here is from genome assembly GCA_026402145.1 of Polypterus bichir lapradei. Lineage (NCBI taxonomy): Eukaryota > Metazoa > Chordata > Cladistia > Polypteriformes > Polypteridae > Polypterus > Polypterus bichir. The sequence goes on from JANRMT010062798.1 coordinate 15,296,616, forward strand.
ATTCTGTTCAAACGTTTCTCCCTTTTTGTTTTGGCCATTATATAAGGGGATCACTACAGTACTCTTTATCACGTTTCCTGTGTCTAATTACACTACATATGACTGTTTTCTGCCTTATCCTTTAAACATTGTTAGCATTTCTGTAGCTCACTCTCCTCTTGATAATGAAAAATAGCAAATCTGTTTTGGAGATTTGAGCCTTCAAAACTTTGGTTTAATCTATTCTTATAGGCCAATATCTGCACACGTGGAACGCAAGAACTGACCTGCTCAGAATACACACGGTGCCCAAGAATTATTGTGAAAAATAAGGGACTCTAGGAGATTACCCTATCTATGAGTCACCCATTCATAGATAAGGAAAGCTGAAAGGTCTAAACCGGGAGATGAATCAGAACCAAAGGAAGAAATGCCAAAGGTCAAAGGGCGAGGTCAATATCAGCAATAAAGCTGAAACCAAAAAGTACGCTATCCACACACCCAGTACCTGGGAAGAAGCAAATTACTGTTTATTGCTTTTAAACCTTTAACATAAGCCTCTTTTTCTTGTCCATTTTCTGCTACTTTGACTTAAATGGCTATAAAACATCACCATGCTTCATTCAATATTCAAGTTCTAGCCCTCAAAAAAAAAAAAAAAAAAAAGACATTAGTTTTTCAGAAGTTTTACTTCTCGAAAATTAGTTATGTTATACATGTTACAGCAGAATGAGTTGCAAAATTCAGTAATGCTTCTACCAAGAACTGCTCTTTGAATGTTAATTGTTTTTCGATAGGTGTTGGAATGAGTTTCGAAACACTGAACAAATGTCATTGAATGTGTCACAAATCATCTTCTTTCGGTTGATCCCGTTAGGAGTTACCACAGCAAAGCATCTTTTTCCATATCTTCCTGTCTTCGTCATCTTGCTCTGTCACCCCCTTCACCTGCATGTTCTCTCTCACCACATCCATAAACATTCTCTTAGGTCTTCCTCTGTTCCTCTTACCTGGCCGCTCTATCTTTAGCACCCTTTTCCCATTATACCCAGAACGTAATCTCGCCTCTCTAGTCTCCCAACTGTCCAGCCTGAGCTGACCCTCTAATGTCCTCATTTCTAATCCTGTCCATCCTCGTCACACCAAATGCAAATCTTAGCATCTTTAACTCTGCCTCCTCTAGCTCTGTCTTCTGCTTTCTGGTCAGTGCCACCTTCTCCAGCCCATATAACATAGCTGGTCTCACTACCATCCTGTAGACCTTCCCTTTCACTCTTGCTAATAACCTTCTGTCACAAATTACTCCTGACACTCTTCTACCCAGAAAGAAATCATGCATGAAATATCTACAAGTAGCATGTCTGGTTTTACTGTTTCCAAGCAGTACAACAAACAGGATTGTTTTTCTCAACTCTGACTGTTTTCAAATAAGTTTCCATAACAAACATATCCATTATTGAAGACCTATGGCCTATGTATCATTTTGAAGGGCAGATCCTATTCTGTCAGAACATATATAGTTGATATAGAAATTATATTGTGTATACGAATTACAACACCAAGATAAAGAAATTATACTGTGCACCCAAATCACAAAAACGTCTTTACAAAAATAATAAAATTCTGAAATACAGAATGTGGAAAACATAGAAAATAGAATGTGGCATCATTTGAAAGTTGAAACGCCACTTGCATTTAGCAGATAATAATCTGTCCAGTCAAAGTGTACACAATTAGATCAGGATGGTCAAGAAAGCCAAATTAGGGGCAGCTGTTGCCTCGATAAGAGAAATTCAGCCATCTTTGAGAGAAGAAAGAAAAACACTGCAACATGGTATCATGTGATATGGCGTTTTAACGGCAGAAACACTGCACTTTAATTACAGCAATAATGAATGATTGCATGCATTTTCTTTTATTAAAATTTTACATTACTGGTCTGTCTCACCAGCGAGTCCAAAACAATGGGGCTGAGTTTAAACGGCTACGATCTGAGACTATCTGGAGGGTTGCCGGTTCAAATCTCATTACTGCCAAAAGAATCCTATTCTGTTGGGCCCTAGAGCAAAGCCCTTGACCTTAAAATTTTTCCAAGGATGCTTTACAATGGTTGACCCTATGCTCTGACCTCCAAAGGTCATGCAAAAAAAAATTTCCCCTTAGAGATTAAAAAAGTGTACCAAAATAAATACCAAAACCGATGTTGTATCTACTAAGGAATGATGGTAATGCCATATTTATATTGTCTACTAGCCGTACCCCATGGCTCCGCCTGTGTATTAGTGAAACAGGACAGTGAGGACGACTCTGCCCGGCTCCCCACTCCTGACATCATGCTTCCCCCTCCCCTTGGCCTGCAGCTTCTGTCACGGATTAGCATGAATATACCACTGCTGCAAGCGAACTATGATTCTTAGCGCAATCAGAGGAGTCGCAAAATCAACCGGAATGTTCAAGCAAATTCTAAATCCGTTAAGTAGTTCTCTCATTCAAGTTAAGCGGAAATAAGATACACGCCCCAAGGCTGACGTGTGAGTGAGGAGGGCCCTGTCCCCCTCCCCTTGGCCCACTGCATGTCTCCCAGATTTGCGCAAATAAATCAATACCGCAGGTGATCTATGATACTCAGTGCATTGACAGAAGTCAGAAAATCAACCGGAATGTTCAAGCAAATTATAGAAAAAAAAAAGATCTAAATCCGTTAAGTAGTTCTCTCGTTTGCTAGCTAAGTGGAAGTAAGATACATACCCCGAGGCTGGCACGTGAGTGAGGAGGGTCTTGGCCTGCTGCATGTCTCTCTTTCGGATTCGTGCAAATAAATCACTTCTGCAAGCAAACATATGATTCTTATCGTGGTAAGAGAAGTTGCAAAATCATCCGGAATTTTCAAACAAATTCTAGAAAAAAACCCAATCTAAATCCGTTAATTAGTTCTCTTGTTCGCTAGCTAAGCAGATGTAAGGAACACTCCGAGGCTGGCACGTAAAAAGAACACCCACTCCCCTCAGCCCACTGCGTCTTTCTCGGAAAAATCGATACCACAAGTGAACTATGTTCAAGCAAATTATAGTTCTCTCGTGAAAAATAAACAGACAGACAGATGTTGGATTTTATATATATATATATATATATATATATATATATATATATATATATATATGAGAGAGAGAGAGAGAGAGATATCTTGTGAAGTCATAAGCATAGCTGTACCAATTCAAAATGGCATCACATAAATAAAGATAAGTGCAATAAATCTACTTTGTCCTTCCCACACTAGTAATGAAAATATTGTTAGAAACCGAACCCTCAGGAAAGAAAATCCCAAGGCACACACAGAAATGCATATAAAAATCACCCCTACATTACAAAGAATCTGTCACCCTAAAGTGATCCGATGCTTCCCGGTTTCGAGACTATTGGATTGTAGTGCAGCATGGACCCAGTCAACAATCAATTTAATTCACTCAGTAACATGAGGCATCAAATCAGGCTCAAATGTTGGTCACTCACATTGCTTTTGGCATCTTCTGCTGTTCAGCCCAGTATCCCAATAAACCAAAATTACTGGGATGGTGTCCAAGTTGGCAAACACAGGCAAAGTGGGCAGATTTCCAGGACTATATTTAAGAAGGATGCCCACACTGCTGAGGATAGCATCTCTGCATGGGTTATTTATGTGCTGCTAGAATTTTTAGCCCGACCATTAATAGCATGTGTTTTTACAGGAGCACTGGACACAGACAGCTCCATTTTCTATAGCTGCTACATTAAACACAGACTGGGGTATGAAGGACACACAGAGAATGAAGTGTTGAAAAGCCAGTCTGTGCAGATTAAGGCAACTGTCCCATGGAGCTCATTATCTAGTAATTAGACTCAGAGGCCAGACTGGACATTCCAAATCGACATGAGGTATCTGCTGAAATCTACAAGACCGCACTGGAAAAGACTTATAGCAGAATAGCCGGCCCTGACGCCAAAGCAAAGTAACCCTAATTAGACAACCGCTGCCTTTAGGCTGGTCTCATTAAAGGAAGCATCTGTTTTCTCACCCCTCGGAGAAATTCTTTTAAGATTGTGCCAACTGCCTGCTTGTTCTATCAGGGCTATGATAAGAAAGGAAGAGGTCCCAGGAGAAGACATTCAAATTGGAGAGGAGAGGAAAGGGCAGGCATCCCGCTGTCTGCCGCTGCACTGATCATTAATGCAGTAAGGGGGCTATGGAAACAAAGGGGTCTCCCCCCACAGAGTGGTTTGGGCTTTGCTACAAATGGTTCAAATATTAGAAGATGATGCAGTTCTCCCAGCACTGGTAGACATACCCATAAGATCTGAGCAATCTACAAAAAGTGAGAAATAACATCTTTCTACAGCTTCTGTGGATAACTGCCAACATAAAAATAAAGCACCCTGCCAAATGAATCTATGATTTTATTTTAACAGGCAACCATAGAAGTAGGCAAACTCAAACCATCTAACATAATTTACTTAGGCTTGTTACAGTTTTGGACCAAACCTTTGTTTTGAAACTAGAAGCCACTGGCATCAAGGGAACTTAAAAAACTAGATTTCATGTTAGTGAAGTGGCCAGTGAGAACAAGTATAGATCAGAGAACAGTGATCCATGCTGGGTCAGATCATTAATAAAATGTCAAGATAGATTAGAGGCAAGACCACCAGGGTTATTAATGACAGGTCAGAAGAAAGAACCACAACCAAGAATGTGCTAAAATCAAAAATCAGAGAAATCAGTCCTGTGTTTGGTCTAACTTGGAACACAAACCAAACTCGCAGACAGAGAGTATCGTTGTTAAATCATAGTCTGAAACACGCAGAAAATGAGTTAATAAAGGTCAAAGTATGGACGACAACACGCTAGTCATGCCATCTGAGTGACTTTCGAGGACACGCACCCAGAAAACACAAGCATGCCATGGCAACTGGAATACAAAATAACAGCAAATGATTGCCAAGATAAATAAATAATTTTAAATAATGACATTAAAGTAACTTATAACCAAATAAATTACAGATTATGAATCTGTATATTCAATAATGCAAGAAACTACCCAGAATAACAATGTGAAAAATATGTAATCTACCTACCATATCATAAAACACTTAAAATCTCTGTGCCGAGTCCTTCTGAGCAGTCCAACTGGTCAGTTTGGCTTTGGTGACGTGATGAAAGAGGAAGTGCGAGTGTGAGACACATGAGGAGGCCAAATGGTCTAGAAGGCATAGCACCATCTACAGTCACTATATATATTACATACATACATACATACATACACATATATATATATATACACAT
>JANRMT010062798.1:15311908-15372995 GCA_026402145.1 Polypterus bichir lapradei
TGTGTGTATATATATATATATATATATATATATACACATATATATACACACACATAAATATATAATATACGAGGCATACATAAATGAAATGTTAAGGTTTGTTCATCTGTCACGTGATAACTGCTGGGTATAGAACCTTGATCTTTGGCTTAACTGGCCGACAACATGAAGAGAAACACCATAATAGGAAGAAGGTGAATAAGGGCAGTGACATCTGCTGAGCATTCAGCAAATCACAGAGACTGGGGTCACTACGCTTTTTAATCTGTATATCAAATGCTAAGGTCTGTCCATCTGTCACATGATTATTCACAAACTACTAAGGGCTACAAACCTGACCTTCATTTTGATCAAATGCTTATGTCCTTAGGATCGAGAAAATCGTAGAGGCTGATGACATGACAAGGTTCACCATAATATGATGAACCAGAGCAGCGACATCTGCTGAGCATCAAGCTAATCACAGAGCCTTGGGCCACTACCCTTTTTAATCTATCTATCAAATGCTAAGGTCTGTGCATCACATGATTACTCTTGAACTACTAGGGCTAGAAACCTGATTTTGGTCTTGATTAAAAGCTTATGACCTTAGCATCTAGAAAATCATAGAGGCCGATGAGACGACAAGGATCACCATAATATAAAGAAGAAGAAGAAGAAGTGTCATCTTCCAAGTGGCAAGAGCAGGATACAGAATGCAATGATGACAGAGATAGAGAAATGCATGCTGACAATCACGTGAAAAATTTACTGTTGTTTTATCTACCCTCTGGTTGTCTAACTCATTCTCTAGGTACTTTTAAACAATCTTACGGCTTCTCTAATCACATCCACATACAGTAGTCTGTATTCATATCTTTAATATCCCTCTTTCTGTCCAAGGCTCAGATGTGCCACAGCTTTTTATCCATCTATTTGTTGCTAAACAGCCATCTTACTAAGTTCATATGTTGCTCATAATTTCTCCAAGGACAGATCTTTCACCCTGCTCACCATGAAGAACCTTACCATGACTTTGGAGGACTCTTTTTCTACTACTGCACTTACTAACCCGGGGGGGGCACACATAATCTGTCCTCTTCAACTTTGTCACTCAACTGTATTTGCAGGCCCATGTTCTGGACTACAAAATGTGAAAATAATTCCAAGGGAGTGAATACTTTTCATAGGCACTGTATTTAAAGTTTTCACTGAATTCTTCATGCGACTTGTCCTCTTGATTTTGCTCAGAAAGGCTTCATCCACTCTAATAAATCCCTCCTCAAGCACAACTCCCGACCTAGTGAACTTTAAATGCCTCTTTGAAAACTTTTCAGATGGCTAACGAGTCCTACCAGTCATCTCAATACAGAATTGGAAAAAGATTTTAGAAATCCAATCTGCCCTCGCTGAAGTCTGCTCATGTTTATTGGTTTGCAATCTAATCTCGGTGCGAATTGCAGTGAAAGATTTCCAGCACTCTGCCAAAGACGGTTGGTTTCATGTGACTGATGATGTTATCTTGCAAAGCACTTAAACATATTTTGTGCATCCTTCTTTCCTGTATGTCACCTTGAATAAAAGCTTCTACATTAAGAATTAAGCAAATCATTAAATAACTGCTTTGCTGAGTGAATAGAAATTTATAATACATAGACACAGTTTGCGCTATTTTTAATTGAGTTGTACTTAATTTCTTATTTTAGCATCTTCCAGCATTCTGCATTGTTCTTCATTTGCAAAGGCATTTGATTTTTGTTACTAGGTTGGTTGCCAGCCTGTGTCTTGTGCTGCACTACATGTGATGTCACTAATAGGTGTCTTTATTGAAGATGGCATTGTTGGAGATGGACAGTAGCGTAGCTAGGGGTGGGCGGAGGGGCTGGTCCACCCCAGGCGGCACATTTTTGGGAATGGCATTATTGGCCAAAAGGCTCAGTACAATTTGTGTATAAAAATATCAGGAATGAAAAAAGCAATTTGTGGATTTTTATCCACAATTGCATCAAAAATAATTTTCAGACTGTTCTTCTATGACGGCATCAGACACAGCATTTGAAATTTATGAGGCAATAAGAAAAATAAACATAAACATTACACCGATAATAATTTCTAGGAAGATAAACAACTAATTTACAATTTATAATTTTGTTTCGTTATCAATCTGAATACGTTCTTGCTCCCCACCTATCACTTGTACACTACACTGGTTCTGGTTTTCACAGCGTAATTTTAAACGAATAATTAGAACATGGCTTATCAGTGCGTCTATACTATATTCTTTTCTAGTTGATGCTTATAAATAATTATATGTGAAAAATTATTGCTGTTTCTCTATATATGAATAAATCTATGCAAAATGTATCTTCATTTTCTCTATATGTCATTTGAATTTTCTATTTAAATAGGTTAACCTGCGGTGGGCTGGCACCCTGCCCGGGGTTTGTATCCTGCCTTGCGCCCTGTGTTGGCTGGGATTGTCTCCAGCAGACCCCCGTGACCCTGTAGTTAGGATATAGTGGGTTGGATAACGGATGGTTCTAAGAATGGAAATAGGTTAACATATTCAGATATTAAAACACTGCCCCACCCCGGGTGGCACAAACTCGAGTTACGCCAGTGGAGATGGAGTCTAAAACGTGATGAAATGTGAGGCCTCCAAAATAAGCCACAAGCCAGAACCTTCACTGCACAGTCCCAAAGAGGTGCACCACAATCCAGCTAGTTCCCTAACTACTATCAGCTGGCTTCGGCCTACTTGGCTCCAAAAAAGGAGAGCTTTTTTTTACAAGTTCAAAAAGCAAAATGTTCAAAAATTATACCAAAATGCCATACATAAGAAAGAAAAGTAGACTGTGAAATTCTGGAATTTACAAAAAAAAGGGCAACAAAGAGTTTTTTTTATAAATAAAATGTTTTTAATAAATAAATCAAGAGCAAAAAATGCACAAAAGGGCTATCTGAGGAGAGCAAGTCCCAAACACAAATACAGAACCCAATTTATGTAACAAAAGTAGAAAACTGAGAAACCAGTAATGACTCAAAGTGCTCTGCTGTTGGGTTTCTCATATAAAGACAGAAGGAGGACCCACCAGCCATGATGTCGTGGGGTGGCTCTGCCTCCTGGGGCTCCATCCACTTTAGGCCTTATTAGTTGGCTAAGAATTTATGTGTTAATTAATTATGCACTCAGGAGAATTATTTTAATAGTGTATTTCACCAGCTGTCTAACCCAGCCTCCATTTTGGAGAACGTCCGAAGCCCAGCTAAATAGAGAAGGTTGGCGCCAGTGAAGGAGAAACCTCTAGAGGAGAAGTTTAGTCAAAAAGAAAATTGTGACCCCTTATAAAACTGTGAATCACTACAAAACTTGAAGAGGAAGAAGATTTCACAAGTTTTTTACGCTATAATTGTCAAACCACTTAACCAATGAAAGAACAAGTAGGGGATCTCCTAATCCGACTCCAATTTATTGCTAATATTTAACTTTCACTGTGAGTTATAAGTTGAAAAAATACTGTGATAATTGAGTTAGCATTGACTTTAGGATACATATGACTATATACGGTTATATATGTGACCTCAGGGGTTAAGTGTTGTTTAATTAGTGTGTGCCTTAGAATAAACTCTCAGGGACTAAGGTAGTTTTCTTAGCTGTTGCTACTTGAATAATAATCAACTGCTCAACAAATTAAAGGAACACTTCGAAAACAAATCAGATCTCAATGGGGAAAAAATTCCTGTTGGATATCTCTACTGCTATGGACTGATATGGTAATGTGTTAGGAACAAAAGGATGCCACATCATTGGATGGAAATGAAAATTATCGACCTACAGAAGGCTGAATTCAAAGACACCCCAAAAATCAAAATGAAAAAATGATGCGGCAGGCTAGACCACTTTGACAAAATTTCATTGCAGCAACTCCAAATCGTACTCAGTAGATTATATGGCCCCCACGTGCTTGTATGCATGCCTAACAACGTCATGGCATGCTCCTAATGAGACGAGGGATGGTGTCCTGGGGGATCTCCTCCCAGATCAGAACCAGGGCATCACTGAGCTCTTGGACAGGCTGAGGTGTCGGATGGATCAAAACATAATGTCCCAGAAGTGTTCTGTTGGATTGAGGTCAGGCAATGGTATCAGTTCCATCATCTTCCAGGGACTGCCTGCATACTCTCGCCACATGAGGCAGGGACTGGGTAGCCATAGTTTGTTGGACTCCCACCTCACCCTGAAGTGCTTCTGGACCACGCTTACGGGACACCAGAAGAACTCCCAGCTGCATCTGCTCTGACAGCCAGAATCACAAGGAAGGAGATGAAGCTTGCCAGGAGGAGCGGAGGAGGCAAAAAAAAGAAAGAAGAGTGCCATATTGCTATGTGCAATATTGCTTTGTACTGTGCTTTGGTGGTGGGAAATGCTTGACAGAACAGTTTCCCACAGCAAAATTAAAGCCTGTGTGCTGCTGGATTTGTGCCTGTGTCTGTCTCTGCCAGGTTAGGGGAGCTGGAGAGCGCCTTTCAGGCCACAAGCCTTAGAGGCTAAGTGCTAATCCATAGCATATGTTTCAAAATAAAACCTTAGAGGCTAGGTAGCTTAACGTAGCGTGTGTCTCATTTCATTAAAAGTCTAACTACTAAAAGAATACACTCCAAATGTGAATATTTAGTCTGTGAACTGCAGAGGATGAGTGTTCTCAGCGAAAAGGGTTAGCATTAATACTGGCAATGATCAGCCGTGGTTTACAATAATTAACATTGTATTAACCAGCAAAACTCAAAATCATATACAGTAACAAAGTAATCTTCTATATTAACGTTTATGTGTGGAAGTGTGTGTGACTGTCTGTCTGCCCCGGAAGCGTGAGGCTACAGCATGAAGCTGAAACAAAGCGAATGTCGCCAAAGTGAAACCGTCAAGAAAAGAGAAACTTACTTAGCCACTGATAGACAAGGGAGGCAAGCACATCAGCAAAACGACACTGTCGAGGAAAGAGAACCTTGCTTAGCCGCTAATACACTCCAAACAGAAAGAAACTTGCTAAGCTGCTGATAGACAACGGAGGCAAGCACGTCGGCAAAACAAAGCCTCAGAGGAGAGAGAACCTTGCTTAGCTGCACAACCGATGTGATTGATTGATTGATTGACTGATTGATTGATTGAAGTGCCAAAATCCATGGTTTCTAGGACCCCGGGCTTTTTACCACACGGGCTTATACAGCTAATATATATTGTAGATGCCACGTGGGCTGGATGGGCACTCCAGCCAGGAGAGAGAGAAGACCCGGAAGGAAGGGCGGGAATGGGTGGACAGGCAACCCAATAAAAAGAACAGATATCGCTCCTTCCCTAGTCCAAAGAATGCTAGATGGCAGCAGCCCTGGTTATCAGCACCCAGTGGGAAGTCAGCAGGGTGTGCCAGGAAATGTAGTTCGGCAGGGCAGCCCTGCTGGGGTCACGGGGTGCCACGAGAGGGCACCGCAGGGAGACAAGCTCCCTACTGTGATGGACTTCTGTGTGACCCAGATGTACTTCAATCGGGCGATCACACTGACACCGGAAGTACTCCCGGGTATGTAATAAAAGCTGCTCTGTGACAGACACGGAGCTGGAAGGTAGAGAGGCAACACTTGGCTGGAGGAGGGCAGTGCGGTTGTGAGAGAAATTATAGTAGCGTGAATTGTGGAGAAAGACAAACCTGTTTGGTCGTTTTTTACTGGTTGGAAAGTGAATAAACCCACCTTTATTTGAACCCAGGACTCGATGTGTGTTTGTGTTTGGGGGTTTGGGCTCACTGATGCCCTGGTTTCCTTCACAATATAGAAATATATGGTGGATAACAGCTATGAACACAGACACACATTCTGACTGCCCTAGAATCATCCAAAGTGAACCTTGGGTTCCAGTCTTCGTATACGCTGTTGTACTTCCCACAGCCAGTTACTGGACCAGTTTGGAGCACCAACTGAAAGCAAGAACTGTGATGCAATTATTTAAACCTTTGCAGATCAATAGTTATCAGAAGGAATGAGGCACACCTCTCTGACTCTTGGGAATGTGCAGCTGACATAATAAACTCGACTTGAAATCAGAAATCAGTTGTGTAATCAAACAGTTCTTGTCCCCGAGAACGGGCCCAGGACTAAACTGAACTTTTTCTGTCAAAGAGTTGGCTTTCTTGAGAGTCTTTTCAAATGACAATTACTAAATTAATCGAGCTCTCATTATATCTGAAGGCAGCAACAGTTATTTCACCAAATGAAAGCCATTTTTTTCTCGCTCTTTGCTGTTTTAGACAAGGTTACGACTGATGCAGTGCACAGAACAGCCAATATCTAGTATTCAGGCCATTTAATAAAAAGAAATATTCTCCTGTCGATACTTGTTCCAATATCCTACACCACAAAGTACACACAATTTCAGCACATTTAAGGAGACAATAAAAATAACAAACAACAAAACTAATCAAACTAACTGAAAAACAAATGAAAAATAATACTTCAAAATTAACAAACAAATTAAAAATTATGAAAAACCCTAGCTGTAACACAATAAGCATCATGTGAATATTCAGTTATCCTAATTGTGGAATTCTAACAAAAAACAACAATCTGTACTCAGCATTCTGATGGTTTAGGATTTCTTTATTCGTTAAGACTGTGTTTTTTGTTTTTTTTTTTTAATTACAATGTTTTCCTGACAACTTTTATTGGTTTTGTTTTAAGATAATAGGCTTTCTTGTGTCAAACCATAATAGCGAGCCTCTACCTCTTTTCTTCAACTGCTCTTTTACCTGCCATCTTTGCTTCCTAGTCACAAAGGTATTAACCTTTTTGGCAGCCACTTTTCAACTTGGCCCCAGAGAACATGCAAACTTGACACAGACAAAGTCAGAGCACTGATCACTCAACCATCATAGCATCCAGGCTGGCACAAAAGCAAGATGGAATTGTCAAATCCTCATTGGAACCTAAACTAGAACTTGGCTGAATTTGCATTAAATGTGGGGGGTACAAATGGGATACATATGTTGTTATGTTTTCATACCATGCAAGATCTGCTTAAACATACCAAAATTAAACTCTTTTGTAATAATCAGCATAAGAAAATCAGGTTTATTTAACTGTATCAAACCGTTGAAATGTTTTATTACCAAAGCGTTCAAGTTGATCACTAACATACTTTGGGCCCTATGATTTCCGCGATGTGGAAAACACGGACGGAATCATGAAATAAACGCATAAAAAAAACTTATTTTAGATTTAAAAATGGAAATGTGCGGAATATAGAAACTGAAGGGGGTGACTGTTACAAAACTTTCCAATAAATTAAACGATTGAATAATCTGTAGTTCTATCATTTAGATGCTATTTTCTAGTTTGTTGTCTTTCAAGCGAACGCAATTCTTCGTAGAAATCCAGTCGTGCCTCTACCTGTTTGTGTGTGTTTCCTGTATGTTTCCTCCTTAAAGGCACACAAATTAGCTTGCTGCACGAGACAGAAATGTCGAAGTGAGTATTATCAGATACCCTAACTATGGCGAAAAAACTAAGTACGAGCTTAACTGCAAAATTAAGGGCACAACAATATCCCAGTGACTTTTACGAATCTGGACAACTTTTGTGCAAGTTTTGCAGCATACTATAGACTGGACAAGAAAAGATACCTGCAATGATGCCAAACAGTGTACATTCAACCTGCTTATGTCTTGTCATCAGTTGGGTGGGAGAGACCTGGCAGCACTAGAAATACTTCAGTGAGGGTGCATCACTAGTGATGTGGTCAAGTCTGCCTTCTTCAAGAAGCCTGCCAGGAAAAAGAGATGGGCAACCTTCTTGTCACTGAAAGAGATTGTGCTTTTTATTAAAAGGAATGTAAAGTGCCAATATTCAATATTGTTTGTTTTGTTGTAGCAGTTACTACTTTCTTAAAAAAAAAATGTAAAAACTAAAAATATCTGAATCAAGGGAAAATAAAATGGTGAAATCCGAAAATCAAAAAAAATAAAATGGCATTTATGAAAAAATAAAACAGATTCCATAGGGGCCTACAAACTTGGAGTTAATTTAAACATGACAGCAAGCATCATAACTAAAACTAAGGGGCTTACACAAATAATTTAAGTTCCTCAATATTTATGCTGGTTTCTATCTAATGTTACAGTTCTCCTTTCAACATGCAAACAGCATCGCTAATGTTGCAGAACTTCTTAATGCCTATTGTAATGCTAGTGAAGACTACTTAAAAGAAAGAATATATAACGTGAAGATGTGACACAGCCAAGAAACAAAGTTAGAGCTACAATCATGAAAACCAAAAGAATCAAAATGTCAAAGGCAGAACATTAAGCAAACGACAAGGCAGAGGATCAAAACCAGGCAGATAGATGGTGGAGCTTCCAGTTTTCAGTCCTTCCGGCAGGTGGAAGGACACCAGAAGTGATGTTAATGGTGTTATAGCTGTCAATCATCCGGTCTTCTGAGGGAGAAATAGAAAAAGCATTAGAACACAGCGCCAACCTCTGGAGCAGTGGTAGAATTACAATCACTGGACCCCTTCAGCTGTGTGTGACAACGTTTACATTGGCGCTGTGTTCAGTGCCGGTCCAAGCCCATTTGTAGCCCTAGGTAGGGAGGGGGGATGGTGTTCCTTGGTGTCCATAGCAGGTTGCCAGTATTAGACTTTGACGACCAGGGTGGAGGCTCCCCCTCAGTGTCCTAAATGTGTACCCCCTCAGTTACATTGTTACATAAACAGCACAGAATTTAAGGAGCGCACACCCCATAACGTTCAATAAACACCATTGTGAGCCTCTCGTGCCTCCCTGTTTGGCAGCTCACGTCACCCATGCCTAAATCCGCTGCTGCCAACGTTTCATTTTAGTCACATGGTAATGCCACCTGTTACAGTAGCAGCATTACAAAATAAAATCTAACAAAATTGCGCTCCTTCCCTAGTCCAAAGATTTTTGAGGATTTGGCTTTTTTCCCTTTCGTTTAACTACAGGCCATATCTGAAGATGAAATGTGGCACAAAATACCAGTGTACACAAAAATCGGTTGAACTGATCAGACAAAAGATCATCATAGAAGCTGCTCAGACAATAACAGTACACCCTTCAATTGGGTGATGAGTCAACTTGAAGGCTGTTCTGATGGCAAAAGCGCAGAAGACGAGGTTGGCTGATCACATCACCCCACTGAGGGTCATCTTCTTTGCAAGACACAGAAAAATTCCAGTTCAGCCATCTCTCAGCAAACAACAATAATGAATCTTGAAAAAGTTCCCCGAGCTCCAAAAGGAAAAGCGTGACTAAGCCGACACAAAGGAAACACTCTAACTTTCCTTTTTAGAAGAAACACAGGAGCCCCCTGTGAACGCTCCCACTCTGAAGAGAAAAACACTTTTTTCAATCACCAATTTATAATAAAAGCCAGCCTCAGAGGCCTAATTATAATGATGGGCGTGCAATCACACGGTGACCCAGAAACAATCGCAGCAAATTAGACGCAGGCAGAATATATCTCGCAACACCAAGCCCGTTTTGTAAACTCCAGCGCATCTGTGTGGAGACGGAATCCTGCTGGAGAAAGCACTCGCTCCCCTCTCTTGGCTGCCAAATATGCCGACTCGACAGCTTTGCCGACTGCAGCACTCACAAAAGGCATATGCTGGCTAGGAAATGAAATGCAGCAAAATTTATTGAATTCAGTGTTACTCTGAGGTCACCTAAAGAAAAGAAGCACATGCTGATTAGGTGTCGACACCCTGGGAAAAGAGCGCTGGTGCTTCATCTGAAGAAAAGGAGCAGAAGAAAAGGCACAACATTCAGACGACTTCCCCTCATTACCACACAGACATTTCTCACTGCTCTGGGAAACCGGACTAACCACTCAGTCTGAACAAACCTGCAGAGGTAATGAAGGAAGTATCAGGGCAACATAAAGTCCAAATAAGAAATACGGAAGAAAGACATTTGTATATCATATGTGCATTTTTAGGTATTCATTATTATTATCCAATCCTTCATACACCCCTCTCTTCTTGACTCTATCCCAGTAGCATGAACCAGCCTTAGATAAAACATCAGTCTACACCCACTCATGAATGTATGTGTAATCGATCTAACTGCACACCTCAGGGGTCCTCTGAAGGCAACCAGTGAAAAGCCCGATGCGAGACAACACCCTCAGCTTGTAACTCAATTGTTGCCAGGCACCACTCGGGCACTCTCATGCCAGATTAGGCACTACAGATCTAAAGCTACGTCCACATTGTGTTTTCATTTAGACATAAAAATGATCTCCGTCCAGACAAGCATTTATGAAAGTATCTCTGTCCGCACTAAAACACCTGAAAATGCAGATGAGGACCATAGCTTCAGGTTGCCGCCTTTTGGGTCACACAGAGTCATGTCTCACCGTCGTGATAAATGGGAAAGGGGCGTGTATCGTTTGCGAAATGCACTGCGATGGGCTGCTGCGGATTGTTTAAGCAATCGACGTTGCTCCGTATCAACTGTCAGCACCCATTCTCCAAGAGGAAAATCTGGCAGTCGTCATGGAGTGGGTCTCTAGGACACTATGAAGGGCCTAAGGCTGGGTCTTGAGAAAAAAAAAATTAAGAAACACTGATGCAGACATTTGCCTGCATTGGGAACATGTGTATTGGCAGAAAAATACTCAAAAGGAGACAGTAACACTTAATGTTCATTTAACATTAAATACATTACATCCATATATCTGTACTCAGGTATGAGCTTGAGCTCCGTGTGTTAACATACAGTATAAAGTCCTGCTTACTTGTCTGAACTTATCATGACTTACAAACCAGAGCGCACATTAAGATCTCAAGATGCCGGTCTGCTTACAATTCCAAGGATTAATAAAATAACAGTGAGAGGTCGAGCTTTTAGTTACAGGGCCCCCAAACTGTGGACTGGTCTGCCTGCTACTATAAGAGATGCCCCTTCAGTCTCAGCTTTCAAATTCCAGCTGAAGACTTACAACTTCAGTTTAGCATATCCTGACTAGAGCTGCTGATTAACTGTGCATACTGCATCTCTGTTGTTAATCATTAGCACTAAAACATAAGTAACATCCATCCATTATCCAACCCGCTATATCCTAACTACAGGGTCATGGGGTTCTGCAGGAGCCAATCTCAGCCAACACAGGGTGCAAGGCAGTAAAGAAACCCCGGGCAGGGCGCCAGCCCACCACAAGGCACATACACACACACCAAGCACACACTAGGGACAATTTAGAATCGCCAATGCACCTAAACTGCATGTCTTTAGACTCTGGGAAGAAACCGGAGTAGCCGGAGGAAACCCACGCAGACACGGGGAGAACATGCAAACGCCACGCAGGGAGGACCCGGGAAGCGAACCCGGGTCTCCTAACTGCGAGGCAGCAGCGCTACCCACTGAGCCACCGTGCCGCCCCATAAGTAACATGATCATTATAATTTGTTACTGACCCTCACCTATTGTTTTTCTTCTTAGTACTCATATATGGCACTTGGTGCCACTGCCCACCTGCCAAGTTGTTTGCCTGCCTATGGAAAACTCATCAAAGATAAAGGAGCACTGGAATCATCAGGTAGAAGGGTCTTTTCATCAGATTGGCTAGCCCAGCACTGACTTAGCTGCGGAATGGCCAGCTGGGGATGGGGGAGGTAGTGGGGGCAGCTTGATGGCCGGTGTCTCCAGGTCTCTGACTGTGTCTGGCTCTCTGACTCCATTTTTTACAATCTGGCTGTGGTTCCACAATAAGCTGATGGGCACATATTGATGTTTTTCATTAACAGTATTTTAATTTTAAATAAAATGTATTTTAACAAATCTATATCCTCATATGTGATATGATGTGGTATAATCTATTCTTGCATTTTGCCTTAAGAGTTGGCGAGGAATGCTGTACGAGAAGAAAGTATTTCATACTGTTGTATTGTATTCCTGAGGTGGCAATGACAGATTTAGCTCTGTGAAGAGAATTACTTGTGCTCTGCTTTGTGCGTTGTATTCACCTCATTTTTTTGACGCCCATTGCATGCCCAACCCACCAGGAAGTGGATCTCTCTCTAAATTGCCTTTCCCAAGATTTCATCCACTTTTTTCCCCCCCACAACGTTTTTTTTTTTTTTTTGGAGTTCTTGTCTATTGTCTAGTCTGTTTGTAGAGGCAAGGCTGGGGGGCTGACAACAAAACAAGCCTGTTAAAGCCCACCTCTGGTGCGATTTTCTGCTATGCAAGACATAAATTGTTATTAGGGTAAAAAATGTCTCTATGAGTGTGTAAAGAGCTGCCTGCCCAGCACATTACCAAGGGAACTTTGAGATAATAACAATTAATACCTTTTATTTTGTTCTCAGTAAGAATTTATATATAAAAAGTGCTAAAGACTTTCAAAAGATACAGGTGTGCTAAAAGATTATACCATTTCTCTGTATGCTGATTGGTGCAAACTGATATGTCTGCTAAGTCTCTTCTGCAAATCAACCTAACTTACTTAAAAATCATTAGATTTTGCGTTGTTATATTCCTCCAGTCTTGCCGTGTTGAACTGACTGGTGCACATGGCTGGCTCCATAAAGCCTGTTGTAATAAAGGACATCCGTCTTAACCTGTGATCTCACCTCTTCTTTATTTACAGAGTAATCGCCCTAAGATATGCTAACAAGGTGAAAAATCTGACGTATTTATATGAGTCTGCACTGGTAAAACCACACAAAAGTGTCACGGGTCAGAATTCAAGACAAACTTAAACCCCCTGTGTGTGTGTGTGTGGATGGTATGACATTAAATAAAGCTACTTGACTTGAATACGAGGGAAAATTCAAAATTCTAGTGATCATGGAACGGTAATGGGGATGAGGGCAATGGGAGCAGGGTTTGATGAGGGGGGCATTAACTGTGATGCCGAGTTGTATGTTGTGCACTATGAAATTACACACAGGTACCATAGCTTAGCCACAATGACTAGGAGATGAACCAATTCAAAGACCCCATGACTTACACTTGTGTTTGTATGCGTATTATTGTTGTGGTCTGGAAGTCCCAAGCCACTAAAGGCAAGCACTGAATCTTTATAAAATAAAAGATTAAAGTAACATTTGAGTTTAGGTACTTTAAAAATGTATGTATTACTCATTTACTCTGATGTAACAAGACCTTAAAAAAGGCTTCATTTGGCATTCATAACACTTATAAAACATTAGTAGATGGGTTATTCATCTCTGTGCAGTGTGGCATAATGACACTATGATAAAATGACTTTTAATATAAAGGACTCACAAGCCCTATGCTAAATATGTAATATCATGAGAAAAGTTTCTCCATTATGCCACCTCAGACCACTCCGGTCACATTGTAGAGATGATCAAACTCTTTACAACAACAATTTATTTCTTGTCTAGCCCACAATCACATAAGGAATGCCTCAATGGGTTTTAACAGGCCCCATTTTTTGACAGCCCGCTTGGCCTTGACTCACTTAGAAGGCTTTGTAATCGTTATGAAGACCCAAAGAAGTGTATGTTAAGGTCTTGTTACATTAGAACAATCGAGACGAGAACAAGCCATTCAGCCCAACAAAGTTCGCCAGTCCTATCCACTTAATTCTTCTAAAATAACAACAAGTTGAGTTTCGAGAGTCCCAAAAGTCCTACTGTCCACTACTCTACTTGGTAGCTTATTCCAAATGTCTATGGTTCTCTGTGTAAAGAAAAAATTCCTAATGTTTATGCAAATTTACCCTTAACAAGTTTTCAGCTGTATCCTCGTGTTCCTGATGAACTCATAACAGTTAAGGAGTACCAGATGCATTTTTGCAGTTCCTAAAATTGAGTGCTACCAAGATTTACTCTTTACAATCAGAATTCCAACCACTATGGAGCACAAAGGCAAAAGAACATTGCCTGAAATACAAGGCAATCAAAACCAAACATACTGATTCCTAATAGCAAGGTCAAAACATGGAAGAGAAGGGCAAAAATGTAGAGAAACCACAAGGCATAAGGAATTTACAAAGCAAAAGAACTTCACCGATTCCAGAGTCCATTCAAAATGAACCACCAGGAGACCCTCTGGATTTATTGGGTAAAGGGCAGTTCCTGTTGGTGATTGGCAGGTGGCCCCACCTCTAAGGGAAACCACCCACAACATACATAGAACTCCACCAAGGCATTGAAGCAATACCACAACCACTAGCACATAAAATATAAATAAAATAAATAAAAGAAACAACAATAACATAAACCATGAATCTGAACACCAGCCAGGGGAAGAACCATCTTTGAGAACTTTCCAAGATTTGCTTTATATGCTCAGCTTGTTCATTAGGTTGGAGCAACACTCACAAAACACATGGAACATAACCAAGGCATAGTACTCAATGCAAACAGTAAATCATTAACATAAAAAAATGATTCAGAAACTAACAAAGGACAGAAAACAAGGATTTGAACCGCAGCCAGGGGAAACCCAGGTTGAAATAAAACAATTATACATTACTCATACATTGTGTTTTATATTTGTTGCTGATCTGCCAAGAATGAGGCAGAATGAGTACAAAGCTACAGTACACTCAACGTGATCAATTTATTTGTACAGTGCACATATACCACATAGCATTATAAATATTTGCAGCTATAAACCTTTTAAAATAAAACACAAAACACCAGGCAATGTAAAAACGAAGGTCTATACTTGAAATGTGTCTATGTTGATCTTTTGCCCTATTTCAGGTTCTGTACATTCCTAATGATGTTGTTAAGTAAATGGCAACTTAATGTCAAGTCAAGGGAGATAAGCTAACGGTAATCCTCTCCCTGATGCACGCTGACAATTTTATTACCGCTAAAGTGATGTCGGCAAACAAATCCCATCTTCCTTGTGAGTCAGCATAGCTTCTTTCTGACTCATCGTGTTATTATGGCTCAAAACACACAGAAGATTTCCTTCGGCTACTTTATTCTAAGAGATCAGTTGTCCATTAATCTTCCTAGGGTACAACTGAAATGTGCTTTGTGTTGCCTCCTCCACACAATGTCCAATTGCCCAGGCCCAACTGGAGGCCAAGGCAATCATGCAGCGGGCCGTGGTGTCCCAGTTTGTGAGCCAAGCAGCCATCACAGAGTAGATGGTCCACTGCGGTTTTCCCTCATTATTCTACATCCTAGTGGAGACCAACATTATAAACTAATAAGAGACTTCATCTCATTCTCCATCAGCCATGCCTTTTGCATTCCATTCTCCCGTGGATGCTTTAGGCATGGCTTGTGGTTTCAGCAATGCTCAGCACTCATGCTAAATTTGAGAGTGATTGATGTGCGACTGATGTTTGGCTTTTGTTTAAGCCAGCATTGTCCTGATTGGAGACAGAAGGACGCCATTGTACATTAAGGTTATTTATTAGATTCATTCTTTGTCACAGTCTTTGCCAGAACACCCATATGAGTGTATGACTAGAAGACGGTCCTGGAAAAAGAGCTGATTTTAGGAAAATCAGACTGGTCTGTTGAGTCAACCTTAGGTTAAATGTTCACCATGATGGCAATAGGCAGGGAAAGTGACCATAAGGATTTCCACACACTTGAGCAGATGTGAAGTACACACGCCTAAGCATACAAACAATTCTAATTGTTTCTGCTTTCATACAGTACCTTGAACTCTTCCAAATTTGCAATTCTCACTGAGGTGGTATGTGACATTTTGTTTTGTGTGTACATTGCTTAAAGCATATGAGCAGTGTCATGAACGTGCACTTGGGGTGGCAGCTAAATGGTTCTGGTGATGGTAATTTCCCGCTGAACCAGAGGCTGGCGCTGTTGTCCCCCTGCAAAACAGAAGATTGACAGCCATTACATTGCCCACTCTCCTGTACCCTCCCCTTCCTGCCTGGAACTCGTATTACTAGAACCTCCGCCATTTTCTTACCAGTTCTCTGTTGGACTTGTGTCTGAAAAGACATTGCTATTATCTCTGTTAAAAGATCAATTTATTCCTTTTGCTTTGTATTATATGGGGTCACAGATGTGCCCAAAACATTTTTCTGTGTCAGTTCTCTTCTCTTTCACAAGAAATTTGGAAGATCATGGACAACTCCCCAGATGAGACTGATCAATCACACTGACATTAAAACTGATGTAATTTTGAGTATGGGCCAGAAAAAGAGCAAAGCACAAGCAGACCTCAAGGAACCATAAACGACAGTAAGATTAGAAATCAAATTGGAACACACACATGTGCAAGACACTGCAGATATTGGTGAAAGTTGAGACACAGCTGGTAGTTTTTATATCTTTAGATACCACTGAGGTATTTCAGCTGGGGTAATGAAGCAGGAGTAGTGAATGGTGATGACTGAATCTCACTGCATTAGGTTTGCGAAAATGTGAAAATGTTTGTGAATTTTGCAAACTCGGTGAAATGCATTACATTCAATGGGAAGGAGGAAATGAACTAGTTTTGAGAGGATTACGATGGTGCAATACTCTTTTTTAGTGTCCATGAGGGTTAGGGAAGTGTTTACCAACTATGCTGGACCAATTATTGTGACCGAAAATGTGGCTGCAGTTGTGAGGCAGCAGTGATAACCACTATGCTACTGTGCCTCCCTGAGATAAAATTGCACTCTGAGTACTCTCTGTGTCTCCTGAGCTCCTATTACCACTGCCAACTATCCTGTGATGCAAATGATTAGTGTTACATATTGGGAAGCTGTTCCTGTCACTACCTGATCTGTGCTACACAGCAAATTGTGAAACTTGCTAAATCCAACAATGAATACACAGCCTATCACAGAACAACTGAGCATTTTTATAATGATTTCATTAAGGTCAGCTAATGTAACTTTAAACGACAATACTGTGAGTTAAACGCATGCGGGATGTAAATTTTGGCTGAAGTACTGATCAAGTAGTGACATCACACATGTATGTATAAGCCATGAATTATTTACGCCTACACAAGGCAGATCAAGCAGCACTATAAAGTGTATGGTGGAATACGCTCACAGTAATTGTGCGTGAAAGTTCTCTACATGTGTGACATAAATTAGGCAGAAAGAGTGGATCAGGTAGCAATATCCCCCATCAATATGGCTGCTAGAGCTCTGTGATGTCACAGAGGCCTTGCAAAGCATCACAAGGTGCTGGGGGAAAGAAAAGTTCATCCATGCTGGCCAACACTGCTAACCTTCACAGAAAAATTCAGCAAACAATGTCACCGATGAACCCAGCAAATTCACTGTGAGAAACACTTTCCACCCATTCCACCCATCAACACTAACAATGAACTCTGGCTTTAGAATCAGCGTAGAAATGGCATGTTCGTGATGTAGCTACGTAAAAGAGGTGGTCTTGGTTTTTTTTTTTTAATTATATTGAGTATATAGGGAGTGCCCTTGGCTCTAAGACTGTGTTGTTGCGGGGTGCAAATGAGGTTGCAAGATATTGCTGCATGTTTGTTAGATGTAATGATATTAGGGTTATGCATGACACCGGTACTGTCAAACTCAGATTTTAAAACAGTACTGTACCAGCATTTCGGCACCAGAAACAATCGTCGGTTTTCCTCTCAACATGTATACTTGGAAAAATATCCATTCTATGTGCTTCACAAAATGAAACAACAGTTTTTGAAGCAATCAGGACCCCCCACCCCAAATGCTTCAACACAACTGGGACTTCACGGGGGATAATCTTATTGCTTTGACAATTGCACAGTTCATTTGTAAAGCAATGTACAGTGTGGTGCATCACTCAATCCCCCAAATTGCCCCCGCCAACGATTTTTCCCTCATTAGACACTATTACTACTACTATTGTAGATGTTGACAAATGTCTCCTTTGAAGACTTCATAAAATAAACGACCTGCTTCGGCGTCATTGAGACTTCACGGGGACTATTACTGCATAAATGCAATCAGGACTTCCCACCACCCCCATATTACTTTGACGTGATCAGAACCACACATCTCCCCCATTGATGTTTTGACATAATTATAACTTCATTGTTTCTTCAATGTGTTCGGGACTTCAAGAGGGAAGCCATTCATGGTGTGCAATCATGCGGCGTAGCAGGGAGGCTAAAGTAAGACATAGTTGGGGGTTTGGAGTTACCCATTATTTGCTTTGGAACCATTTTGGTACCAGTACTGAGGTCCAAAAGCTGATATTGATACAAAAGTCAAAATTTTAGTATCAATCCAAAACTAAATGGTTTAGCTCTTGGTAGCTCTTTCTATGGTGCAACGTGTTTGCTCACCCGTGTTCACCATTTGTTTAGTGAGGGTCAAAGAATGGTGTGTGTATACCTATCAAGTAACTGAAAAAATGTCCAATTTTAAGCAGCGAGCCAATATCGCATTCTTCTCAGCCTTTTGGTCAACTGACAAGTGACACACCACAGATATTACAGTAGACCCTTGGTGACCAAGCACTTAACCTCAGTGCTGACAAAGCCTGGCACCAGCACAAACCTGATATCAGGAGAATTTCACAGTAACTTCTTTGAGCAATGTGCTCGGTCACCATATTGAATGCTATTAGCATTTGCAGTGTTTCATGTGTCCATCAGATGACAATAGCCACCATATAAAGGCACGAAATGCTGTCAGGCTGCTCTTCTTATTGCTATCAAGGTTTTTGTCACAGTTATGGGATGATGAAGAAAAACATCACCAAGTAGAATTAACTTAGACAGCAATGAGGAGATCATTTTAATTTGGCTACCTGTCATCAGTAGCGAGTTTGCCACTTATCCACTGTGCTATTGCGATTTTCTTGCTGATACGCTGAAGAGCTAAAAAAAAAAAAAAATCAATAAACCCATCAAGGATGAATAATTTTGTAGGAAAACAAAAGACTGTGTGAGTTACCCACTTGGCAGAAATAAAAAAATGAAGGTTACTAGTCAGCAACTACTCCATCTAGTGCCTTTCACCGTGCTTCCTAATGAGGACATGGGCCTTTTGCTCATCTCGTTATTTTATACATGATAAGCCTTCTACCAAGTGCACATTCTTCTCAAATTATTAGTAAAATGGCAAATGACACGCTACAGATATTACAGCAGGCACATGGTGGCCAAGCACTTAACCCAAGTCAACTTCCACTTTACAGTGTCATAAAGTGTCAGTGTTAATTACATTTGTGGATGGGCGGTCATTTGAACTGTTAACACCTGCTTAACAGGGTTAATTGAATATCCTCAACCTCATGAAATAAATTGAAAAATCAATAACCCGCATTTGGTCACGCTAGTCCAGGAGCAGACATTGGATATGCTCTAGCCATTGTGTGCAATCAAGTTTATATCGATCAATTCCATAATGTTAATAAAAGCAAGTGTTTGGGTACCTTCTTTATCCAATAAGTATGGGTTGTCACATTTCATGGCCTACTTTGGAAATTTCCAAAAGCCTTCTGGGGGAAAAAATGCTGCATTATGGGAGTTACGCAAGTAGAACTGCCACCTCATGGATGTGTGGTGGGTTTGATTCCCATGCCTAGATGCTGTCCGTTTGGAGTGTCAGTGGGTATTCCAGTTTTCTGGAGTTTTGCTGCCGATTAGATTAACTGGTGGCTCTCAGATAGTCTCTGTGTGTATGAGTGTGTGTGAGTCAGTGGGCCCTGTGATAGACTTGGACTGTGATAGAGCTGCTTCTTGCCTTAAGCCCAGTACTTCCCAGATAGACTCCAGCTCCCCAAAATCCAAGACTGGATTAAATGGGAGATCAGAACAGGATGAAGAAAAAATTAATTTGGTAGACCTCAATGACTGAAGCCACACCACAAAATCAACTTCAGCCTACTGACCTAATGGAAGATGTTAGTATGCACATTGTCACACACGTGCGACTAGGAAGGAGCTGAGTGGGCCAAGTGGAAATAATTACCCTCCAGGCCAGGGGGTGGTGGGGTGCACTCCAAACCTACCTCTGTTATCTTTGCAGGCCAAATATGGGAAAACCTGCCTGATTCAACATCACTTCCAGTTCCAGCGCCCAGACCACCGTCACTTCTGCCTTTCAGCTTATAAAGCCGCCATCTTTTCTCAACTCTTCAGTTCAGTTCAGGACCCAAAACAGTGCACATTGGTGCTATTTCAAAACCCTTTTGCAACCAGGGACAATATATGGGTGGCTGCCCCAAACCTTTTTGTGTGTGTCAAGGCTGTTCATTTCACAACATGAAAGACAAATAAGGGTGCATTTCAAAACTGTCCCTGAATTGATAAATTCTCAGAATTGTACAACCTTGTATGGAATTTTTGGTAGTGGTAAACGGTCTGCATGGGTTCAGAAGGGAAGACTGCGTTTCTGTTAGTCTTGTTTTATGTATATTTTGTTCATTTTATTTATGTTAATGGTACTTTTATCAATTACTTGCATTATTCCTTGTTTCTGATTTTGTCTATAAACCTATGTGCCTTGTGCATTGCTGGTGGTTCCTCGAGAGCCAGGACCACCTGGACATCACCACCAGGGACTGCCCTCAGCGCTACAAAGGTGAGGGTTTCCCACAGTTCCTGGAGGTTCGTTTGAATGCACTCGAGAGTTGGTGAGGGTTTCTTGTATCTTTACTTTGATTAATGCAATCACGCACTGTTGCTAACCACACTTCAGACAAGAAGACCAATAAGAATGAGCAGCTCCACTCACATCACCCAGAGTTGGTCATGCCCCTTCAGCCCCTGAAATCAAAAAGAGAGTCCCCTGGATGATGGCATCAATTTGGGCTCTGCATCACACGGACAGGTCTCCTTGTGACCCTACTCTGAAGATTCAGCCAAAACGAGCCCTTTTTGATTTGTGTTCTGAGCACTCTTTTCATTTACTTTCCATGAGTTTACTAAAAGAAGTAGCCCAGCTGGTGCCCCAACATTCATTTTCTGTTGCCCTCCGTCACAAAAGTGGCATAGTCGGCAGGATGTCCAAGGTCAACCAACTTCAGGTTCAAGTGGTGGCTCACGCAGGGCATGACGTAGTTTGGAAGAAAATTATGAATACGGACACCCCCCACCCCCACTGTATTGCCCAGATTTAAGTAACAAAACACAGGCAGGAGAAAGTGTCAATTGTTATTCTTTATCTAAATCGCGCAAGAGGCAAAAACTTATCATGTTAGTGTTTTTGCAAAGAAAAAAGTGTCCTCTGCGCTCTATTTATACAATTCATTGATTAGGTCACTACTCAAAAAAAAAAAGAATTCATTACATAATCAGAAAACTTTTCACATGATTGGTTACACCCAGTCGCTAACGGGACATGACAAACATTAATACCTTAAATAATTGCAATCGACTGTGACAACTAGGTTGATTTATAGTCCTTAAGAGCATGCGACTTTTCAGGAGGGTTAAAAGTACACCAGGATGCACCTTCATTTTTATATTCTGAACTGTATGTAGCGTATAACGATAGAACAACAGAACAATGATTATACCAAAAATATAACATTTCTCTTAAGGGTTATATAAAATGACAAAAAATGCTTTTATCATAGTAAAAAATAATAAAATAACAGCATCAGCTTTTAAGCTGAAGCTCAGAAGGATATGATACTTGGACAAATGCTTGGTGCACATTGGACCAGGGTTCAAATTCAATTCTTACAGTAGCACAGACACAACTCCTAAGGTACGCACCGGGCCCGGCTCAAGTCCCTGTCCCTATGCACATATACAGTATACATAAAATGTGTGTTCTAAAGAGCAAATCTTCTAGAATTTGGCATGAATTCTACTACAGTGAAACATGTGCATAATACTAACCACAAATCTTGCCTATCCTTTCTGGTCTTCCTCAGAAACACCTTTACAAACACCAGTTGGTCCAGAATGCTGCAGCTCGTATGATTACCAGAACCTCTTCCACTGAACACATTACTCCTATCCTTCAGCAGTTTCACTGGCTCCCTATTAAATACCACATTGATTTTAAGATTCTGCTTATTACTTACAAGACCATTCATAATCTGGCACCTCCTTATCTTTCTGATCTTCTTCACATCTCCATTCCTTCGTGTATCCTTAGATCTTCTGCCTCTATCAATCTTATTATACCTCCTGCTCACTTGACTACCATGGGGTTTAGAGCTTTCAGTCGAGCAGCTCCTCGCCTCTGGAACTCTCTCCAAGGCATTCATAATGTGGACTCTCTTCATTCCTTTAAAAGTGATCTAAAAACACATCTTTTTAAGCTGGCTTATTCTGTCTGATAATTTTAGCTGATAAATTTAAATTTAATTTTATTATTGTATTTATCCTGGTTTTATTGTACTGTAATATTTTATTAATTTTATGTTGTGACTGCTGTTATTAATGTGCTCTGTAAGGTGCCCTTGTGTGCCTTGAAAGGTGCCTATAAATAAAATAAATTATTAAATGTTATTATTATTATAATTAATACCGTAGACGTTTGTAATAAAGTTTCCCTAAATTGTATCTTTTTTTTAATTTAAAGTCCACTTTTCTTTGCTACTTTTTTGATTGTCTTCTGTTTCTTTTCTTTTTCTTTAAGTCTATTTGTGTTTTCCTGTCTTTTTTTAGTTTCTTCTAATGATTGTAAGGCATAATATGTAGATGGATGCAAAATTAGCTGAAATGTCAACTTATGGTGGGGGGAATCTTTTCAGAATTAGGTGGTGTTAAAACTGGTGTCGCTTAGGGAGCAGTGCTTGGGCCATTCCTGTTTTTAATCACTATATATTGAATGCTCAGGTCTTTCTGTCTCTCAGGCGATTATTCACAGTTCATCAATTAAAGGATAGATATTGTTGATTTACATTTATGTTTAACCAGTTTCTACCTTCAGAACATTAGAACAATCTAGACAAGAACAGGCCATTCAGCCCAACAAAGTATATCACTCTACCCACTTAATTCTTCTAAAATAACATCAAGTCGAGTCTTTTCTCACATACTGCTGGGGCTAAAAATTTGATCTTGGTCTTGATTGAACGTTTATGTGCCAAGCGTCAAACAAGTCGCAGGGGCTGATGACCCGATGAGAAAAACCATAATAGGAAGAAAGCAACCAGCACCATCCGCTGAGTATCAAGTGTGCAATACAGATCACAAAAACAAAAAAGACGGAGAAATGCATGCAATCAGGGGTCTGTGAATAACTACTGGGGCTGCAAACATGATCTTTGTCTTGATTTAACACTTATGGCCCAATACATTCCAGATGTTAAAAAAAAAATTGCAGGTGTTGGCAACCACAGCAAACTGACCAGCACTCTTGGGGTTATTCCAGCAAAGTAATCTGCAAATGATGCGACATGGCAGTAGAAAAAAAGAAGAGTGGTAACATCTGCTGAGTATCAAGCAAATTGCAGAAGCTCCTGATGTTACAGAGAAAAATGTAATAGGAAGAGGAAGAGTGACACCATCTGCTGAGCGTCAAGCACGTTACAGAGGGTGATAAACACCAAGCAAGAAGTTATTTTGGAAAAATTAGGGGGTGGGTTTGGCAAGCTTTGTTGTCAAAATTATTATGATGTTACAGTAATATTGTATAAAGGGCAAATTTGTTGGAAAGTGGGCAGGGAAAGTGAACAAACGAATGGCAGAGGAAGTTGGTGTAAGGGTCAAAATTAGAGAAATGCTGCTTGACTTCATGCCCTGGAAATTATCAGTTGGTGTAAGTATACTATGATGTACTGGGGATAGGAGGGTCACAACACAAGGCAATTGGAAGGATGAAGCATTCTGAATGTGTCAGCGCGCCACAAGGTGAAAAAAGATGAGAGGAGTAAACAATAAATAGACAATAAGTTATGAGATAAATAAGTAACAGACTTGGATGGATCAAGCACAAGGATATAAAGAAGAGCTAAAGCAGAGAAGAATGTGTAACAGTCCCGCAGATGACCAAGAGCTCCAGAAGCTGAGGAAAGGAACCTGTGGGACAACTGACTACCTTGGTACACCCAGCTAATCGCTGGCAAACCAGCTGCTTTAATTTTTTGATTTATACAGATTTCCATTTTCAAACTGTAAAACAGATTATACAGTGCCATGGGTGGGCCCTGGGATGCACTGGTGTCTTCTCCTGGTTTGGATTGTGCTTTGTATCCAATGTTGCCAAGATGGACACTGACACTGCCAACAACTCTTAAATTAACTAAGCCGGTTTTAGAATATTGTGTTATGTTATTTACAAGTTTTTCAATAACTTCTGCATTCTGTTTTACAGAATATCACATGAACACTAACTTCTCTTTTTCCATTTTGTTGCTACTCTGATGTTCAGAGCTAAAAATAAATCTCTTTAATCCTTTAAATGTCAGGAGCTGCGTTATTTACAGTTGGTTAGTTATATTGGGGTAATTAGCATTACCCATAACTTCCCCAAGTACAATTACTTTTTCAAATAATCAACTTGTCTACTACTTTGCAGCATGAAGTTGGCACTATACCTGGCTTTGGTGGGATCTGCAGATAGTCCCCAGAGCCATGGCTCTATTTTGTGCCATATGCAATTCTAATCCTGATATTCACATTCTCATTTGAGACAGTTTTAGGGCACACTACACTAATCTTTTTTCCTTTATTAAATATATTACATCAAATTACACCATTATACACAGCATTATATGTAGGTTTGTCTATCAATAAACAAAACTTGGGGGGTTCCACTGTTGGAATCTGTAGTGCTAAGACCTCAGAACTCCAGGATACTGAATGTGACAGATATTCTATTCAGTATAAGCACAATCGATTTCCGTTGTCACGGATGCACGTACTGTATATGAACCACTCTCCTGGCTCATCTGATGTATGTACTACCACCCTGGTTTGACAGGAGGTGCTGCCGCTAACCTTCTCCACTTCTATTTCCTCTGCAGCACACAGACGATGCCCAGTGAGGGCAGTTGACTCCGCCCCATCTGGTCCTCCACCAGCCACTGCAAGGACGAGTCCTTTTTTGAACGGAACGTACCGCAGGACGGAGCTCCTATTTGAACATCAGAACAATCTAGACAAGAACAGGCCATTCAGCCCAACAAATCTCACCAGTCTTATCCACTTAATTCTTCTTAAAAAAAAAAAATATCAAGTCAAGTTTTGAAAGTCCCTAAAGTCTTACTGTCTACCAAACTACTTGGTAGCTTATTCAAAGTGTCGATTGTTCTTTGCGTAAAGAAAAAATTCTTAATGTTTGGGCGAAATTTACCCTTCACAAGTTTCCAACTGTGTCAAGGTGTTCTTGATGAACTCATTTTAAAATAACAGTCTTGATCCACTGGACTAATTCTCTTCATAATTTTAAACACTTCAGCCATGTGTCCTCTTATTCTTCTTTTGCTTAAACTGAAAAGACTTAGTTCTTTTAATCTTTCCTCATAATTCATCCCCTGTAGCCCTGGAATCAGCCTAGTCACTCTTCTCTGAACCTATATAGTGCTGCTATGTCCTGTAGACTGGACACCAAAACTGCACACAGGACTCCAGATGAGGCCTCACCACTGTGTTATAAAGCTTAAGTATAACTTCCTTGGACTTTTACTCCACACCTCGTGCTATGCAACCTAACATTCTTTTTGCCTTCTTAATGGCTCCTGAACACTTATCTTTTCATTTTCGCCTATCGCTTTCAACTTTTCTGTTACAATTACGACCTTAGCGGCCATTTTATCATTACCTTCCTTTTTTGGATTAAACAAGAATGACTAGGTTGGAGCTGCAAAATTTAGTGGTGGGTCTTGCAGTCCTTTTACTCAACCACACTATGTATGTGGATTCTTCATCACCACTGCATATTCTCTCCTTTTTTTTTTTTCTTCACAGTTTGCACATTAGGTCAACTGGTGATTCTTGACTGTTCTGGGGAGGTTGACTGTGGATATTACATGAGCTTTAACAACTCAGTTATTCACAGGAACATCCGGTCTCAAAAATGCTGTGTATATCGTTACAGAAACCAGGATGTTGTTTTTTGAGAAACCAGATTAACACATACAGATTTCTCCACAAGAAACCTGGTTATGTGGTCATGTAAACCCTTAACCAGATTTCAGAATCCGTGCATGTCTGTTGCATTATATTAACCTCAGCATCCAGAAGCCACATGTAAAAAAACAGTGAAAATGTCTACAAAGATAAAATTCCTGCAAATGTTCAGCTGATTGCATTATTCCTTCTGGTTGAAATACACGGTCTCAAAAATGCAGAAGGCAGAGTGGTGGCTCTGAGGCTTAGGGATCTGCTCTGGCAGTAGGAAAGGTGCTGGTTTAATTCCCAGAAATTAGGGTTAGGGTAAGCAAGGCCCTTAACCTGCAATTACTCTGTCCTGGGTATGATGTTAACCTTCATTCAGCCCTGCAAGCAGGTCCTCCAACTTCCAGGAGTCACCTGTTGCATGGCTGTGGTCAAGTCCTAATTTGGGATCCTGTGGTGGGGGCAGCAACGTGTTGTATGCTCCTAATATTGCAGAAATTGCTAAATTGATGGTGACAGGATGAATGTACAAGTGCTAAAGCTCGGCAGCGCAATCTTAGAGGACACAGGCTCCTTGCTTGTTTTTTTGGATCTACAGCAGCCATTGATGACATTTCATCTTTTTTGTAACACATTGGAGCATTTTTTTCTAAGGAGTACGCCATAAATGGACTTTTGAGCGTATATAGGTTTTTTTTTAAGAAACCAGGTTCCTGCCTTAACTGGGTTACTCACCTGTAAACACATAAATCCACTCAATGACTGACTAGCGTGACACTCAGGATTGGCTTATGACTTATACCAGTGCTTTAGGAATTGGTTTTGGATGCTTGCGATCTTCTAAAATGGAAAAGGTGTGTTAGTGAAAGTATTGTTACTTTCTCATATACAAAGTACAGGGAAAGTACTGAAATCCTCCAAAAATTCGATGTCAAGATTTTGATAAATCTCAATATTTTAGAACTCCCCAACTCTGAAAATACCATTTTTGGAATTATGTCTGTGTGTCTGTATAAACATGATAACTTCAGTATGCTTTCACTCAGGTCAACTAAATTTTGCATACAAGTGTTAGGTACAAAACTTAGATTTCCATCAACATTTGGGCTATTTCCACTAACCGGAAGTGGTACTTTACCTTTTATTCAAGCAGCTGCAGAGTCCGATTTATTCAGCTTTACTTTTATAATTTATAATAATATATTATTAATTTGATTTGATTTGATGTTGATGGTTCTTTAATGCACATATTCTAAAAATATAATAATTGTCTTCCGGTTTACTCCTCAAATATCCATCCCCATATCTGAGTATACAAAAAAGTCGATTTTTTTTTTATAGTCCTACGCAAACCCATACAAGAGGCTTCTTTGAACATTGAACTCCTCCCATTCAGCATATCTCAGCAAATCAGGAGTTATCAATTTAAAAATTATAGTTTTATTAAGAGGTATACCAAATATTTATTACAAAGTACTTTGTTACATCGTCCGCCATTTTCTGTTCTGTTTCCTGCTTTTATGGTTGCGTTTGCTTAGCCCTGAAATACAGGTGTCCTCCCTAAAGATGGACCTATTATCAGATGTATTGCAGTGAATACACTTGACTTGAACATTCATAGTTTTCATACTCTTTCTCTGAACATTTAGCATTTGTTTGCTCAGATGCTGGATGCACTTGCTGCTTCATGAGCAGCTCTTCTTTTCTCCATCCTAGTGGCCTGCTTCTTCTCTTTTTTCATCAGCATCTTTTCGCATTAAAACTGATTAAGTCAGTGTTTGTGTTGCAATTACTTAGTACGATTTCCTTCATTTTTCTCATAAGTTGTCACTTAAGTCTTCAATCTGCCTAAAGAATTATTTAAGATATAAAGAGGTAGGGGAAGTAATGGTGAAGGTGGTAGGGAATGAGAACGGCACCCATGCATGTGGCACATGGCCACCCTGCTGGCTGCTGCCGAGAGTTGATTCTACAATAAAATAAAATAAAAATAAGAAGAAGAAATAAAAATCATCACCCCTAAAGCGGACAGCAGACTTCATGTAGTATAGGTGTACCAAATTTCAGGTCAATAGGTCAAACAGTTTGCAAGCTACAGTTGATTTAAAATCCTGGACAGACAAATGGACAGCCACAATAGCACATTATATAACTAGATTTCTTTGGTGCATAATGCACAAGGTGTCTCGATTAATAAAAATTAAGATTAGGTTTTGTATTCTGTTTTTTATTAATGCTATGTTTGTATTTGGGCTGCGCAGTAGCACAAATGCTTACTGCTGCTGCTCCAAAAATCCAGCACCCTGGGTTCAAATCCCCCATTTGGCTATTGTCTGTGCAGAATTTGCACCTTCTCCCTCTTGTCTGCGAGGGGTTTTCCTTCCCAGGTTCCCAAAGGTGCACAGTATTAGTTAACTAAAATCTCCAATTTGGCCTTGTATGAGTGTAATTGTGGGCAATGTGACTTCTACTCCATTTTCATTCAAAAACACAAATGTTAGTCTCTGTTTTCACCTTTTGTCCACACTACCTGAAAAAGCAGACCAGGGAAAACGCTCTCCAGAAACATATACTTCTGAAAATGCTGACTCTATGTTGCAAAATGAACAGGTGAAGATATAGACTTTTGAAAACCCAGACTCCAATTGTTCTCTGATTTGTTTGTGCTTATTACGTAGCCCTTTCCCAATTGGATCTTGCACATTATAACGTCACAATCTCCGACTGGTCACCCTTTACAGAAGAAGGTCATATTTCAGCATAGCGGACACAGAGGAGTTGCTTTCCATTGCGCTTGTTATGTTGCATGTAAATCGCATTTTGTTCAGTCTGAATGTTGCATACATGCACAAAAGGCAAATCATTTACCGGTGGCTACAGTTTTGCAATAATTCCTGTGTCCGGCAACGTTACTACACCTTCAAGGATTTTTCCTCCAAGGTGCACCTGCCCTGTGTAGGCAAAGGCCTGCATCACATGTATTTTAGGTCATATTAGTGTGGATGAGGATGATTTCGTAAACGATGTGAAAGTGCTACTGTGGATGGAGATGGTTTACATTTTGAAAAAATCGGGAGTGGTTTCCCCTGGACTTTCTCGTATACTCAGATATGGGGATGGATATTTGAGGAGTAAACCATAAGACAATGATTTAATTTTTAAATTATGTACATTAAAGAACCATCAACAACAAATCAAATCAAATTAATAATATATTGAACAATTATTATAAAAGTAAAGTTGAATAAATCAGACTCTGCAGCTGCTTGAAAAAAAGGTAAAGTACCACTTCCGGTTAGCGGAAACAGCCCAAATGTTGACAGAAATCTACATTTTGTACCTAATACCTGTATGCAAAATTTGGTTGACCTAAGTGAAAGCGTACTGAAGTTATCATGTTTACACACACACACACACACATAGAATTCCAAAAATGGTATTTTCTGACTCAGGGAGGTCTAAAACATCTGAGATTCATCAAAATCTTGAAATCAAATTTTTGGATGACTACAATATTTTCCCTACGAGAAAGTAAATCAGACTTGGGTAGGTCTAAAACGTCGAGATTCATGAAAATCTCTACATCAGATTTTTGGACAATTACAATACTTTCCCTTGTGATAAGAAATGCACTCCAAACATCATAAAGGTTTGGGGCAGCCACCCGTAGAATATATCTGGGCTGCAAAAAGGTTAAATAGTTGAACAGAGATATTCACAAGACTGAGTCCAAAACAGAACTGTTTGACTGGAAGTAAGATGGCGGCTTTAAAGGCCCGTAGAGTAAGTGACATCATCGGGGCCAGAACCGGAAGTGACATCATTGGAACCGGAACTTACGTCATCTAAGCCTCCGGGGCCGGAAGTGACATCATCAAAGGTACCGAAGCCTGGTGGGATTTCCCGGGAATGGTCTGCAAGGAACTGACAAAGACAGTCAGCGCACCCTGCCGCCCCCTGGTCTGTTGTGGTATTACAATTACTCAAGCCCTTTAGCTCCCTCCTACTTGCACTTCATAAACAAAACAAACTTACAAACTTCATAAACGAAAATTTAAAAACTCCATTTGTAAATAAAAATGTAGCAGTGTGGACATAGCCTAACTGATTCCCTGTAGAGTGCTGTTTTCCTGCTTTGTGCTCAGTGCTGACAGGATTGTATGCCGCCCTTTGACCATGACATGTACAGAACACAGGGGTGTGCAAATGTTGGTATACAGTTGGTTTTTATGGTAAAAGACATGCAGGTTATGATTATTATCAGGATAGAATTGAGGGTGTAGAGGTGATTGAACCACTAGGGTCAAGTGACCATAATGTAATACAATTCTCAGTATTTTGTAAGAGTACGGATGCAAAGACTAAAATTGTTAAATTGAACTTTGGTAGGGCTAATTTTGAGCAGATGCGACAAAGTCTAAGTAGGATAAACTGGGATAAGCTTTTAAATGTGGAGACAGTCGAGGAGCAATGGAACAGGTTTAAAAATGTTTTACATGTAACGTGGGACAGATACATACCTAAATTTGGAATTAATAGGAAACTAAAAAAACTCCACGGTGGATTAATAAAGATTTAAAAAAGAAGTTGCAAAGGAAAAAACTGCTGTATAAGGCATATAAGACTAATGACTGCAAAGTGAATCGTAGCGCGTATGAGAACATGAGGGCAACCATTAAGAAGGATATTAGGGTGGCTAAAAGACGGTTGGAGAGAAATATAGCAGATAAGGCGAAAGAAGACTCCAAGAGATTCTTTCAGTATTTTAGTAGTAAAAGAACAGTTAAGGAGGAGGTCAAGTTCATCAGGAATAGTAAAGGGGAATTAAAAGATTAAGACAATGAAATAGCAGATACCCTAAACTTACATTTTTCTGAGGTGTTTACAAGTGAGCAAGTGGATAACCTCCCAGAGGTAAACGCAACTACTAAGGAGGTACTGAGGGATTTGGAAATTGTAGAGGGAGAAGTGCTGCTCAGATTAAATAAGGTGAAATCAAACAAATCACCAGGACCAGATAATATTCATCGAGTTCTTAAGGAGGCTAGTGAGTACATACATAAACCCTTGACACATATTTTTAGGAAGTCACTGTGCACTGGAGAGATTCCAAAGGACTGGAAAATGGCAAATATCATCCCATTATATAAAAAGGGTGACAGGGCAGATCCAAGCAACTATAGGCCAGTAAGCTTAACATGCATCACAGGAAAATTAATGGAAGGAATTATTAAGGATAAGATTGAGCAACACATGGCAAGGACAGGAGTTATTCTGACCAGTCAGCATGGGTTCAGAAGAGGGAGGTCGTGTTTTACTAACATGTTGGAATTCTATGAGGTTGCAACAAAAGCACACGATCAAAGTGGAGCATATGATATTATTTATCTGGACTTTCAGAAAGCATTTGATAAGGTGCCACATGAGAGGTTGGGCATCAAGTTAAAAGAAGTGGGAGTTCAGGGTGATGTTTTTAGATGGGTGCAGAATTGGCTCAGACACAGGAAGCAGAGGATGATGGTGCGAGGAACCTCATCAGAACTGGCCGATGTTAAGAGTGGTGTTCCACAGGGGTCAGTGCTAGGGCCGCTGCTATTTTTAATATATATAAATGATTTAGATAGGAAAATAAGTAACAAGCTGGTTAAGTTTGCTGATGATACCAAGATAGGTGGATTAGCAGATAATTTGGAATCCGTTATCTCATTACAGAAGGACTTGTGCAGCATACAGGCTTGGGCAGATTTGTGGCAAATGAAATTTAATATCAGTAAATGTAAAGTATTACACATAGGAAGTAAAAATATTAGGTCTGAATACACAATGGGAGGTCGGAAAATCGAGAGTACACCTTATGAGAAGGATTTAGGAGTAATAGTGGACTCTAAGCTATCAACTGCCAGACAGTGTTCAGAAGCCATTAAGAAGGCTAACAGAATGTTAGGTTATATAGCGCCCTGATGTGTGGAGTACAAGTCCAAGGAGGTTCTGCTCAACCTTTATAATGCATTGGTGAGGCCTCATCTTGAGTACTGTGTGCAGTTTTGGTCTCCAGGCTACAAAAAGGACATAGCAGCACTAGAAAAGGTCCAGAGAAGAGCGACTAGGCTGATTCCAGGGCTACAGGGGTTGAATTATGAAGAAAGATTAAAAGAGCTGAGCCTTTACAGTTTAAGCAAAAGAAGATTAAGAGGTGACATGATTGAAGTGTTTAAAATTATGAAGGGAATTAGTACAGTGGATCGAGACTTGTATTTTAAAATGAGTTCATCAAGAACACGGGGACACAGTTGGAAACTTGTTAAGGGTAAATTTCACGCAAACATTAGGAAGTTTTTCTTTACACAAAGTATGATAGACACTTGGAATAAGCTACCAAGTAGTGTGGTAGATAGTAAGACGTTAGGGACTTTCAAAACTCGACTTGATGTTTCCTTGGAGGAAACAAGTGGATATGACTGGCGAGCTTTGTTGGGCTGAATGGCCTGTTCTCGTCTAGAGTGTTCTAATGTTCTAATTACAATAGCTTTATTAACTCAAAAGAATGTCACAATGCCACAGTGCACTTAGGTACAATCTTGGAAGTGCTCAAATTGCAGGCCTTCATTATTTACACATTCTTGTGGTATACTTGCTAATAATAATAAGATGACGACAAATAAAACAAATAAATAATACAATATTTAATAAATAAATAACAATACAAGAATAAACTCTGTGTTTCAAAACTTTAAACCTGCTTTTGCCCTGCTTTTTTATTGAATAAATATACAGCAAAATGTTAACTGGAAATATGCACAATAAGAATAAACTGACCTGAATGTCTGTCAAGTAAAATCTCCCCCATGTCTCCTTGCCTCCCACCTCACTCAAGTAACACCTCTAAATGCTACTTTGTTTAGAAATTTACCCCCTGAGACTCCCGACTACACAATTCTCTTTTAAAAACATTCACAACCTTCTCTAGGCCTCTTATCACACCCATTTTCAAGCCACTGTCTTCTTTAGATTAAACTTTTACAAGAATCGAGTCACTTTGGTTTCATACTAGAACTGCTCTTTCTGTTAAATTCCCATTCAACCAAGATGGCAAGCATAAATTCACCGATATGAGAGAATAACAGGCCGTAACAAAAAAAAAAAATTTCAGCATGCAACATGAATACATCTATCAAAGCAGACAGGATTACAGTCGAAGTTCTGCAGGTCGGCCAGATCATAAATAATGAGGAGGACTTCTTCACACTGGCTAGGTGCAGTAACCCACAAACACTCAAACAGATGTTTTTGCTCCTGTGCCGATAACAAAAGCAATAAAAACAAAGAGACTGATAACAGAAGAAAGCTGTAAAAATCTCTGCCCAGTCAGCCCCTAGACCAGGTTATACATTAAAGACCTCTTATGAATAACGTAAGGTAAACCTGACCCCAGACAGACAGGCTTTCTACATCACGGCCCTCTCGATTTATGTTTGATAATAAAGGCTAGGCTGTTGGATTTGAGTTGCTGTCTTACATTTTGTCACAGAGGGTCCTGAAGTGCTGTAGCATATGCTGTGACATAAATTAACCCTTTAAACTCAGTCTCATTTTGGTCTGTTTCTGCTGTTTTGGTTTAACTGGCTATAACAGCATCATGCTTCACTCAATATTCATGTCCTACACATTAAAGGTCAGATATGTGTCTTTCAGAGTTATGTTGTACACCTAGTGTCAGCGCTAGGTTATTTTGCGCCCTAGATCAAGCTTGCTAGTGTGCCCAATGACTGTTCAGTATAGCTAACCAGTGCAGCGGGGTTCCCCCCCCCCCCCCCAGCACCCCTTATGATCTGCCTCCTCGGTTGAATGCCTAATTTACCTTAATGATGGTGCCGGCCCTGTGCACACACGTTACCTCACTGTAACAAGTCCCTCTTGTCTTATTTTTTGCTACAGTAAAGGCTACACTGTTGTATTTTAATTGTCATCTAACATTTTGCCATACCTGGTTATTTTAATAAGATACAATGCAATCTGAGTGGCCGTGAATTGGTTATCACACTACTGCCTGCTGAAGCTGCAATTAGAAATTTGCAGTTCATCTTCATTAAAATGTTCTGGTGGGAGAAGATATAGTAGAGAAAGTAGTGGGGGAAAGTAAAGAAACTAAAGATGGGACAACGAGAGAGAGAAAAAATATATATATATTTTAAGGCTTAGTAGGTGACAAATGTGACAATCTGAAAGGTGAAATGTGTGATTAAGAATGTACCGTGGAGAAAGGACGGAATTTGTGAACAGTGGCAGGGAATGAGTTTCCCTTCTTCTAAAAATACTTTGGAAAAAACCTTCACTGAGCGATAACAAAGAAAGAGAAATGGAGACTGTGTCGGAAATAATGAGGGGGCAAAGGACCAAAAATGCCCCTAAATTGACCCTTTAAGCTCAGCCTCGTTTTTGCCCATTTTGTGCTGCTTTTTATTTAACTGGCAATATCATCATCAGCCTTCACTCATATTCATTCATGTTCTACACCTTAAAATAAAGGTCAGACATTTCTCTTTTTTTAGAATTGTTATAGTTGGAGAATCAGTTATGTTGAAAACAAGAATAATAATAATAATCTGCCACATTCACTATTGTGTTTTACCAACAAATGTACTTTGAATGTTATTTTTATTTCCATAGGTTGTTGGAATGAGCTTCTAAATACTTAAAACCATGAAAGTGCCAGAAAAATAAGCAGTACAAAAAAACGGGATTCTTTATCTCCACTCTCTTATGGTTTTCAAATAAGCATACATATCCATCATTGAAGACCCGTAGCTAATGTGTCATTTTTGAGGGCAGATCTTACTCTGTCAAAACATACGTATATAGTTGGCAAATAAATTATACGGTGTACACGAATTACAACCCCAATAGTTGCAAGAGTCAAAAACAAGTTTACACAAAAAAAAAAGAAAAATATGGGAAATATAGAAAGTAAATAAACATAGAAAATGAAATGTGGTGTCATCCAAAAGTTGAAACGCCTTCTGTAATACGTAACAGTCTGTCCGTCAAATTGTTCACAATTGAATCAGGACATTCAAAGTCATCGGATGGGGCTGAGGGTACTGTAGGTGTTACTGTGATACAGCAATCTGGCCATCTTTGAGGCAAGAAAGAAAAATGTAGTATCAGGGTATGCAATACAGCATTGTTAATGACAAAACATTTCTATAAAAGCAACAAGAAAATTCACAATTTTATGCAGCTCTTTCATAGATTTCGCATTATTGTTTGGTCCTGCCAGCAGTTCCGAAACAATGGGAAAGAGTTAAAAGGGTTGAATAATTTTTCCCTTTAAAGCAAAAGGATGGGGCAAAAATTCACTCAAAATGACCCACATTAGTGATCATTACCTATATACTCGCAGATAAGTTCTCCTGTGGATAAGTCGGGACTTGATTTTAACGTATAATTTCCGATATTTATTAATGTCGGTCGTATAAGTCAAATGTGGAAAACTCATACTATTGGTCCAAGAGACTTTGATAAGCTAACGCCCACCTGAGAGAGTAACCATGGAGCACACACCCTTTTTTTTCTATGTAGGTACAGCAATGCGCTGTATCAGCACGTACGCCAAACCTCTCTCTCTGTCTCTCTGTATTGTGCCTACGTAACGGTAATATCCGAACTACTCTGAAGTGACATTTGCAATGATTTGTGTTTTTTGTATCTCACACCCTCATACACCTTTATCGGAAGAGCATCCCTTATCTACGATGGTGCATTCAATCAAAAGAAAATATGAAGCTGGTTTTAAATTAAAAGTCATTGAAGTGAAGAAAGAAATTGGTAACTGCGCTGATGCAACAAAATTCGATGCGTCTGAGAAACTGATGTGAGATTGGAGGAGGCAAGAAGATGTAAAAAAATTAACAAATGAAGTGTTGCATTTTTGAATGGGCATATAAGTTGGGTTCTGATTTTATGATCAATTTTTCGGGTTTCAAGACCCAACTTATACGTGAGTATATATGGTAGTGCTGAGCAGCGATTAATCGCAAACATTCTGAACAATCCCATTGTTATGTGCAAAATTCAATATTGAACTCAAAAGTAGTGTATTTGGTTTGCAAACACTTTAAACAAATAAGGGACTTTTTAACAGCAGTATTCCCTTTACATAGTAGCAAATAAAATATTTCTTGTAAATCTCATCTTAAACATTAATGTAATCAAATCAAATATAAAACCAAAGCTATTTGCCACTGCCAGGGCATTAATGTTTTATCTAGTTTGTTATAGAAAAACAAGTTACCCTCCGAGTCCAGAGCCACCAACACAATGTTATAACAGGCACCTTCTGAGCAACAGCAAGCTAACATTTCTAAATCCGTTTTTTTTTTTATCTGAACAGATACCAGCGGAAACATTTTCTGTTATCAGGGAGCAGCATAAACAGTCTATGTTCAGTAGTAGCTCTTTGAGGGCTAATATTTTTTCCAAAAAATCAGCACATAAAGCAATGGTTTCACACATAAATCAACACAAAACGTCTGTTGCTGCCTGTTGTGGGCGGCCATGTTGGCAGTCCGCGGCGGCTCGACAGCCAGCAGGAATGCACGGTGGGCTGGCTGCCTGGCTGTCTTTGTGAGACAGGTGTGCGAGGATGGCAGTTGTCTGGTTTGTCACCTCCTGTCCCGTCAGGCGAACGTTGCCCTAGGTGCATCAGCTACACGAACGTGTTCAGCACCACGATCAGCTGGGGACCAATCAGCTGATGGCAATACCTCACTTTCATTTTCGATCTACATCTCCAGATCACTTGCATCAAAATCAGAGTCCGATTCAGCGATAATATGGAAAAAAGTCATCCACGGATTATTTTGCTTTGAGCATTCACTTTGGTGTCTCTCCACATGGCATTTTAGAAACTGTTTGCTCTTCGCTACTCATACACGCGCAGGGAAAAAGCAAAAGCGTATCGAAAACTGCTGTAACAAGAAGATCGCTGAACTCTATCATTCACTAGCGAGACTGAGGCTTTCAAAATAATAATAATAAGAACAAAAACTGCGTTAACGTGCAATAAAATAATTGTCTGCGTTAATGCGATAATATTGCATTACTTGCCCAGCCCTAGTAATAATTTAATATGAATGGCTATCACTATCACACTAATAGGTATCTGTTATGATGTCAGGCATTGAAGGTAAAAAAACTGCACCTTAAAATATGTTCTATATGTTAATATGCTAATATGTTATTCGCAAAATAATAAAATATGATCGAGTTGGTGAGTAAGATATTTTCTTCCTTAAATAGTCTATGTATTTTAATGGCAAAAAATTCTGGGTCACTAGTAAACCACCTCACCTTTTCAATAATCTGATTATTTGAAACTAGAAGCTGAAGAGGTAACCTACAAAACAGGGCCTCACGTTGGTTAGCCGCCAGGAGGCAAGCAGTACAGATATGAGGAGATGGCTCCACATGGAGTGGTTGTCAGTGAAGTCCTTTAGGGTCTGCCCCGGCTCCGGTACTTTTTCTGATTTATATTATTGACATCAATTCCAGTACAGTTAGTAAACTTGTGAAATTATGGAAACTGGAACATATTTAAGAACACTTGGACAAGTTTCAAAACTGGGCAACACTTGCAAAATACCATTTAATGTAGACAAACACAAGTGCTGCATGTCAGAAAAGGACCATCAGTTACAAATACTGTATAAGATGGGAGACACTAAACTACAGGAAGTGACCTCTAAAAAGGATTTAGGGGGTTATGTTGTTACCACATGTTCAGCACCAAAGCAACGTGCAGAAAAGATTGAAATAGAAATAAAATGTTAGTTTATATTATAAAAAATATGAACTATAAATCAAGGGACGCTATGTTTATAGACTATATAATGTATTGGTGAGACCACCTCTGGGGTATTGTGTGCAGGTCTGGACACCACGCCACAAAAAAAGACACAGCAGCACTTGAAGATGTGCAAAGGAGAACAACCAAGTACATCAATGGACTTCAGGACATGTCAGAGAATTAAACCTGTTTAGTGTCAAGCAGAAGTGACTATGTGAGGAACTAATCCAGGTCTTCAAAATTCTTAAAGGCATCAATAAGGTAGATCAGGCAGAATTCTTTCAACTTATTGGTGAGTCACACAATGGAGGACATCAGTGGAAATGAAAGGGAAAAGCATTTAGGACTGTAGCCATGAAGTACCTCATTATGCAAAGAGTTGTGGGAATCTGAAACAAACTACCAAGACATGGAGTTGAAGCAGAAACCTCGACAACCTTTCAGAAGGATCTGGACAAAATATTGGGACAGTTTAGCTATTAGCTAAACAAACGAGCCTGGTCTCCTCTCATTTGTCAAATTTCTCATGTTCGATTTCCCAGGAAGTGGCAAGTATACTGTAGTGTTGAGTTCTCTCCTACATTTAGGACAGCCATGAAAAGACAGGGAAATGAGTGCAAAAAAACATTACAGATAAGCCAAGACTTAGAGATAAAAAATGAACAAGATTAGAAACAAAGTGGTGGAGATTCAAAACAAAGCAAATATCAACCTCTAGAAGTGACCCAAAGGAGTGTTTATATCCTAATTCTACCACATGACTGAGCCACCTCTGATCTCACACAACAGAGGTTACTAAGCAACAAAAACCAGAGGGTGTGGCCAGGGAGGAGCTCTACAAAGTAGGGGGTGTACAACGAGAAGATCTGCTGATGTCTTCCTACAGAGGTGAATGATCAAAGACACTGACCATTAGGGTTGGAAGTTGCCAGGGACCCCACAATATTATTCTGATGAACACACAGGCAGTCGGGTGTAGTGGTTAAGACTTCAAACCCTGGGGTTGTGGGTTCAAATCCTGCCACTGACACTACAGTATGTGACCATGAACAAGTCCATTGACCTGCCTCTGCTCCAATGGGAAAAACCTAAAGAAATGCAACCAGTTTCATCGTAAATGTTATAAGTCGCCTTGGATAAAGATATCAGCCAAATATATACTGCTCAAAAAAATTAAAAGCACACTTTTTAATCCAGGTACAGCATCAAGTCAATGACACTCCTGGGCTATTGATCTGGTCAGTTAAGTAGCAGAAGGGGTTGTTAATCTGTTTCAGCTGCTTTGGTGCACTAGAGAGGCAACAATGAGACGACCCCCAAAACAGGAATGGTTTAACAGCTGAAGGCCACTGACATTTTTCCCTCCTCATCTATTTTTTCACTTGTTTTGCATTTGGCTATGGTCAGTGTCACTACTATTAGCATGAGGTGATACCTGGACCCTACAGAGGTTGTCCAGCTTCTACAGGATGATACATCAATATGTGGTATTGCCAGAAGGTTTGCTGTGTCTGCCAGCACAGTCTCAAGGGTATGGAGGAGGCAAGCAGTTACTCTAGGAGAGCTGGACAGGGCCCCTCATAGAAGGTCCTTAATC
Source organism: Polypterus bichir lapradei (assembly GCA_026402145.1). NCBI lineage: Eukaryota > Metazoa > Chordata > Cladistia > Polypteriformes > Polypteridae > Polypterus > Polypterus bichir. Next base: position 15,351,291 of record JANRMT010062798.1, read on the forward strand.
CATCAGCAGGACTGACCGGTATCTGCTCCTTTAAGCAAGGAGTAACAGGATGAGCAATGCCAGATCCTTACAAAATGACCTCCAGCAGACCACTGGTGTGAATGTCTCTGACTAAACAATCAGAAACAGACTTCATGAGGGTGGCCTGAGGGCCCAATGTCCTCTAGTGGGCCCTGTGCTCACTGCCCTGCACCATGGAGATCGATTGGCATTTGTCATAGAATACCAGAATTGGCAGGTCCACCACTGGCACCCTGTGCTTTTCACAGATGAGAGCAGGTTCACCCTAAGCACATGTGACAGAAGTGAAACGGTCTGGAGAAGCCGTGGAGAACTTTAGGCTGCCTGTAACATCGTTCAGCATGACCGGTTTGGTGGTGGGTCAGTGATGGTCTGGTGAGGCATATCCATGGATGGACGGACAGACCTCTACAGGCTAGACAACTAATACAATTGACTGGCACCCATGCTCACTCGCCTGACTTCAATTAAATAGAACAGCTCTGGGTGACATTATGTTGGGGTCCATCTGAAACCTCAGACTGTCTAGGAGGTCAGTGTGTTGCCCTGGTACAGATCTGGGAGGAGATCCCCCAGGACACCATCTGTCATCTCATTAGGACGTTGTCAGGCATACATACAAGCCCAGGGGTGTGGGAGGGGGGATCTGGTTGGGGGGGGCATACAAACTACTGAGTACGATTTGGAGTTGCAATGAATTTCGTCAAAAAGGACTAGCTTGCCTGCCACATCATTTTTTCCCTTTGATTTTCAGGGTGTCTTTGAATTCAACCCTCTGTAGGTTGATAATGTTTATTTCCATCAAACAATGTGGCAGCCTTTTGTTCCTAACACATTACCATATCAGTCCATATCAGCAGAGATAGCCAGCAGGATTTTTTTCCCCATTGAGATCTGATGTGTTTTCAAAGTGTTCCTTTAATTTTTTTTTGAGCAGTTGTATAAATGATGCCCTAGTCACCATACAATAATATGATCATTTTCATTGTTTTACTATTTTAAGAATTATGGTTCAATTCTAGAAAATACTACAATGAACTCCTCCCATTTTATCTGATTTAACTGAAAGTTGAAATCAAATCCTTATGAACTACACTGGGTCCATTTAGAACAGCTAATAAGAAAAAACACTTCACTCAATTCATCCCCCTTAAATCCTCTTTTTTTATGGATTTGAATTTCAAGCTTCTCAGCAGGCTCCAGCATCAGAGTTGGAATTCTCTGCTGTAGCAGGTAACACACACATATTGTTAAACTCCAAGTGCGACCTTAGAAGATAAGCCCTGATGTTTGTAGTTGAACTGGAAAGCAATAATTCAAATCAGAGTGTATCCTATTTAAGATACTGTTGTAATGCGAGCAAATAAGCATTTTATATTGTAGCAGAAAAGAAAATGCCATTTTTTTTCTACAATAACTTATTAACCTTTCAAATATAAGAGAATTATGTTGAACACTTGTTCATGTTGAGTACTCGAAAGCGCCGTTTGAATTAACCACATGCTGTGACTCTTCACATTTCCTCCCCCTTTTATTTTTCCCTTTTTCCAATTGTGATGAGCAATTTCGGCTCAGCTTTCTTGTTTCTCTTCTCTTGTCTCTGTTTGATTAAATCGGTTTGGACAATTCGAAATTCAAAACACATCAGCCTTCAAGCGCTCCTGTCCAATTCCAAGTTTATACAGAGGCGGAATCCTCCATTTGAATAAGAAAATGCCTTCAAACTGCATGTTTCGTGTTAAGCTCTTGTGTTGCCGTAACACAGTGACAATCAAAATGATCCCAGATGATCTACTTAACAGAGCACAGAGCATTTGGTATAGGAATCACCACCGCGAGAATATGCTTCATTATGTAAGTACCAATACATAACCACAGATGTTACACTGCATATGTCAGCACTGCTGCTTTGATTTCTATACATGGCACAAGAACAAGAAAAAAACAAGAAAAATCAAAATACTTGTGCCGAGTATAGTATGGCGGACAGCCAGGGCTCATGCCCGGCTGGGACGCCTATTCTATATATGGTATGGGGGAACAAATATGGACTGAACAGTACCTGCCCTGGGACACTAGATGGTAGCCCCCCTGGGTGGCAGTGGTGCCTCGGATTCCCACAGGGCTCCATGGGAGATGGAGTTCTCTACAGCCCTGTTGGGATCCATGGGTGCCGCCAGGGGTCGCTGCAGTTGTTCCTGAGCCCGTGTGGGTGGCTCTAATGCCACACCCCGAGGTGCAGCCGGAAATAGGTCAAACACCTAGAGCACTTCCGGGTGGGCTATAAAAGGAGCCGCAGCCACCACTCCGGGAGCCAGAGTTGGGTGGTAGTGGATGAAGCTTGCCGGAGAGTAGTGGTGGAGAAAAGAGAAAGGCAAAGAGAAGAAGAATTGTGTGGGCTTGTGCTTTATTTGGGACTGTGTTGTGCTTGTGGGAATGGGGAAGGCGTTGCCCACAGGCGAAGAAAAGAAAAATAAAACACTTATTTGATTGTGTGCCTCCTGCATTTGTCTGTGCTGGGTTGAGCACTGGTATAGTGCCTTTTGTCACAACAGTAATGACATATCATAACAAAAAATATGGCAATACTGTATGGGTTTTCTGGTCCACACGATTCACAGCTTTTCTTTTTAAAACAACTGATTCTCAAAAGCAATGCAGTGTTCCACCCTTCTTTAGCCAGGAATATTTGTATGACTGTTTTGGAGTTGTAAGGGGACATAACTGGTCGATCTGATATATAGGATTATATTCCTCTTACAGTTAAGATTTCAATGGTATGCTAAGAAATTAATGGAAAATGTCCAAACACGTTTAAATGTCACTTATCACAAAACTAGCTGTGCTGCCCGTCTAAGACGGGTTGAAATCTAAATAATTAACATTGACCTCAGCATTAATGTTTGCAGTGCACCATCTGTTGAAATGTATTTAGTAATGCATGCTGTAATAAAATGCCTTACTACACATTTTTGTGATGTGCTGTGTGGCAGACGCCCGGGACCAACCCCCAGCCAGGAAGCCCCTTTGGCACTGAATCAGGGTGAGCAGCCATGGGAGGCTTATTTCTTCCCCCGGAACACTTGGTGGCAGCCGCTTGGGTTGCATCGGGGCCAAAATTCGGCAACACCGGAGCTCATCCCTGTTGGGCTCCGTGGCCTCCACCAGGGGGACCTGCACGGCTTTCTGAGCCCATGTGAGGCTGTAATGCAGCCACACCCAGAAGTGCAGCCTTAATTAGGTGAATTATCGCCTGAAGCACTTCCAGGTGGGCTATAAGAGGAGCCTGCAGCCACTACTCGAGGCGCCAGAGTCGTTAGGAGAAGGAGGACGAAGCTACCTGGGAGGAGTGGAGGAAGAAGAGTGCGTGTGTTGGTGTATTTCTTTTGTGTTTAGTTTTGGGAACTGCGTAGGGCCTGTGGGACACGGGGAAGATGTGCCCCATGGCTGAAGAAAATACATTTTTGTTTAATTTTCACGTGTTGCCAGTGTCTATCTGTGTCGGGTCGATGGCAACAGAGCGCTTTTGCCACAGCCATCTATTAGAATCAAAAATGTATGGAGCCCCGTAGGTGTCAGGGGAAAAAAAAAATCAGTTTGAATGAATTATATAACTCATTCAAACCAATTATTCTTATTTTTTTCTTACTTCAGTAGCTTTTTATTCTTCCTGTTATGAAGTTTAGTGAACCGGACAGGAAGATTAAAGTCAGCCAATAGTTTCAGTCTGATCTACGCTGTTCATTGCCGTTATCAACTAGATGTTTTCCACAGCAGTGGCACTTTCTGGAGCCTTAGGATGGCTCTGTGGATAGGATTGAAGGACAAATCTTTGCTCTAATAGTCAACCAAAAAAAGGGTGGGCTTATGCGCACCCAAGAAACCAATGGCAAGACATCTGGTCCTTCTTGCCTTTCCTTCTATTATGCACTGACTCTGGAATATCACGTTCTCTGAGAAAATTCCATAACTCCATTCTTGTAACTTCTCTTGCATTTGAAACCGTTTCAACGGTGGTGGTCTTCCAAATAGTTCCTCTTCCTGAAGTTAACACACAACTTACAGTTTATTGACCGGTATGCCAGATAAACAACAATAATAATCTGTAATAAGAACTGGAGTGCAATGCAGAAAATAATTATAATCTATTTGAACTAAATACAGAACTAGGATCCATACTACTGAAATAAGAGTTGAGGAAAAAAAAAAAGGATCTGTTTCAGTGAGCCACATAATTCTTTTTTTTTTTTTTTTAAAACTTAATACCTACAGGGCTCCATACAAATGCAATCTGTTGTATTACTAAAAATGTTTGTGATGTACCATCTGTTGGAATGACAACCGGATGGACACACAGACGTCACAGATCCTAATATTGCAGTGGATGTGCCGATCTGTACCAGCAAAAGCGAACAGTAAATGTGATTTTCTGCTGGCGTATTCGTGTCTTAAAGGGAAGGTCTTTATGTATGGATGTTGCAGTTCTACATTCGTCCGTGGAATTGGGTTAAAGTAGGGGTACTCCTATTTAATCCTCCTCCATTAGAAACCGAAGGTAACTGGCTGAGGATGACGTGAGTGTGGTGCCCTAGAGATGCCAGTTATGCCAGTTGGATCAGCTAGTGATCAGTCAGTTTCCATCATTAGCAAGGTGAACATGTGGCTTTTACATTCCTTCATCCTCTGATTGGAAGACTGGCTACCTTACAGAAAATCTGGACCAGATGGTCTTCCATCTTTCCAGCTCAGCACTGGTTGCCCCTAGGAGTAAAAGGGATTGCTCTAGCTTTTGTTAAGGTCATGGCCTATAGGCACTGGGGTCTGTACAGAGCCAAAATTATGGCCAGGTTGGGAGCAGTGAGCTTCATGAAGAGGGTGCTAAGCTTTGGGGTGTGCAAAGGGTTTCAACGGAAGGAACAGATTTCTTGCCATTGGTTTACTGGGTGCACATAATAACCCCTTTTTTGGTTGACTATTAGAGCAAAGATTTGTCCTTCAATCCTACCTATCATTGATCCTTGATTGAGTACTGCGTCACAGAGCCATCTCTGGGGTGTCACTTGTCCTAAGGCTCCAGAAAGTGCCACTGCTGTGGAAAACATTGTGCCTGTACAAAGAAGGCAGGCACCTCTTCACCTAATGACTACAGACCAGTGGCACTTGTGTCACACATCATGAAGACTTTTGAGAGGCTGGTCCTGGACTGTATGACTCCTCTTGTAATGGACCACCTGGACCCACTGCAGTTTGCCTGTCAGACAAAGATTGCCGTGGAGGATGCAATGATCAATCTGCTCCACAAGGCTGGACAAAATTGCCGGCACTGTGAGGATAATGCGTTCTGATTTCTCCAGTGCCCTTCAGTGCCAGCCCTATTAAGGGGTAAACTCAGAGATATGTAGGTGGGTGAGTCTGTGGTGTCCTGGTCTATCTGTCAGGCAGGCTGCAGTTGGTGAGACTCAAGGACTGTGTGAGCAACACTGGAGCACCACAAGGAACAGGCCTGTTGTCTGCTTTACTCGTCACTCCTCACACTATAAATAAAACAGAAGGTCAGGTCACTTGCAAAAATATTCAGATGATCCTGCACTTACTGGATGTATTGATAAGGGGGATGAGACCGAGAAGAGGAGTCAGGGGGAGAAGTTTATGTCTTGGTGGAGAAAGAATTTTCTGCAACTTAACATCAGCCAAACTAAGGAACTGATTATTGAATTTCGCTGCACCAAGGAGCCTCCAGAGGCTATGGGAATTACACATCTCTAGTCTTGAGCACAGACAACTACGTTGAGGCGTAATCCAGACCTTCAGAATACATCAATAAAGCTGGCTCTGTAGTATCATTCCAGTAAAATTCAATCCTATACTCAAATGTATTTAAGACAGAAGCCAGGAGGCCCTTCTTTATATAAAGAGTTGTGCAAATCTGGACAGGCAAAACAGAAAGCATTGACAACTTTGAAAAGTATCTGGACAAGATACTGGGATGAATCAGCTAGCCAAATGAGCTTGGATGGCCTCCACTTGTCTGTAAAATACTGGCTGACACACTGTATCTCCCCCTTGGGACAATAAACTGGAATTGAATGAACTAAATGAAACATCTTCCGGTTGTTATGCTCTACAACTTTCAAGGATCAAATTTGAGTGCTTGTGTAATGGACCACCATAAGTCTCTCCTGTTTAAGACCATCCCAAAATAAGCAACCTGTTCACCGAAAAGAAGAGTGCATTTATTTGGACTTTTAAAGCACCTCAGGATGGTGTCACAATAACGGTCAGAAGACATCAAAAAGGTTTGGGGCAGCCATCTGTGTGTTATGCCCTGGCTACAAATGGGTAATATGGTTTGAGTTGTTCACAGGTTTGAGTCCAAAACAGAACTGATTTGTGGATGAGAATATGGCGGCTTTAAAGGCTGAGACCACAAGTGACGACATCAATGGCTCCGGGACTGGAAGTGGCATCATAGGCTCCGGAAGCAAGCAGAATTTCCCATGGATTGAGGAAGTCAGTGCAGCTCGCCACCCCCTGGTCTGGCATAGTACCACTATTATTCAGGTTCTTTAGCTTCCTCCCAATCACACGTGTGTGACAATGCTTTTCAACTGTAGAAGGGCAGTATGTAAAATTCAAAGCAGTCAAGATTAGACCACCAGTTACTGCAATTTTCTAATTTACAAATAAAAAACTTTTGTTCGCGAGAAGACTCGCTGATAGAAAGTTGCACATTGCGTGTGTGCTCTTCCAGGATTCTCGGTAGCCATTCCTTATATGCAATGTAAACCTGAGAGGTGCTAACATTTTGTAGACATCAGCTCACTTATTTGGGTTTACATTCAGACCATTTATGTAGTTGGTCATTTTTCATTTTGCCTTATGGGTAGTACAAGAACTCCCTTCAGACTCCTTAGTGACTAACTGGGTAATAAATAAGACCCATTTAGATGTAATTTAGTGCAATCATACTGAAGACAGGAGTCAGAGCAAATCTGCCTCAGCTTCCCATAAAGCCAAACCAAATCCACCACTCCCCCCCGCCACCACCACCACCTCCGGTTGTCCAGCTCAGAAATGGTTAAACTGTCTGTGAATACAAATAGACCTCTTCCTACTCAAAATTCACCCGGCCCAAACTTGAAGGCCGGCAAACAACGGCAGTGTGTTTTCCCAGAGGGCTGAATGTGACATCTCAGCACTTCGGCAGACAACGAGCACAAATATGACAACCTACTGGAAGCAGCTGCTCTCAGGAGGAAAAAAAAAAAAAAAACAACAACAGGGCCTTCTTCTATGAAATGCCTGCCTGAAGGTGTTTAGCATCCCATTGTTCTCAAACAGGAGGTCATGACGAGTGGCAGCAGTGTACAGATCCTGCTGTCATGGTCAAACAAATTTGACCACAAATGGTAGAGCAAGCAAATCTATAGGAATTCTAGAGGAAGAGAGCAGGAAACAGGCAGTGCACACTTCATTGGTGTATTCCTCTGCCTTTCTGGTTCTGTGAACTGAGCGTGATGATGAGCGCTGTTCCCCCATGGGGAATAGAGTACGATCTTCACCAATATAAACAATAGGAACTTAAAACCCACCGGCCATAGCCCACAACCCAACCCAGTGGTTGAGAGTCACTGCTTTATTGTGTTGTAGATTTCATTTTAAATGGTGTAGCAGACTGCTGGGGCTGTTGCCCAGCTGGGGGGCCTCCACACTGGGAGGACTGGGGGAGCCAGCCTATTCAGAGCGTTACCTCCCCCAGAGTGCTAGATGGCAGCCCCCCAGAGTTGCAGCAGTGCCTAGGACTCTCACAGGACTTCTTGGGAGTTAGAGTTTGGTGCAGCCCTGTTGGGATCCATGGGCGCCACCAGGGGGTGCTGCAGCAAGATCTGCTGAGCCACATCCAGAAGTTCTGCTAGAAATAAGTCATCAAGCACCTGGAGCACTTTCAGGTGCCTTACAAAAGGTGCAGGCAGCCACTACTCTGGGAGCCAGAATCACGAGGAGGAAGATGAAGCTTGCTGAGAGGAGTGGAGGAGAAAAAGGAAAAGGAATTGTTTTGTTATTGTGTTTAGGACTATGTCATGGAGCTTGTGAGTACGGGGAAGGCGTTGCCCACAAGGTAAAAGAAAATAAAAAACTCTTGTGTGCTTTGATGTCCTACACCTGTCTGTGTCAGGGTTGGCTTTTACAATGGATAAATTTGCCATTTCCCCCTCATCGATCTACACCCAATAGCCCATAATGACAGTGGTCGTGTTTTCTGAAAGGTTTCCAGCTTAACATAAGAAACAAGAGGAGACCATTCAGTCCATCAAGCCCATTTGCATAGCTAACAGCTACTGTAAGCTGTGCCAACATCTCATCCAGATCCTTCTTAAAGGTTTTTGGCTTCAGGTCTTGCCACAGATGTTTTATGCGCTTTAAGTCTGGGCTTTGGTTGAGCCACTCAAGGACAGTCAGAGATATGTCCCAAAGCCACTCCAGCATTGTCTTTGCTGTTTGCTCCAGGTTATCACGCTACTGAAAGTTGAACCTTTGTCCCATTAGGAGGTAGTGTGCACTCTGGTGCAGGTTTTCTTCATAGACCGCTCTTTATTTGGCTACGTTCCTCCTTTTCCTCAATTCTGACCGGCCTTCCGGTCCATGCCACTGAGAAGGAGCCCCATAAGCACGATGCTGCCACCACTATGCTTCACCATAGAAATTGTATAGTGCTTGGAGTTGTGCCCCAAGAGTTTTCTTGCCTCGTCAGACCAGAGAATCTTTGCCTTCTTGCTCTAAGAGCCCTCTTTGAGGGCTGAATGTTTTTTCCAAAGAAACAGTTTCTGAAAAGCAATGGTTTCACACAGAAATCAACATAAAACATCTGTTGTAGCATGCTGTGGCTGCCAGTTTGCCAAGAATGTGTGGCAGGGTTGCTGACAGGCTGTCTTTGCATAGCTGGGCCAAAGTGCATTGCAATCTGGTTTCTACCTCTTATCACTGTTAAGTGGCAGTCCTCCTGGCGAAAATTGTCGTAGGCGTGTCAGCTATATGATTAGCTAGGGACCAATTAGCTGAAGCTGGAACCTCACATTTGTTTTCAATCATTTGTATCAAAATCTGAGTCCGACAAGTCATAGTCCAGTTCAGAGATAATAGGCAAAATGTTGTCCATGGAGTATTCTACTTTACGCATTCACTTTGATCTCTCACCAGATGTCAGGGCCATTTTTGCCGTTGTTTGCGCCTTGCTACTCAACGCGAGCGCTGGAAATCTTGGTCAAACCATTGAATCTAACTTTCCTTCTAGTAACCAGAGTCAAACTAAACCCTAACGGTTCGTTTCGTCACAGCTTACAGTCGATTACCAGCGTCAACTCCTCCTTAAGACAAAAGTCGACATCAGCCCTGAAAGAGTTAAATGCCATTTGGTAAGCTTTAACTAAGAGTTAGCCACTTTACCATAAATGCCTGACTGATGGAGTACTGATGAAATGTTATCCTTCTGACAGGTTCTCCCATCTCAGCAGAGGACTCCTGAAGCTCTGTTAGAGTAACCATTGGGTTTTTGGTCACTTCCCTGACCAAGACCCTTCTTGCCCAGTTACTCAGTTGAGCACAACGGCCAACTCTACGAAGAGACCTGGGGGTTCCAAACATCTTCCACTTCACAATTCTTGAGACCACTGTGCTCATGGGAACACTTAAAGCTTTAGATGTGTTCTCATTCCCTTGTCCTGATCTATGCCTCACCACAAATTGATAAACTGAGGTCTACAGAAAGTTCCTTGAACTTCATGGCTTAGTTTTTGTCCTGATATGTGGTGAGAATTGTGGACCTGTGCTCTAATACAACACTTTCATATCCCGAGAATGACTTTCAGCACAAGAATGTGAGGGCATTTCAATTTCTAATTGAAGACGAGACACGTGTCAGTAATCAATTAGAATAAAATATTGTTACAAAGGTGAAATTGATATGGACATGGACAGACTATTTTAGAGGGTGAGTTTGTCATTTTTCGGTATTCTGTATGTTTTTGCACTTAGGCCTCTGAAGCACTTTGTTGGTAAAACAGTTACATTAGAAACTTTAGATGTGATTTTATTTGTGTGGTCCTCACAATATAAGAAGTGTGTGAAGCACCAACATCAAGAAAATAATAACAGTGCACTGAATCAGCAAAATGCTTATTATGGGATGTTAATGACAGCAATCAGTGATACCAGAACAGAGCTTATATGGGGGATACTTTAACCCAGGAGTCTCCAGCTCCAGCCCTGGAGACCTACTGTGGCTGCAGGTTTTCATTTTAACCCTTTTCTTAATTAGTGACCATATTTTCCTGCTAATTAACTCTTTCCCTTAATTTTAATTGATGCACAACTTAAGACTCAGGCCCCTTAATTATTTCTTTTTCCTTAATTAGCAACCAAACACTATTAAGACACAAAATGAACCAAAACATAAACAACAACCTGTGTCCATCACACAATAACTGAAAATAAAGAAAGGTGAAGGCCTCAGTAATGTTGATCTGTTTAGGTCCACAAAACAATTTGACAGCACTCTTAAAAAAGAAAATCAACCGTTTTGGAAATGTCTGCTATGGCAAAATGAGCACCATGGAATTTAATAACTTATTTAATTAGCAACGACAATTGGCTTCAAATTAAGGAACTGAATGAAGTGAAGTTGGTTAGGGTTTGAGACCCCAACTTAGTTGGTCATCTGTTGGCTCACTTCACATCAAATTTATGTTTAGGTGAAATTTAAGGAAAAAAGAATCAATTCAGTGGTCAGAGCCTCAAGAAAAGTCCATTAAAATAAAGGGAAATAGTTAATTAGCAGCAAAAACTGGTCACTAATTAAGAAAAGAGTTGGAATGAAAACTTGCAGCAATAGTAGCTCTCCAGGACTGGAGTTAAAGAACCCTACGTTAACCATTTCAGCTGACAGATTTCAGGTAAACAGCCGAGGCCAGGAAGACTTGTCAAGCTGGACAGGAGTGAAGTGTATTCTGGGAAAGCTGAAAGGCAATACAACACCTTAGAATGTTTCGTAAGGCCAGCCTGATTGCAGCTTATTAGTGCAGCCGCTGATTCCCATGGAAATCTTCCCTGAGCTTGAGTGGTGCTCTTTTTTATTAACTGTTGTTAAAAAGAATCTCCATTCAGTTTCAATTTAGTTTTAGTTCAGTTGCTGCTTTGTTGCCAGAATTGAGGATTTGGTTCATTTGCCACCACACTGACACTTTGAGAGAGGCTACAGGCATTTAAACTGAGCTTGCGATCTGCTTAGCTGCTGGACACTTTCCAAGGAGCTCTGTCTCTGGCAAGAAATCTTTCTATTAACTTTTCGATTAATGGTGTTTAATCTCACAGGTGGTGCAGTGGTAGTGCTGCTGCTTTGCAGTAAGGAAACCGCGGAAGATTGTGGGTTCGCCTCCCAGTTCCTCCCTGTATGGATAGCGCTTTGAGTACTGAGAAAAGCGCTATATAAATGTAATGAATTATTATTATTAATTTGTAACTAAAGAACTAGACCATCTGGGAGCTTCCAGCTGTGTCTGAATAAAGACTGCATGAATCCACCTGGGTTGTATAATCCTTTGCATTGCTTTTACTTGCTGCTATCTCTCTATTATATAAAAAAAATCCTTGGACGAGACGAGACTTTTTTCAAGAGACTTTTTACAAAAGATTTTTTCAACTCATGCAATTCTTACTCTCTCAGCTCTTATAAATTTTAAAGTTTTCCTCACTTCAAGTTCCCATTTAAAAAAGACATATTATGTCCAAATCTTATTGAAGAATTTCATCACGAAGGGTTATTAACAGAAAAAATGAGTACACGGGCAATCCTAGCACCAAGAAACAATGAAGTCAAACGAATTTACGCACAAAATGTTGATCGGTTTACATGGCAAATTGGTTAAATGCGTATCAATAAACTATGCTGAACCAGTTGGTGGTGATGGTGCAGAAGATGAAAACATCAACTTACAATATCCCGAAGAATATCTATAAACGTTAACACCATCCAGTCTTCCTCCGCACGAATTACTGTTGAAAGAAGGATGTACCCAAGAAAGGTAAAGTACTACATCTTCCGCAGATAACATTAGACAACAAAGGAGATCTTGATATGCCATTCATATTAAAACGTTAACAGTTTCCCATTAGAATAGCTTTTGCAAAGACAATTAACAAATCTCAGAGCCAAACATTTGAAAAAGTCGTTTTATTTAATAGAGAGAAAAAACCAAAATTCAAGCACGGGCAGTTATATGTTGTGTTATCACGATGCAATATTGACGAAAAGTTAATTCAAAAATTGTTTTTACTGAAGTTTTACAGTAAAAATGTAAGTTTAAAAAGTATGTGCGTGTTAATTTCAAAGCCAAACAGAACAAAATCGTATTATGCGATGAATAACTATAACACAACATGAAACATAATTTACTTTCAAATTATTACGTTTTACTATTTTTTAATATGGTTAATTACTCGCTGTAATGTAAAAAGTTACATGAAAATAACAATCTGTTTAAATTGTAAATCCGCTTCCCCATACGCGAGCAGCAGAACCACAAACAGGCTAGCACATAGGCCCGGGGGTTGGCAAGTGAAGCGAGCAGGGGGCAAAGCCCCCTAGTATAAATAAACATAATCAAAAAGTAAATTGCACTGTAACAGCAACAGACAGAAGCTGACACAATAGAAAGTGTTTGTGATGACTTATGGGTATGCTTAAAAAATACACACAGCGCAGTACTCTGGCATTACTCCCAGCTGAAACCAAGGTCAAATCAACATAGACACTCCACTGCAGGATTGCACCATTGTTGAACAACGAGCAAAAGTGAGATTTCTTGGGGCAGAGCGAGCAAAACCTGCAAATCACAACAAAAGAGGAGGAATGCTGTCAAAAAGGATCTTGATACTCCATGACCATACACATCACCATGCTGTGGCAACAATGGTAGAGGCAGTGAGTTTTGCATGTCTTCCACATCCCCCTTGCAGCACCATGCGACTATCATATCTTAGGTCCACTTAAAGAGGCTCCATGCGATTACAGGCTCTCCTCCAATGATGAGGTAAAGGAAGCGTTTTAGACCTGGACTTGGGAACAACCGAAAAGCAAGACTGCAGGGAGATTACGTGGAGATGTGATACAACTGTTATGTTCATCTGCTCACACTGCACAGCACTGGGTTGAAGATATTGCCATGAGCGCACACAAAGTTTTATAGCAGCCAAAGCAGAGCCTCTTCTAAAATATAAGTAATGTGGCATATTGGGAAGAGGGAGTGGGGCAACTCAAAAACCAGCAGCAATGTAGGAACTACAATTCCCATCAGGCAACACAAGTGCGTCGGGACAAGGATATCGACATCACCACGCATAAAGATTTATGGCAGTCAAAGCAGAATCTCATTTTAAATATAGATAAGACAAGGGTTATAATGGGAGGGGGGCAACTCAAAAAAAACAGCAGAGACACAGGGACTACACTTCCCACTGGAATGAGGATATCAACATCACCAGGCACAAAGATCGGTAGCAGCCAAAGCGGAACCTCACCTAAGACCACAAGTATTTTGGTGTTTCATTCTCAATGGTCATGTGGGATGACCGCTTTGGTCTAAGAGTTTGTTTCAAGTGCATGATGCTTCAGTGTTTATGTTTCAACATTATTTTTTTTGTTAATGATGAACTTTTATATTCATTATATATTTTGTTATTATTTTAATGCACCAGACTCTCACCATTAAGAAAAGTGTGCTTAATTATAATAAACAATTGAACTGTTATATAAAGTGAAGCAATTCTTTAAAATATTTTTTTAAAAATCCCCTTTTGGCCCATTGTTGTATGCTGCTGGTTATACTACAGTGCAGTTCTTCACTTTTTGGAGTTTACGGAGGTGTCACTGGAGAGACTACACCATATTAAAGAAAGTGGCACAGAATTTGATGGCTGAAGTAAGACCACATATACAGAAATGAACTCGTAACAGACCACGACACTGTCGATTACCTTAGTATTACAAATGATGGTGTGGTGAGCTAATGCCAATATTCTTTCTTTATAAAAGCAAAACTAAACATTATCCCTAGGTTCATTATTTTCTAATCTCTTCCTACACAGAGCTTTTCCCCTACATATGATTTACTGGCTCCATGTGTATTTTTTCTTTGTTGTCCCTCAATCAATGTTGAGAAATGCTTCTATCACCGATACTTTCATTTTGAAAAAGTTATGTATTTTTTTATAACCTCAGCGATGAGCAACAATGCACAATTTGAAGCAGTCAGTCACCTTCCAACCCACTATATCCTAACACAGGGTCATGGGGGTCTGTTGGAGCCAATCCCAGCCAGCACAGGGCGGAAGGCAGGAACGAATCCCCGGGCAGGGTGCCAGCCCACTGCAGGGCACACACACATACACACCCACGCACCAAGCACACACTAGGGACAATTTAGGATCGCCAATGCACCTGACCTGCTTGTCTTTGGACTGTGGGAAGAAACCGGAGCACCTGGAGGAAACCCACGCAGACACGGGGAGAACATGCAAACTCCATGCAGGGAGGACCCTGGAAGCGAACCCAGGCCTCCTTACTGTGAGGCAGCAGCGCTACCACTGCGGCACCGTGCCACCCCAATTTGAAGCAATTATTTGAAAAACTGATCAACAGGAGACAAACAGCTCTGATGAGAATGCAGATGAGACTTGACACATAAGAGCTTTTAATGATATCAAGCGCCTCAATTGCAGCAAAACCTGGATTGGAAACTCAGAATGTCTCTGCTCATCGATACTCTGCTCTGGCCTCATTCTTGGCTTGCTTTAATTTATGCATCTAGGCCTTTCCCTTAAGTCGATGTCAGATAATGCAACTTCTAGTCGTAGGGTATGTCAGACTTGTCGACAACTCACTGATCTCGTTGCTAGACCATTATCAATTTACATGAGCGTAAAATCACTGGACATTACGACTTTCCAGCTCAGTCACACTCTCCTAATTTTTCTGACAGCCAATAGCGTGCTACCTGACTAGGCCAATGCAGTAAGAAGTGTTAACTGGTCAGCTGCAAACCTTGTCCTTTCTTCATTGTTTCGATTTTGTCCTGGTACAGTATGTAAAATGTTATGCACTGGACAGATGAGCTTCTCTTTAAATAAATGCATTCCTTATTCCTCCTTGCTGCAATTCTGTTACAGCGACCTGACAATATATAAGGCAGACCCCCCCATTTTCCTGTAGTTCAGATAGCCACAGATTATAAAAGTGATTGCAACTGTGACACTAAAGGGTGCTGTCACTCCTCTAACCCAACAGACAAATGCCAAGGACACCAGGTAAAAGCACAAAAAGGTTCTTTAAATTGTTCCTTTTCTGTAATAGTGCATCTAAGCACCCCAACCACCATACACAGGCAAGTAGTAATAATAATTACAATAATAAGTACACAATAAATAATGTAATTCTCTCCTCCACACCTTCCAGCAAGCTCTGTCAACTACCTCCCAACTCTGGCTTGCTTACTGGGATACCAACAGTCCCTTATATACTCCTTGACCCGGAAATGCTTCTGTTCTTCCGTCCCCATGACTTGGGAGTGCTTCTGGGGTATACGGGAAGCAAAAATCCCCGTCTCACTGCAGCGTCACCTGGCAGCACCCACGGTACCGGGCAGGGCTGTGCAGCCAAACTCCATATCCTATGGTGCCCTACGGGAATCCGGGACACCGCTGTGCTGCAGGGAACTCGCAAACTAGCGTTCTGGGGAAGGGAGTAGCTGCTTTCGCCGGGTTGAGCTGCCAGCCGTCCACACAATCTAACCCAACGCATATTTGTAAACTGTATTTGATATTAGACGATTTTACACATTTACAGAATGAACACAAAGCCATTCACTGAAGGCACCATTTATGGCAGGGCCACTCCTACTAATGTAGACCCAGCTCTCCCTGATGCACAACTGGGTACAGAAAATGAAAGCTTTTCTTTTTTTTTTTTTAACTTGCTTAAGCCTGTTCTGCTTTAAAGCAGCTCTATCTACAACCAGCATAAAAGGGCAACAAGAATGATTTTATTAATACGCTCTGCACGTACAGTAAGTATATTGTAACAGCACTGCCACTTGTCACTGTCCACGACCCAGAACAAAATGACACCAGACCACAGAAAACACAAAAGGGCTTTTTATTTGACAAACAAGGGAAGGCTGACAATGAAGGATAAATTGCTCATGAAGAAAACAACAAATGCTTTTCTGCCCGTCTCAGGCATTTCAGCTAGCAATGGGATTTAGCTGCTCCGATTTCCCCAACTCCCACACCATCCGTTCCTTCTTGAGGGAAATCACCAGCAGCCAGTTAAATATCTCACTTTGTCTCCGGTAATGAGAAGGCATTTTCAGTCCACTTTGGGGGTGACTTCTGATATAACAATCATGGGGCCACCAGTGTATATTACCCCAGCTCTCCTGGACTGACCCTGTCCCTCCTTATCTCTGGTTGTTAGATGAGCACTTTGATACTGCCGCTGCTGCTTCTGCTCCCCTAAATAAGGAAGAACTTCCCTTTAAGGGCTCCCTGCCACCTTCTATAGGTGCACTTGCCCAAGAGTTTCTGCCTGCATTTTGACAAATGCAAACTTGTGGCCCCAAATTTGGGGGAACTATGCTTCCCTGGCTGAACAGGTCATCAAAATATTTTCAGCTTATACAGAAATAAGACAAATATTTAATTTTGACAGAACTTAAAAAAATGAAGACTACCCTGCTCTTTGACCACAAGTTTACACTAGCATCTAGTTAAGTTTAAATTTCTTCTTTTTCTTACATGTAAAGCTTTAAATGGTCAGGCCTCCTCTTACCTATCTGAACTTATTATTACATGCAAACCGGAGCAGGCATTGCAATCTCAAGATTTCAGCCTACTAAAGATCCTAATCAACAGAACAACAGTAGGAGATCCACCAGGCCACAAAGCTGTGCAATGATCGGCCTTCTTAAAGTCTCAGATTGAAATCCAGGTGGTATACTCTTTGCATTTCTGTTTGCTAGTCATTTGTACAAATGGTGGGAGCCCTTGTGAAATATCAGGGTGTAAACCAGGTCATCCTCCTTTTATTTTAGTTGCATACATGGTTGTTTCTCATTACGTTTTGTATGGTCTAACACAAGTGGAGTTGCTCTAAAGGTCCCTGCGAGTAGATCCCCAGGCCTGGGTGTCGATAATTGAAAAGGCTGGGGAAGGCATGGAAAGAAGTAAGTTTTTGTTTGTCCTTGTCGGCCGACTGATAATTGGAGAGGACGATAAGACAGAGTGGCCTACACGATTTTGGTATGGGGGAATGAATCCGTGTGGGCTGCAGAATAGAAGTTGAAAAGAAACTTTAGTTAGCCTTAAGGCCGGTTTATACTTCTGCGTCAAGCCTATACTGTAGTAGGTATGCTGTTGACCACAACACCTACTGACACATGCCTTCTCAAAAATGTGACTGTGTGTCAGGTTGGCACGAACCCTACGACTGTGATTGGCCAGTTTGGTAACTATGTATTTCCTGAAACATATCTTACAGTTTGAAATTTGGTGAATGTATGAAAAAGTGGAAAAATGAGAGGGACAAATACGTTTGCCTGTGGAAGAAAACAGAAGCAGTGTCCCGAAGGGCAAAAACTGCCCACATTTTAAAGGAGCATCCGCTTTTCTTATATGCTACAAAAACTGCTAACTAGTGTTCAGGCATGTGCCTGCAGTGCGGCTCAACACATAGATATAAAGTGCTTTCAACAGTACTCGTAGCTACGACTTAGGCTTGACTCAGAAGTACGAGGGGGAGTCAAGCTAAAGTTAGAAAATGGGATTTATTAGAAAATGGAATGAAACTTCACAAAACTGATCATGTCATTTCTTAATATAGTCACCACCCTTCTCAATGCCCTTCCAGCAGAATAAAAGGTTTTATCTCATCCTCACCACCACTTGTGCACGGCTTTCTTCACGTCGCCATCTCTTTTGAATCGACGACCACCCAGATGTTTTTTTAGCAATCCAAAAAGGTGGAAATCACAAATCTGGCGAATAAGGAGGATGTGGCAATACTTCAAACTTGAGCTTCTCCAGACAAGCCTTGGTGTTCTTAGCAGTGTGTGTGTCATTGTCTTGCAGCTAAAGGACTCCTGGAGACAGCAGTCCCTACCGCTTGGATCGAATAGCAGGTTTCACGTTGGTCTCCAGCAAGTCACAGTAACTTGCATTAGTGACTGAAGTACCCCTCGGCATGTGGTGTTCGACAATAACTCGGGTGCACGAGTGGTGGCGAGGACAAGACACAACCTTTTATTCTGCTGCCACTTCCAGGCAGGTGGTGCAAGTATATTGAGAAGGGTGGAGACTCCACTGAGAAATGACATGATCAGTTTTGATAAGGTTAATTCTATTTTCTAACTTTAGCTTGACCCCTCCTCTTATAAATCAGCCTTTAAGTTCTTGAACATTCAAAGTGGAGAAGCACAGTGTCTGACAGGATTGAATCAGAGCTCAAGCTTTGGATTTTCTTTAAGGCAATGAAGGTTTGAATTTGACTAAGAGCTTTGGTTTTTTGTTTTGATTATTATTGTTCACTACCTTACTGCATGGGGAAAAATAATTTGTTTTTTTCTGTGCATTATTCATTTTTTCCCCTACTGTCATTGTATATTACAATCAAAACTGGTACGTCTTTTTTAATGACTGATATTAATCTTCCTTTCTTATGTACATCTAACATTCCTATTGCCTCCCTTTGACACACTCAATCTCAAGTGTGGACAGCTAGACATCTACTTCTGCAGGTGCTCTATGACACAGTCGGCAAGTCTGACATGCCCCATGACTAGAAATCACGTAATGTGATGTGATTTAGCTGCCTATCCACTTTTCTCTCAAGAGAGATTAAAAAAAATCATTATTTTACTTATTAAGGATACCAAAATCCACTGAATGCCAAACATAAAATCAATCAAATTAACAAGCTGCTTTACTCTTATACAGAATGTTATAATGGGTTTCATTGATTCCTTTAAAAAAAAAATTATCAGAGTAAAAAATACTTCTGAAATTTCATCCCAGTTGGAGGATGGCAGCAGCTCGACCTCAATGTTCGCATTTAGGAACTTTCCATAATCCCCACCAAGTTAGCTTCATGGTAAATAAGTTGAGTTTGGTTGTGCTTATTAGAAGAATCAAAACGAGAACAGGCCATTCAGCCCAACAGAGCTCACCAGTACTATCCATTTAATATCTCCAAAATAACATCAAGTGTAGCTTTGAAGGTCCCCAACATCCTAATGTCTACCACACTATTTGGTCTACTGTGCCTATGGTTCTCTGTGTGAAGAAAAACATCCTAGTTTGTGTGAAATGTACCCCCATTGAGGCCAAAAAAGAACTAACAACTGTCTTATTGGTTCATTCAGAAGGTGTCATGAAAAAAAACTAAAATGATGGAAGGTATAAATAACTAGGAGAATATAAAACATCTACGTTGCCAAGTTCATTTTGTTGCCTCTTAAATCTCATTGTTCCTACTGTATGATCAGAGATGCCGGCAGTCATTAAGGCTTTCTGGGCGAGAAGCAAAGATAACCACACGTGATTGGCAAGGTAGTAGTGAAACGGATGAACAGAGACAAGCTCAAGGCCAATGCGGACCACCCTTTTGTAGCAGTACTCAATGATTTACTCTATCTAAGGCATTTCAAAGGTCAAAATAAATGACACCACAGTACAGCTTTTTATCAAATGCAAATAAGATAACAGTTATTGCTTGTGATGCATTTGAACTACAAGCACCCTGATTCAGGGCCAGACCACGCTGGTGATAAGATGGCACTGCTAGCTGAGGAAGTGGTTAAGTGATTATTAACAAGTCCTTTCACCGCTACAGATCATTTTGATGTTACCTTTAAGAAGATATATGACATGACATTAGAAGAGGAGGACTGCAGGTAGAAAGGACCAATTTGCTCACAGCCTACAAACCAGTCTGCTTGCATGGAGGTGAGCTCACACACACACACACACACTCGGTTTGGGGACGCGCCAAGTGAAAATGTTCAATATGCGGAATACAATAATGGGACTGACTATTCTTATGCCTCTGTTTTGACTCAATTGACTTGCTTAGATGAAATGTGGGTTAAAATAAAGCAAAGCTTGATCATTAATAACTGCTGCCAGTGTCAAAATGATTTTATGGTTTTATTCTATATGAGAAACCACTTCTCTGGGACTCTCTTATTATGCAACTTTGGGAGACTGAGTGTTGAGAAAATGTTATTGTATCTGCTATGTGTGCTTATGGTGAGAGGGGTCTGTGGTGGTGTGGTTTTGTAAAAATCAAATCAATGCACTTAGACTCAGATGGGACAAGTGGCCCTGAAGTGCTGAAGGGGTTCTCACATGCAGATACATGCAGTTCGGCCAATTTCCTCAATGTTCTATGGCGCGTAATTAAGACACCTGCATCCTTATCAGTTTAAAAGGAGTCTGAGAAGAATAGTGTTCATCGGCTCAGACTGAAAAAGAAATTATAGGCAGAATCAGGCAGATGAGGGTTAGTGTGGGCCAGCGTGATGGCTGGCCCGTCTAGTGAGTGATTGAAATGGTACTCCAAGGTCGGGTTGCTCGCACTCGGCACCATGGAGGAGCGGGGAGTGATCAAGTACTCTGAGAGGTCCTGCAGACGCCGATGGAGGCAGCATGAATGAGGAACTCCAGCTCTGAGTATGAAGACCTGGCCCTCCATTCAGAGCTGTTTCAGATCCCCAAATAGATAGGGCTGCACAAATACTCTAGTAGAGGTCAGGAGAACCTCCTGCGTCATTCGGCTGAAAGAGATGAGCAAAAAGCAAGTATAGCTCAAACCTGCAGACATACCAGTCACTTACATGGCCTATGACTCACTTGAACAAGCGAAACAGTGTCGAGTATGAGGCACTTTCAAAGAGATGGCACTCAAAACTTTATTTGAATCATTACTTACATCTATTTACAGAAAGACTGTACATCAAATGTCAGAAGAAGAAGAAAACATACAGCCTGAAAGATTCAAATCAATGTCTGTATAGCCAGGACAAGATGTCTGTGTAAACAACAGTCCGTTCTTCTTAATTCAGGTAAAGCAGTCTTTAAAAGTATGCACCAGGGCACAGCCGTTCTCCTTCACTCCATTGGGACACATTTTCATTTTGTAGGTGGCTCTATACATTTGTCCTCTGACAGCATGTGGTTTCATTCTTCAAAACTGCCTACACCTTCTCTCTTTCATACCAACACTGCATTTTACATCTCTCCTATCAAAAGCCATACATCAACAGCTGCTCTGAAATGCTGGTTAGCATCCGCATCAAGCCAATAGTGGCGAGTTCTCTCATACTGTGGCTTATTGGTTATTTTCAGCAAGTAACATCAATCAAAAACCCAACCGCTGAGAATTAAACTTGATCTTGTTATGTGTCGGTGAAGTTATTTTAAGCTAATTATGAGATATGGCACCAATTTATTTCTTAAATAGCCCAAAATCACATGAGGAATGACACAATGAGCTTTAACAGGCCCTGCTTTCTGACAGTCTCATTTACAAAGACAGGAAAAATGGGGGGGGGGGGGGGGGGGGGGGGGGGGGGGGGGGGG
>JANRMT010062798.1:15377995-15426874 GCA_026402145.1 Polypterus bichir lapradei
AAACAGAATGCAAGTAATCATCTTCTCAAAGCTAGCAGGTCAATCAATCATGGTCACCTCAGAAATAAAATACAACAGTACAAGCTACTCTGTTCATCCACAGCGCTCCTCCGTAAGTGCAGGTGCAGAGTACCATGACACCTCTCAAGACAAAATGCAAGAATACCACTCACTAAATGGTACAAGTTAACAAAGTGCCCAAGCCCCTATCTCGCATCTTCTTACAAGCATATACACACTGGTTAGATTATCTGAACTCAACATGTACATTCTAATAATGAAATAACACTCGCTTTTAACATAGGCATAGCTTTCCTGGAATTCTCTATTTGCATAAATGTGTCCCAGAATTCAACACTCTTTTAAAGCACATTGTTTTAACACAACAGATCCCATTCCTCCTCTTCTAAAGTGGTCCTTTAAAACTTCATTTCTGTCACCAGCCCTAGCACTTCGTCTCTCCTCTCCCCCATCTTCTGACAACATGATGCCATTAGTCCTCAGGATCTGCGAGCCAATTGCCTGGTTCTCCAGACCTTTTTGCTAAACTCCTGTTTAAATACACACAGTTAATTCACTTAAAAGCTACATCTTATATCTCTCTATTATAAAAGAAAATCTTGAGACGGGACTACTGCCAAGAGACCATTTTCAACCATGCCCACGGTCCTCTCACCTCTCATTCATGTGAATACTTTTGTCAGACACAGTTCCTGTACTCTCATCTCTGATAAATGTTTACGTTTTCTTCACTTTAAGTTCCAAATAAAAGAAGACTTATTACGTCCAAATCTTATTGAAGAATTTCATCCCAAAGAGGTATCAACAGAGGAAATGAGTACACGGGCAATCCTAGCACCAAGAAACAATGAAGTAAAATGAATTAACAAGAATTGTTGAACGGTTACATGGCAAATTGGTTAAATGTTATATTTGATAAATAGACTATGCTGAAACAGTTGGTGGTGATGGTGCGGAAGATGAAAACATCAACTTACAATATCCTGTAGAATATCTAGAACCGTTAACACCGTACGGTTTTCCACCGGCCGAATTACTGTTGAAAGAAGGATGTTTCGTAATGTTATTGCATAATTTATGCCTGAGTGATGGGCTATGTAATGGGACAAGATTAGTTGTATTCAAAATTGGTTGAACAATTCTGACATGTAAAATATTAACAGGCGACAAGAAAGGTAATGTAGTACATCTTCTGCGGATAACATTAGACCCCAAAGGAGATCTTGATATGCCATTTGTATTAAAACATTTACAGTTTCCCGTTAGAATAGCTTTTGCTATGACAATTAACAAATCACATTGACAAACATTCGAAAAAGTCAAGTTTATTTATTAGAGAGAAAGAAATGATATTCACTCACAGGAAGTTATACATTGTGTTGTCACAATGTAACTCCAAACACGGAATCAAAACTCAATGCTATATTGACGAAAAGTTAATTCAAAAAATAGTTTTTACTATACTACTATACTAAGTTTTACAGTAAAAGCGTAAGTTTAAAAAGTATTTGGATGTTAATTTCAAAGCCAAACAGAATGAAAACGTATAACACAACGAATATGTCTAACGCAACATGAAACATAATTTTCTTTCAATTTATTACGTTTAATATTTTTTACGATGGTTAATTAATAGCTGTAATGTAAAATAGTTCTGTTATACCTATGTAACAATTCCCATAAAAATAACAATCTGTTTAAATTGTACATCCGCTTCACCATAAGCGAGCGGCAGAGTTGTGAAGTGGCTAGCACGATGCAGAGGCCCGGGGGTTAGCGAGCAGGGTGCAGAGCCCCCTAGTACATATAATTATGAAATGAAAACACTCAAATATTATGAGTCTTATTTAACAAAATGAAGAAAACCTACATTTTAACCTTACTATGGCAGAACAAGCACATTTTAACTGTAAATGTTTACCTCTGTTATGACTAAGTTACATGTTATGAATAGTAGAGAAGAATAATAAAAAATACATTAAAAATTAATAGATACTTAAAAAGCAGAGAGGCAGTTCTGGAGTGGAATAAGACTACAAACTGTCACTCAAAAGCATCTTGTGACATGACAGACAGAATCTGTGAAGCAACTTCTAGCGTAGGAATTAAAGTGATTCTTCATTGATTTATTAATGTCAGATCAAGTAAGAAAAATGTTATGTCTACATTTTATTCATTCCATCTGCTTACAATCTGTGAAGTTGGGTCAAATGAGAGCAGATGTGCAGATTTATAAGCAGTAAGGCCTGAGAAGCAGCAGCTTTCAAAAGACAGTTCATAAAAATCAGATTGAGACACGTCGCTTTTTCAAAGGCTTGCACGTCCTATCTAATGTGCTAACAGATTTAGTATATTTATATGTAAAAATATATTATGAATACTTGTTTGTATTCACAGGTTCCCTGCTCCTATTTGGATTCTACCTTTGCACATTCTGCTTTCAGGAAAGACTTCAACCCTGCAATGGAAACGATTGTCCAGTAAGTAGGATGAAGGAGTGTGTATGTCTTTGTATAAACTGTGCAATATCTATTAGAACTCCAAGTGATCTCTGCAACGCTGTCCAATGGAAATTGTGCCACAGAGTAATACATAATAAACAAATTGATTTGGTGGTCACCTTCTTGAATGGTGCAATCCTGGGTGACACTTTTGACAGCTCTAGACTTTTGATGTTCCAGGTTTTCAATTCTTTTATCCTCAACGAACATCAGTCCAGAAAACATGTGGTGCCTTGATGTCCTCGCCTCTCCCCCTTACCCATTGCATGATACATCTCATTCTTTTTCTCCAGATAAACTACAGTTTCCAAAATTCCAATTTACTGTATTTGGTCTCATGACCTTAATTCTGTTCTCAAACTAGCCTGAATTTGCATATTTAAGCATACAACCAAACAGCATACAGAAGTAATCAAGAAGCCTAATAGGATGTTAGGTTGCATATCACAATGTGTGGAGTACAAGTCAATGGAGGTTATGCTTAAGTCGCACTAATGAGACCTCTTCTGGTGTATGGTGTGGAGTTTTGACCTACATATTACCACAATGACTTAGCACAGCTAGAGAAAGTCCGCCGAACAGCGACTAGCACTACTACATGCTTTGGAACTCTAATGCTTGGGATCCTCATTCACAACATGTAAAAGACAGCACTGGAAACAGAGAGAAGACGTCACATCAGCAGAAGACCTTCCAGATGGACCATCCTGCCTATGATCTCCACTGTGAGTACTGCATTGTACTTAGTCACTCTCACACAAATAATGTTGACAGGCAATATTCTTACTTCAAATGATCATCCACAATGATGATGATGATGAAAACTGGAGCAGGTAGTAGATAGACACTTGGATGAGGAACTGGACACACAAGGAATAAATTTAGTGGTTCAATTCACAACCATAAGTTCTGACACAATACTTTCACTAAACTGATAATTAAAATTTTTGATGTGATCAAAACAGCTAATAGGATGTTAGGTTGCATATCACAATGTGTGGAGTACAAGCCAAGGGAGGTTATGCTTAAGTTATATAATGCACTAGTGTGGCCTCACCTGGTGGGTGGTGTGCAGTTTCGGCCTGCATATTACAACAAAGACGTAGCAGAGCTAGAGAATGTTTACAGGAGAGAGACTAGGCAGATACTGGGACTAGCAATACTACGTGTTTTAAAATTCCTTAATGCTTGGGACTCTTAGTTCACAACACATACAACAGAGGGTTGGAAACAGAGTGGAGAACTCAGATTGGCAGAAGACCTTCCAAATGGACCATCTTGACCATGATCTCCACCGTGAGTTCTGTACTGTACTTAGACAACTCTCACACAAATAATGTTGATGTGTATTATTCTTACGTCATGTGATCATCCTCAATGATAATGATGATGATGAAAACTGGATTAGGCAGTAAAGAAACTGTTGAATGTAAAACTGGACACATGGATGGACTGAGTAGTAAATTTAGTGGTTCAAATCACAACAATATGTTCTGTCACAAGAAGTTCACTAAACTGATCATTTAAATTTTTGAAGTGATCAAGGAAGCTAATTGCATGTTAGGTTGTTCTTCAGGGTGTGTGGAGAACAAGTCAAGGGAGGTTATGCATAAATTATATAACGCAATGGTGAGGTCTCACCTGGAGTAATGTTTTGGTCTCCATTTTACAAAAAAAGACATAGCAGCGTAAGAGGAGGTTCAGAAAGAATCAACCAGGCTGATTGCAGGACTAAGAGGTCTGAGCTGAGCTGAGACATTAAAGGAGTTGAACCTTTTCAGAGACAAAGAGTTGACATGACTGAAGTGTTTACAATTATGAAGGGAATTAATACAGTGGAACCTAGCTGTCACTTTAGAATAGATTCTGCAACAAGAACACAGGGACATGGTTGGAAACGTAAGGGCAGATTTCATACAAATGTTGGAAAGTTTTTATTCAAGCAAAGAACTACAGACACATGGAATAAATGACCAAGTAGTGTGGTAGACAGCAGGACTTTAGAGACCTTCAAAACTCGACTTGATGTTATTTTGCGCAATCTAGGTGAAAAGGGTGGACGAGTTTCTTGGCCTGAATGGCCTGTCCTGGCCATAATTTTTCTAACATTCTAAAGAAAGAAAAAAAATCAGAAGGAAACATAGCACAACAATCAAATTTGCATTTATTTTCACTGTCTGGAGTTTCCTGTACACGTAAAAGTTAGGTCTTGCTTTGTAAGATTAAAAGGACTGACATAGTAACATAACCTTCTGAACACCACTTTATATAATTTGGGGACAGAGGGTGTCTGGCGCATCTTTTGGCAGCATCAGGAGCAACGCAGGAACTAGCCCTGGCATCAGTCACACACCCACCCTTGACTCACACACACATAGGGTCAATTTTGAGATTCTTAGGGTCACACTGCGACTCACGGGTGGGGACTGAACCACTAACTCTGTTCTGTGGGATCCTTCAGCACCTGTTCTCCCTTTTCCCTGAAATTTCAAAAGGTTCCTCAGCTGTAGAAAACAACCTTTGTGGTCCCAGTGCCAAATAAAGGGCATTCCTGTGATCCCAAGGACTTCAGACCTGTTGCTCTAGCTTCATACGTTATGAAGAACTTAGAGAGGCTGGTCCTAAAAAAGCTGCACACCCAGACATTCTGGATCCTCTGCAGTTTGCCTATCACAGGTGTGGAGGAGATGCTCTCATTTACATACTCTACAGAGCCTGCTCCCACTTGGACAGAGCCGGTACCACGGTCAGGACATAATTCTGGTCATCGACTGAGGAAAAAGCTCGAGGCTTTGCATCTTGATGCCCACACAGTCTCCTGGATCATGGACTACCTGACCAACAGACATCAGTTTGTAAGACTGAGGGACTGTGTTTCAGAAATGGTGGTGTGTAATACTGGGTACTGTCCTGTCTCCCTTCCTGTTCACCCCTTTGCACAACAAACTTCCAACACAATACCAGCGCTTGCCATCTATAGAAATGTTCAGATGACTTGTCTATTATAGCCTGCATTAATAATGGAGATGAGTCAGAGTACAGGAGGCAGGTGGAGGACTTCATCTTGTGGTGCAGGAAGAACCATCTGCAACTCAACATCAGCAAGACAAAAGAGCTGCTGGTGGACTTCTGATGTGCTAGGGAGCCTCTTGTAAACAGACACCATTCAGGGGGAGGACGTGGAAGTGATGCAGAGCTACAAGTACCTGGGGGCTCACATAAAAAACAAGCTGGACTGGTCTGACAACACTGTGGTGCTGGACAAGAAGGGCCGCAGCAGACTGGACTTGCTAAGGATGTGAGCAGCAAGCTGCTGATCCACAGTAGCCTGTGTCGTGTTTTCCGCTGCAGTCTCCTGGGGAAGCAACTTGAGGTCAGAAGAAACACAACGTCTGGACAAACTTATCAGGAAAGCCTGCGTCATATACAGCGCGAACCCCGGACACACTGAATGCTGTTGTGGAAAGGAGAACGGTGGCAAGACTGGATACCATCATGAAAGATACCCTCCATCAGGCGCTCTTTTGGAGCACTTTTAGCCACAGGCTCATTCCACCACGGTGTGCTAAGAAGCACCTCTGGGCCGTCTTTTCTGCCATCTGCTATCAGGCAATTCAATGTATTTTGAACTTTCTGCACAATTTACATATATTTATTTATTTTATTTATCAATTGATTGATTGGCTGTATTATTTGTCAATTGTGTCTATATTTTTGCCTTTGATGTTTCAGCTGCTGTATGCATCTATGTCCCCTTAGGATCAATGAAGTTTATTTAATCTAATGCCTAAGCCACTTCACTACAGCACTCCTGATAAAGCAGTATGAAAATGACATTAGGGGCACACTTTAAACAAGAGGACTTCTTCCTGAAGAGGTTTTACCAAAATTAATTATTTCATTGTACTTTTTCAACTGACATGTCACACTCCACACTCATACTAGGTTCTTATAGTGCTGATGTTTGCGCTTCACTGACGTGCGGCTAAGGAGACACCCTGGTGACGGGCCCTTCTCTCGTACTAACACATGCTGGCTCCTCTGGGAAGTGTATTGTCCTACTTCTGCTCTGCTAATGGATTCTCTGGCCCTCGACTTTGTGCCGCCAGCTACGTCGTGCAGAGTCTAGGAAGACACTGTGATGGTTGGCTATGCTTCTAATATCAGTTAGGCCTCCACAACCTACAAGCAAGTGTACCATTACCGCTGCTTACTTCATATCAACTGCTGTGACAGGCCAAAGCACACCCAAATGAAAACTCCCTCTCTTTTAAATTGTGCTGAGATAATCTGAGAAAGGCGAACCAGCTGGGAGATGACGACGAGTGACTGGAATGAAAACAGACTGCTCTGCAACACGGCTGGTCTCAAGGGCTCCTCCACATAATGGTGCACTGCGCTTGTTAAATCCGCTGTGTCTGTCTCACTCCACGCACTTCATCTGCATCCACTAGCTGCTTTCGGCTTATTAAGTGAGAGGGTGGGAGGAAACCAGAAAGCATTAATCTAACATTAAAGCTCAACCACCATTAAGCACTGAGTGATGTTTTATTAAATAGATATGTCTATATTTGTTAACTGCTGCCGACAAAAGAATATACTGAGCAATTCATTACACAGATGTTTTAATGCTCTTCTTTTGTTAACGTGATGCTGTGCCCGTTTGTCATTACACTACAGACGCAAGACAGAAGAAACTGCTTGGCAGCATGGTGATACAGGAGTTAGCTGTGCTGCTCTACCAAATCCAGCATCCTGTGTTAAATTCCATCATCAGCCCCAAGGAAATGCAGATTAGGTGAATTTCCAATCCCATACCTGAGGAGTGTGAGCACATTTGTGCCCTGTGATTGATTGATCGATTGATTGATTGATTGATTGATAC
Organism: Polypterus bichir lapradei; assembly: GCA_026402145.1. Lineage (NCBI taxonomy): Eukaryota > Metazoa > Chordata > Cladistia > Polypteriformes > Polypteridae > Polypterus > Polypterus bichir. The sequence goes on from JANRMT010062798.1 coordinate 15,385,403, forward strand.
ATACATAGATAGATACTTTATTAATACCAAGGGGAAATTCACATAATCCAGCAGCAGTATACTGATACAAAAACAAAACAAAAAAACAATATTAAATTAAATAGTAATAAAAATGCATGTAAAAGCAGACAACAGCTTTATAACTTTGAGTAATAAAGCAGATGATAACTTTGAGTAATGTTAGCATTTACTCCCCCGGGTGGAATTGAAGAGTTGCATAGTTTGGGGGAGGAACAATCTTCTCAGTCTGTCAGTGGAGCAGGACAGTGACAAAAGTCTGTCACTGAAGCTACTCCTCTGTCTGGAGATAACACTGTTCAGTGGATGCAGTGGATTCTTAATGATTGACAGGAGTTTGCTTAATGCCCGTCGCTCTGCCACAGATGTTAAACTGTCCAACTTTACTCCTATAATATAATATAATATAATATAATATAATATAATATAATATAATATAATATAATATAATTATTTATATTATTATAAAAAATATAATATAATAATAACTGCTGGAGAGTTTTAAGGGTGGCATTATACTCTGTACACACTACTTCCACTTTTACTGCCATTAGTATTACCACAAAGGATCAGTTAAGGTCTTTCTTTTAGAATCTCTTTGTAAAGGATAGTTAGTTTGAAGGTCCAGGTCGGCTCAGGGGCCACTTGATGTTGGAACCACCAATAACATACCTGAAGATGAGCTGAGCAAATGAGGACATACACAATCATCAGCAAGAGTATAATACATATAAGACGTAATACTATCTATAAATCTCTCTATTATATAAAAAAATCTTGAAAACATTTTTTTCCAAAAAGTCTTGTCTCGTTACAAGTACCGCAAGACAAGACTATTGCCAAGAGATTTTTTCAAGTCAGGCCCTCCTCACAATCATTTTTAAACAAGACCATGGTCCTCTCACCTCTCATTCGTGTGAATGCTTTTGTCAGACAAAAGCAAATCTCAGAGCCAAACATTCAAAAAAGTCGTTTTATTTTATTTTAGAGAGAAAGAAATGAAATTCAATCACATCATTGGTTATATGTTGCGTTGATGCATATGTAACAATTCCCATGAAAATAAAAATCTGTTTAAATTGTACATCCGCATCCCCATAAGGGAGCATCAGAACTACCCAGTGGCTAGCGCGTAGCGTAATCCCGAGTGTTGGCGAGTGAAGAGCAGGGGGCAAAGCCCCCTAGTTATATAAATAAATAATCCATAAAATCAAAGTGGTTGTGGAAAATAAAATGTTCAATAAATTAATCCAATAAAAACAAGGTTAAAATCAAGGGCCAACATAGCCTCTTTTAAAAACCATGAAGCTCTGTGCTGCTCTCTACAACTGATGTCTCCTCTGCTTACACTTTCCGGATTCCTCAGCACGAGGAGATGTCCACCAACAGGCACAGACAACCCTTAAATCCAACTTTGGTCCCTGTTGCCGGTCCCCTGGCATTTAGAAGGTGTCATACCAAGTTTTGCTCCTCACTCCCTCTGGAGGGGGGTTGGGTGGGTAAGTGGCTGGGGGGACCACCACCAGAAAGCTTCAGTTGTCTCAAAGCCTGTTATACTAACTGTACAGGCAGACTGAAGAAATGACCATTTATGATTTGGATAAAGAGGTGTTCCTGGGAACTGACTCATCCTGATAAACATCAGAGGACATATGAGAGGGCCATTGCCATCACATAGCCTCAAGGAGGTACAGAAAGGGAACCAAGAGGAGAGTTCACTGGAGACCTGAAAGGCGGCCCTCGACAACACACAATTTTTAAGAGTGGATGGCCACCATAATCTTATCACTTGGATCGGATTTTTACTTGAAGTGTCTGCTAGGCATGTATTCCTTAAAATTTGCCACACTCGTTTTAAGTGGGAAGAGTAGTAGGATGTTGTACCATGTTAGCCATTATGGATGTAATGAGAAGTCAAGCAAAACGACTCCTTTTATTGGTTAACTATGCAAGCTTTCGAAGCAAATGAAAAAGGGGCCTGAGTTGGCTTGAAAGCTTGCATATTGTAATCTTTTTAGTTAGCCAATAAAAGGTGTCATATTGCTTGACAGGAAGAAAAAATACTATAAGAAAAAGGAATAATGTCAGAGTGAAAAATACCACCAGCATAACCTGAATGAAAAATCTATTAAATGACGTTGTGCCTTGGTTGACCAAGTGTCCTCTAGTAAACAGAGCATATGTATTTTTATACACATTGTCACACACAAGCAATTAGGAGGCTGCTAAAGGACCCGATGAGCTGCGAGAAAACGCAAGACGGGGAACTAAAGTAGCATATTAACACTTCTCTCTTTATTTTACCTGTAAAACCAAGGAACAGAACAATACGACACCTCAAATTTGTCGCGAAAACATCATCCCGACATCCGAAGAACTTCCGCATTATTCCCGGCTCACGCTGATGACTTCACCTCCACGTCACCCTTCCTGCAGTTTTACTTCAGTTTCAAACCTCATACTGTAAATTGCTCCACATATACGCCAGTTTTTTGTCAACCGTTTATTGCAAACTTGACCGTTGTACAAAATAACAAAGTTTTTTTCCTCAAGCATAGAGTATATGGGGATGGATCCCCAACCCTTAATCTGTGTCTCTGTGTTTTCTTCACAACATCAAGGCATTCGCTGGAGTCTTAGGGAGCCAGAACCACATTGGGCACAAAGCAGATCCTAGATAAGTCATCCCACTGCCATATATCGTGCAATGTTTCCTTTACTTCAGTATAATTACAATGATGATAAGAAAGCAAAATGACAATCAAAATACAAACACAATTGATGCTGGAATATTACATACAGCTTTTCTTTACTTAACTTGATTGTCCCAATAACATCAGTAGGACATATTAGATTTGATGAAGCTCGTGCACATCAATACAAAGAAACCACATCAGGGCAAAACTAATAATTCAAAAAGCCCGGCATGTTCCGGATTGTTTTCACTTACAGAGCCGATCATTATTAGTGCCGCACACAGAAACTTGGTTTAAAGAAGCAGCTGGAAGTCAGCAGCAGGCATTTGAGAAGTCGAAAAAAACAAACAGACCCTTCGCCCAGAAGATGTCAAATCCAAACACTGCTGTATTTTTAGGTTACAGCAGGTGTCCAAATAGAGCGCACAAGACCAAGCAGGTCACATCAGCAGGGTTTCCTAAAATAAAATAAAAAAAAAAAAACAAGAGCCCGTACTCAAATAACCCCACATTCTACACAAAAAGTAACTAGATAGCATAAAACTCAGTTCTAAATTGAATTATTTTTACCCATTTACCGAAAGGTACCGTTCTAGTATTAACAAGTAAATGTTACTTTTGATTTTATTCTTCCTCATCAGAATCTTCATAAATTGTTTCCATTTGGTTAGAAATTTTTGCATTCTTGAGTCTCTCAGAATATCTTTGGCATACTGCTCCCTGCTGAAGTTCCATTCTTTTTATGACTCCCATGTTGTGCAAATGTTAATATGTTTTGTTACTCCTTGCTTGGTGTTATTGCTGCTTTTAAATTGTTTGTGTTCTTTATTTTAATACAGTTCATTTGTGAAAAAATTCTCTCTACACGGGCCACGGAGTGGGATAGAAGTATCAAACTGCTCGTAAAGTCTAACAGTAACTCATATTTTGGTTCACCAAGATCATCCTTGATGTCCTGTAATTATCCCACTACTGCAGTCAAGGACAAACTAACTCTGCCACCAGTGAGTGAGACGCCCTGTTGCTTGAAACATGTCGGTGCGGAGGCGTAGGGTGGTACATCAGCCAGCCAATCGGGTGGCTGGGATTTCATTACCTGCTGCCCTGCAGCCAATCACGGGCCAAAGCTAGAGAGTGGGAGAGTTAAGTGAAAATGACATTTAGTGTCAAGTCTGTCATAAAATCTGAAAGTAGTCAATATTTCGGTTCACCAAGACCATCTTTGATGTCCTGTAATTTATTCCAGTACTACAGTCAAGGATAAAGCAACTCTGCCGCCTGTGAGTGAGACGCCCTGCTGCTTGAAACATATCAGTGTTGCTAGTTTTAAGGGAAGTGCCGAGATTGTCTTTCCCGTTGCCCTGTAGCTAATCATGTGGCAAAGTTAGAGAGTGGGAGAGACAGGTATAAGCAACATTTATTGGAAGGAAGGTGTGCCAACCAGCCAACCAGGTGTCCAGTATTTCCTTTCCTGTTGCCCTGCAGCCAATCGCATAGCAAAGTCAGAAAGTGGGCAAGTCAAGTGCAAATGACACTTCAGGGAAGTAAGGTGCATCAGCCAGCCAATCAGTTGGCTAGGATTTCTTTTCCTGTTGTCCTGCAGCCAATCATGGGCCAAAGCTAGAGAGTGGGAGAGTCAAGTACAAGTAACATTTAGTGTCAAGTTTGTCACAACATCTGACAGTAATAGATATTTTGGTTCACTAAGACCATTTCTGATGTCCTGTAATTTGTGGGGTGATTATGGGGAGGTTTGTAGGGAAGTTTTATACACAATTTACATTGCATTTCTATTATTATTAAGTTATTAGTAATAAATTATACAGCGTACCATAACGCAGAATCAGTGGGAGCCCTGAACTTGTTTTCCTGCAACCAGACGATCCCATCTGGGGACGATGGAAGACAGTGACACACGAAGTGTGTTGTTTATGTTCAGTCTACTCCGTAATCTCGTTTTGGTTGCTGTCACTGCAGAAAATGCTACCTCACAAAGATAGGATGTTGGAAATGGAAGCAGCTTCAATAGCTACTTTCGCGTTATCTTACTCTCCTCCTGCCTACAAGTTATGCTAACGAGAATTTTTCTCAGCATTTCCTTGTGATAATACACTTTCAGGGTGCAAGTGATACCCAAATCCAATGGCTGAAGCACTGCCATGCAATTGGGTGGGAGGTATTTAACGCGAACATTATCTAAATGCGGAAGCATGTTGTGGGCAGCACAGTTATAAATCAGAAGCCAAATCATCCTTTTCTTCTTCTTCATATTGTGAGGTTTCTGAACTCTTTTGGGATCCCCCACACCCAACGGGAACGACACGCTGAAGTGCGTCCCGAAGCGCTATTGCCGTGTCTGTGTGAGATTGTTTGTCCGGGTCCCAAGAGAGTTTAAAAACCTCATATTTTTTTAAATGAGTGCTGCATTAATAGGAATGTTTCTTGAGCGAGCATCACTAAACAACATAAAACGGCTTTTTCGGCGTCTTCAAATGCAGCAGTTCGCATACGTTTGCAACCCGAGATTTTTCTTCTTTTTTGCATATAACAAAGACATATGCATTGCATTTGTCATTCCAACAGATTGCACATATTAATTTTAATATTTGTACTCTAGACAAATATGATCAATATACTAATACTACTATTGTACTTTCTATGTTATTTTCACTTGTTTCACAGTTATTAGATGTTCTGTAATAATCTTTTGCTTCTTAATGAAAGGATTAATATAAATGAATAAATACAGTCAGGTGAAAAAGTAAGTACGCCACACTAAAACTGTTAACTCTTTCAGTGTATTTGAACAGGCAAACATTGGATCTTCAGGCAAGCAGCACCGACAGATAAAGGTGATGAGCAAACGGCAGATAAAACTGACCTGGTGTATTCATTCTCATAATCTAAAATAACAAAATATAGATTGGTCATATGGAAAAATAAGTCCAACCTGACATTTATCACCATGTGTATTATCGTGATATTTCCCACTACTTACCCTTTACTTAGGGGTAAGTGTACTCATCAGATTTGTTACACAAAGAAACTCAACAGTGCCCTATGAATGACACACACACAGATGGTTAATCTCAAGCACTTTAAACCACACAAGTGCCTTAGGAATAACACAGCCTGTCACTCTCTCAGCACTTCAAGAGAATTGCTTATTATCGGCAGAAACAACATACAATGTTTTAATGATATCTTAGACCCGAATATTACTTTTGGTTTCCAAGAATACATTCAGACATACAAAGGCCCAGCATTCTTGACTATAGGCCATTTATCAACAAAGAATGCCTTACTTTACGTACTGTTCCCTACTATGGGGTGGAGTTCTAAACCCTCAGCCTTAATAAACCTCACAGCACAGAGCTTATGGCAAACCTCTGGCTGCACCAGGTGCTCAAAGAAATCCATGTTATTACTTCTGTCACTCTAGACATTAAGACAAAGCATAGAAAGTTAAAAGCAGCGTGGTATTTATTACAGGAATAATAATACCAGTAGAATAAAGAAAAATTGAAAATAGGACTGATAGAAAAGTCTGGATATATATATATAGTCTTTAGAAAAAGCTTATGAAAAAGTAAATATGGCAAGGATGAATGTCGCAGGTGGCTTGTGATCCAGCAATTGTAGTTATTCATGATGCTTTTCTGACGATCAGATGGAAATGGCCGCAAGTTGCCATCGCTCGGTTCTCTTCTGACGTATTCGTCCCTTCTTCCTTCCTGCCATGTCGCTCTTCAGCCAAGGCATATTTATTATAAAATTCTGCTGAGGGGTTTTGCAAGATGTGATTGTTAGATATTCTGATTGGCTGGCTGTCAATATGATGAATGAAATCACTGTCCGTTTTCCCAAACAATAAAACTTTTTTGATGTTGCCCGAGGTGTCGCCATGTGTTCCTTTCCCTGGTTCTAAAATAATTTAGCTACTCTTGTCCCAGATGCCCAGGTTATAAACTAATCAATACCCTTAGGCACCAGCATGTCTTCCTTTCTCTGTTGGAACAGCAATTTTAAAAGTGAGGCACACCTGGGAAGAGGATATGCTTTTGTTCATCTGTTGTTTTGTCTTGAACAAAATATAATGGAAATGTAAACCAAAATGTACAGATTTTGTACCCACAACACCACTTCAGGTCCATCAGAGTGGAATCAGGTGTTACAGATGAGGGGTGTCAATGCTCAGAACCCCCTTTGGGAGTCTTAGTTAAACCACAGAAATTGAGGGCCCGGGGGTTCTCTTTACTATTGATGTGTGTGTGGTGTCATCATGCCAAGATCAAAAGAGCTCTCTAACCCCCTCAGAAAGAATGTTGTGGATGCCTAGAAGTCTGACAAGGGAGTCCAGAAGACTGCAAAATTTGTTGAAATCAGTCATTCCACCGTGGGGAAAATCATTACAACTGTCATAGAGTTAAAATAATTTCCTAACTTGTCCAGGACTGGCTTACCCAACAGCTGACCATTTCATACCAACTCTTTGGTGCCAAAGTGCATGGATCTAGATCACAAGGAGGTCTGACCTCCATGTGAGCTGTGCCAGGAAAAAGCCAAAAAATGTTAGAGCAGAGGTCTCCAACTCCAGTCCTGGAGAGCTACTATGGCTGCAAGTAGTGACCAGTTTAACCATGTCCCTTTATTTTAATTGACTTTTTTTGAGGCTCTGACTGCTGAATTGATTCTTTTTTCCTTTAATGTTACCTAAACATAAATTTGATGTGAAGTGAGCCAACAGATGACCAACTAAGTTGGGGCCTCAAATTCCAATCTTCATTCAGTTTCTTAATTTGAAGCCAATTCTCATTGCTAATTAAACCCGTTATTTAATTCCAAGGTGTTCATTCTGCCATGCCAGACATTTCCAAAACTGTTGATTTTCTTTTTGAAGAAAACGTTGTCAAAATGTTTTGTGGACCTGAGCAGATCAACATTACTGACATCTCCGCCTTTCTTTATTTTCAGTTATTGTGTGATGGACGCAGGTTTTTGTTAATGTGTTGGTTCATTTTGTGTCTTAATATTGTTTGGTTGCCAATTAAGGAAAAAAAAAAATAATTGAGGGGCCTGAGTCTTAAGTTATGCATCAAATAAAATGAAGGCAAAGACTTAATTAGCAGCAAAACCTTCTTCTTTTGACTGCTCCTGTTAGGGGTTGCCACAGCGGATCTTCTTCTTCCATATCTTTCTGTCCTCTGCATCTTGTTCTGTTACACCCATCACCTGCATGTCCTCTCTCACCACATCCATAAACCTTCTCTTAGGCCTTCCTCTTTTTCTCTTCCCTGGCAGCTCTATCTTTAGCATCCGTCTCCCAATATACTCAACATCTCTCCTCTGCACATGTCCAAACCAACGCAATCTCACCTGTCTGGCTTTGTCTCCCAACCATCCAACCTGAGCTGACCCTCTAATGTACTCATTTCTAATCCTATCCATCCTCGTCATACCCAGTGCTAATCTTAGCATCTTTAACTCAGCTACCTCCAGCTTTGTCTCCTGCTTTTTGTTCAGCTCCACCATCTCTAGCCCATATAACATAGATGGTCTCATTACCGTCCTGTAGAACTTCCCTTTCACTCTTGCTGATTCCCATATGTCACAAATTACTCCCGACACTCTTCTCCACCCATTACACCCTGCCTGCACTCTCGCACATCCCCCCCCTCTTCTTCTCCTTCTTCTTCTCCGGCCAACAGTCTCAGTTTCCGCCAGCACCCTGTTGGCTAACAGTACTGGTGGCGGTCATTGTTAACATGGGGTTCGACCAATCCGGTATAGAAATTTTTATTGTTGTCCACACATTGATGTGGCAAAATTTTACACTGGATGCCCTTTCTGATGTAACCCTCGTCAGGGCAAAGGAGGTAGGGATGAGATCGGTACCTGTACGCATGCGCCGCACAGCCACCCTGCTGGCCACTCCTGAGAGTTGATTCTACAATAAAATAAAAACAAAAAGAGTAATAAAAATCACCACCACGAAAGCGGATAGTAAACATCACGTAGTATATGTGTACCTAATTTCAGGTCAACAGGTCAAACAGTTTGCGAGCTGCAAGCGATTTAAAATCCTGGACAGACAAATGGACAGCCATGGTAGCATTTTATATATATATATATATATATATATATATATATATATATATATATATATATATATATATATATATATATATAGTACAGGCCAAAAGTTTGGACACATCTCCTCATTCAATGTGTTTTCTTTATTTTCATGACTGAAGGCATCAAAACTATGAATGAAAACATGTGGAGTTATGTACTTAACAAAAAAAAGGTGAAATAACTGAAAACATGTTTTATATTCTAGTTTCTTCAAAATAGCCACCCTTTGCTCTGATTACTGCTTTGCACACTCTTGGCATTCTCTCGATGAGCTTCAACAGGTAGTCACCTGAAATGGTTTTCACTTCACAGGTGTGCCTTATCAGGGTTATTTAGTGGAATTTCTTGCTCTATCAATGGGGTTGGGACCAGCAGTTGTGTTGTGCAGAAGTCAGGTTAGTTGGACGATCATTTATTTTTCAACAGGACAATGACCCCAAACACACCTCCAGGCTGTGTAAGGGCTATTTGACCAAGAAGGAGAGTGATGGAGTGCTGTAAATGGTCATGAAAATAAAGAAACTTTTGGCCTGTACTGATAAATAATATATAAAAATAATATATATATATACATAATATATATATATTTATAAAAAATATATATATATTTAACCACTTTAAATAGTCGTTACAATTGATGAAGCCTGGTGTTGTAGCAATTAGTGCTGCTGCCTCACATATCCTCAATACTGGATAAAATGAAAATCTGCATTTCCTCCCATTTTATATATTTTTCCTTTGACATTCCAAATGTTACAATTGTTGAGGTTTTTACAAATTTATTAGGCTTTGCAATTTTTTTTTTGGTAAAAATCACAATTTTATTACTTTTGCCTAGAAACACAGGGAATTCAAATCTACTTTCATTTTCTTATTACATTTGTGTTTGAGCCTAGTTACATTTATTTATTGTTTTGTTTTGAACTGTTTTAAGCAGGTGGTGCCATTTTATGCTGCTACGACAGGCTGCAAGTGGCCGAGTACCATGTGATGCCATTGGTGCTACAGCCTTCACGCCATTATCATGTGTAACCCTTTGTCGAAGATGGTGGATACTTCTGAACACTCTCCTGCTAGTGCTGTTCATTTAGTTCTCTGGATACACCAAGCCGCCAGGTGACCCCTCCTATAGTTAGGCTTTTCCCAATTAGAGAGGAGCTCAATGAGATTTGTGTCATCTGTAAACTTCAAGAGTGTAACAGATTGATGGCCAGAAGTGCAGTCATTGGTACTGAGCGTGAGGAGCAGTGGTGAAAGCACGCAGCCTTGAGGGGTGCCAATGCCAATGGACAGATAGTCAGAGATTCGTCTCCTTAGCTTCACTTGTAGTCACCTGTTAGGACAAGAATTCTGTGATCCATTGACAGGTACATGCATCTCAGAGAGCTTGTTCTGCAGCAAGGTTATTATTAAAGTATTGAATGCAGACTTCAAATCTCAAAACTTCCAGGAGAATCCAATTTCTGGAGGATGAAATGGAGTGGCCTGTTAATTGTGTCATCTACAGACCTATTGACTGTGTAGAGGTCCAGAAGTGGCTCTAGGAGAGGACAACACCAGCCGCTCAGGGGATTTTATTATTCGTCAAGTTCAGTGACTTTCCTTTTCTTAGGTGTGGCAATGAAAACAGAGCTTTTAAAAGAAGCTGGCACATGGATGATGTCCCTAACAGAAGACTTTCACGTGGAAAAAGTACCTTTAAAGAGAAAAGAAATTAAAGAAACAAATCTAGTTCAAATTAAGTAATGTGAATTAGCTGATGTCAAGACTTAATCCACAGTGAAAACATAAGAACAATCACAGGCCATTCAGTTCATTACTCCCAACTGAGCTCTCTTTGAGTTTGCCAAGTTCTGCAGTCTACCACACGTTTTATTAATCGGCTCCACGTCTACTATCGATGGTTCCCCGAGTGAAGAAAAACATTCTAACATTTGCGAGACCATCACCCTTAACCAGATTCAACCTACGTCACACTAAAGCAAAGCTGGGATCGCTTCCAAATCTTTTACAACGAGACTCTTCCAAAAACATGAATGCTCCAGGCTTGTCAGGGGTTCCATATTTCCAATGCTTCTGGACTTGAGATGTGACAGTGGTTACAGTTCAGCTCCTCCTCCTCTTTCTGCTTTGAATTCTGTAATCCTTTGCTCTTCATTCCTCACATCCTTTTAAAAAATATCTCCTTTTAGCTGACTTTTGATATCTGCCAATTCAGATATCAGTACTCGATACTTCCTGCATGACTGTGATTGTGATATTTATTATTTGCTTTTTTTCTTGTATTTTGTTAATTATGTTTCAGAATCAGGTGATGACTTCAAAAACACAGACTAATCAAGTGTGGTAAGCATTTTATATTTTTCCTTAAATTTACTTTATCTTGGCCAAGTTTCAGGGAATAATCCAATCCAAGTAACACAAACTCTAACTTAATTTGTTATGTCTTATTTGTCATAAAAGGAAATCTGGCATACAGAGGTTGCAAATATCCAAGTAATTGATTTTGCCTTCATTCTGCCTTGGCTTGTTGTATTAAGCATCTCAAATAACAGCCAAAAGGAGGATCAGGCTACAGTGCAGTCTACACAAATTTCTCCCCCTTTTTGTAGTTAGCAGTATACTCGTCACAGGGAATCCTTTTTAAAGCCACTAATCTAACTCTTATTTTAATGGTCTACCTCACTCCAGGTGAGCTGAACAATTGTTGCAAGCTGCTAATTAGTTGTAGCGGACATCTGAGTGTTCAGTGAGCTGTCACGCTACACAGTCTGCTTATCCTGTCATCTTACCAGTCTTCCACCTTAATAAAAGGTCAAGCGTCTGTGTATCTGTGTGTCTGTCTGGTTGTTATGTCTCAGTCATTCCATCAGATGGAGCATTACATACATTTGCACTAATTAAAAGCATTGCATTTTTTCACTCCAACAAATGGCACCTCACCAATATTTGTAGTGTGGCAGACGGCCACAGCCCTTACCCAGCCAGGACACCCTGAGCATGGAAGGACTGGGGGTGAGAGTATTTTCAAGACCCTTTCCCCCCCCGGACCGACAGTGCAGCCCCCTTGGTTTCCAGCGCGGCCATGGGTCATAGGCATGGAAACTCAACCCTGCTGGGGCCACCGCCAGGGGGCACCTGGAATTTTGCAGGGCCCTATTTAGCAGCACCACACCCAGAAGTGCTGCCGGAAGAAGCTTGTTGGGCATCTGGACTCCTGGGTGCCCTATAAAAGGAGCCAGTCACCACCACTCAGTGGCCTGAGTCGGGAGGACATGGACAAAGCTCTTGAGAAGGAGTGGGGGCGGAAGGACTGTTTTGTGATTTGCCATGTGAGCATTGTGTGCTGGACTGTAAATAAACCGAGTGCTGTGTGGCAAAACCATGTTCTGCCTATTTGTGTCAGGGGTAGGGCAGCTGTACGCGCTTGGGCTTTGCAGTAGTAATTTACATTCAAACAGATGGCACATCACAAACATTAACACTGCTTTTACGAATCCCATACCAAATGGCATATAACACAGACATAAGCATTGCATTTTTCACTCCAACAGATGGTGCATTACAAACACTTGTACTAATAAAATGCATTGCATGTGCCATTTCAACAGATGGCGTCTCGCAAATATTTGTAGTAATAAAATGCATTGGATTTATCATTCCAACAGATGGCACATCATAAACACTAGCACTGCTTTTATGAATGCCATACCAAATGGCATGTAACAAACATATGTATTGCATTTGTCATTCCAACAAATGATGCACGACAAACATTTGTATTAATATGGTGCATTACAAACATTAACATTGCTTTTATGAATCCCAAACCAAATGCCATATAACAAGCATATGCATAGCATTTGTCATTCGAACAGATAGCACATAACAAACATTTCTACAAATGTATTTCATTACTACAAATGTTTGTGATGCACCATCTGTTGAAATGACAAATGCCCATGCCTTTTATTAATACATGCATTACAAAATACATTTCACTAAACGGTGCACTGTAAATGTTAACACGGAGATATAGCAGGGAGAACCCAGCTGGGTTGCTCTTCCTGATGAAGTTTTATTCCAGTGTTTCTTGTCAAGCGATAAGCTCTGCTCTTGGAAATGCTTACAGGTTAGGGTTCAAAATTGCCTCCCTGGCAGAAGACTAACTGAATTTGGAGTTAGAAGCCGAGTAGCACAAGGGTTCAAAAGCAGGAGGTTGGGGGCTGGAAAAAAAAGGAGAACATTTTGTTTTATTTATAAGGCAGAGACTTGATCTGTTGGTCAGGATCTGGAAAGACTGCACATTTATCACTTTGTCCCTTAATTTTTTTAACCATGTGTTATCCCTAATTGTGCCTGTTTCCATTTAATAAATATCAATACATTTTTTTACCACCCCTGAAAAGTGAGCACAGTCGAGGTGCTTGGTACTATTGCAGATGGCGCTGTCATTTGGCGTGGATTTTAAGTATTGAAACTGGTTGACCCTTGCCACGTTTAACAGTCTCTATGTCCGGTCACTATTCAGGGAGAGAATGTAGAGGTGGGACACTGCTCAAGTACTTGGAGGTCCACATAAAATGACAGGCTGGGCCGACAGTGGAACTACAGTAGAAAAGGAGGAGCAGACTCTTTTTTTTTCTTAAGAAACTGCACTCTTTTATAAACTCATAGATCTTCAACAACTCTGTGAAGGCCAGTGTTGGTGTGCTCAGCTGGTAACATCACTTCATGAGAGGCCCACCAAATCAACAAGCTAATTAAAAGGGCAGGCTCAGTTATAGGATGCACTCTGGACCCCCTTTTAGGTAGTAGCAAATGAGAAAATGAAAAGCAAGCTTAGTGCCATTATGAACAACTCTGCACATCCTCTCTGTGACACAACAACACTGAGGACCTTCAGCCAATGAATTAATCAGCAGACATGTGTCAGGATATGCTACTGGGGCTCCTTGATACTGGGACTAGGACAGCCATGTCAGAAGTTTTTTTTTCTTTTTAGTCATTCTAGTGTGTATATGAGAGGAGATTTGCTGTCCGTTTGTTGTTTGTCATAATTTAATAATAGTTATTCGTGTTTGCTATTATAAGAGATGCCCCTTTAGCTTTCAAATCCTGGCTGAAGTCTCACGACTTCAGTTTAGCATACCCTGACTAGAGCTGCTGATTAGCTGTGCAGACTGCATCTCTGTTGTTTGTCATTAGCAAAACTTAAGTAATTGGATAGTTCTAATTTGTTAGTAACCTTTACCTATTCTGTTTCTCTTCTCAGTACCCAAATATGGCACTTGGTGCCACTGCCCACCTGCCAAGTTGTTTTGCTTGCCTAAGGTAAAGACATCTTTGATGGAGGATTGCAAAAATCGTCAGGTAGAGGGGTCCTTTCATCGGATTGGCTGGCCCAGCACTGACTCACTGACCCAACATTGGAATGGCCAATAGGGGAGACTGCTTGATGGCTGAGGTCACCAGGACTTTAAACAAATCCAAATCATTGTATGTGATATCAACTACTGTTGAATTCTGCTCTGTACTTGTAATATTTCTATTGCACTATTATATTGTATTGAGGATTACTTGTGTGCTGTTCTGTGTGTTGTACTGTATTGACCCCCTTTTTTGACACCCACTGAATGCCTAACCTACCTGGAAATGGGGTCTCTCTTTGAATTGCCTTTCCCAAGGTTTCTTCCATTTTTTTTCTCTTCAAGGTTTTTTTGGGGGAGTTTTTTCTTGTCTTCTTAGAGAGTCAAGGCTGGGGGGGGCTGTCAAAAGGCAGGACCTGTTAAAGCCCATTGCTGCACTTCTTGTGTGATTTTGGGGCTATATAAAAAATAAATTGGATTGTATTGTATTTGAGCTTCTGTAATAAGCCAAATTCCCCCCAGGGACAAATAAACTACTATTTATCTATTTGCAACATTAGGAATGTCTTGGCCATATTTTTAAAATCATTTTAAAAGTACTGTACATTGTTACAAAAGTATTAATTTTTCATAAGAACATAAACATTTCTGGACAGTTCCAAACTTCTGAATGCTAGTAATTTATTCACTCCGCTCACACAGTGGCTGAACTAGCACCTTTATGGTTTAAAATTCAATGCCTTAGGCACAAAACCATAAAAACCGCTGCTGGCAACCGCAGTTTACCAAAGTAAACGAGTTGTGTAACATTTCCAAGGGCCACCTTGTGCTGTTGCCTGAGATGGAAGATACTATACATCCAGCAATCTTCTGAACAGCCACAAGGAAAGCGCCAAGCTGGGACGTGATGTCCGGCGATAGAATGGCGTTGTGTCCTGTTAATGGATTCCAAATTAGAAATGTTAAGAAGCAGGAGCAGAAGGCTAGATCAGTAATACATACATCAAGACCACCAGATGCAGTGTATGAAAACAAAGACATGGTAAAGACACTGCACGGCATCTTTCATCCATACAGTTCTGCTGTTGCTCCCACAAACCCCTCTTTTTAAAGAATCATTAAAACCTCTGGGGAATTTTACAGAAAGATGAGCTGCACTTTAGTGACCAGTCAGGTATTCCTAAACTTCCGAAGATAAAAACTTTAGTATTCTGTGTTGTGCTTGTATGCTGCACCAATATTATTGAGACAAATTCCTAGAGCACATTAGTGTACTTCACCATTGAAGTTAATTTGGATTCTGAAATATACAGAAGTCCTTCCTCTGCACAGATAAACATGAACTTTAGTAAGTTAGAGCAGTGGTTCCCAAACTCGGTCCTGGGGACCCACTGTGGCTGCAGGTTTTTGTTCCAACCAGAATCACAACTGGTGATGATAACTGATGACAACTCATCTCATTTAATTAGTTGGTCTTTTTAATTCCTCTCTTATTCTGTATTCAGAAAAACACAACAGTATGTTTTTTACATTTATAAGACATTTAGAAATTTTTCTAAAGCTATAAATGCTTAACTTTCTTTTGCTGTTCTATTATTTTCCCCTTTTGCTGTGTAGTTTGTTCCCTTCATTTGACCCTAATAGTGACAATTAACAGCCAGCACAGCAGAGACCCAGGATGATGAAAGCAGCAGCGACTTAACTGTCAGACCCACTAAATAGGAAATAATCAATTAAATAACCAGAAAACCTAAAAAAGCAGAATTAAAATAAGGTTGAATGTATTATTAATGGCTTAAAAAAAACTACATATTCCCCATATAACTGCTTATTATTACATTTTAACAAAAATCTACCAAACTTAATTTGTAATTTCTACATTGACTCCAAAAACACAGAAACTGGGAAATAACGACTCACTTAATTAGGCTAAGAGTTCAATGAAAAACGGAAGTTGGTTGGAACAAAAACCTGCAGCCACAGTGGGTCCCCAGGACCGAGTTTGGGAAGCCCTGAGTTAGAGAAGTCGTTTTGTGCAATGATTTAATGTGAGGTTTTATGTCACTTTTTTGTCACGCTTTAAAACGGGCTTATTTTAAAACCTACACAATGTATATATGTTTGGTATCATTCTTTTCAGAATTTATCGAACTTTAATGTGAATCTTATGCTGTTTTTAAATTATAAACTAAAAAATATCAAGAACTTACGTCCCATGAGACAAGATTTTGTGCCAAGAAATTTAACCATGCCCGAGGCCAGAAATAAAAGACAAAGAGTAAGACAGCTGCTGTACAGGCTTTTAAATGTTCGAAGCGCCATGCGAGATGCAAGCCAGCAGCTGATCGAGCAAAGAGGAGGTAAAAAAAACCTGTATTTGTTTCCCATTGTATTACCATATAAGAGGGGGTTTCGGAGGAGCGACAGCATCTCCTTGGGGTGTGTTCAGCCCCCCTCTACACAACGCGAACAGCAGAGATGCAAAGTGGCTGGCACGTAGCGCAGACCAGGGGGGTTGGCGAGCGAAGCGAGTAAGGGGAACCCCCTAGTAGAAACAATGAAAATTTCGATGTGCTGACAGTAAACAATTTACTCGGACCCTCAGCAAGACAACTGGATGCATCACCTGGGGTTGCACTGCATCCCTGTCGAGAACAATGCACAGTAGCACGCTTTGTATGCAGATGTTAACATTTTGAAGACCATAGAATAGAATAAAACTTTTTATTTTTATGAAATTTCTGCGTTTGCCCATTGATCGAGCCAGGGTTTGACGAGACATCCCCCTTTAGTGCTTTTGCAATTTTTTGAGGACTTCAATTGGCCTTTGAATGTCCTCCAAGTACCGCTCGCTGATTTATTTCATGCGTCTGTGATACTCTGCACAATCTTCCTAACATTTGCACAATATTGCACAAATTTCCTTGCATTTCTGTGTTTTTGTTGACAAATTCTTTTGAAAGTTTTTAATTCAAAACAGTGCTTTTAGGGCTTGGTGGGTGCAAGAGGCTGCAGAGTTGGGTGACAGCAAACCACATGCTGCAGATGCAAGCCAATTGCTTGATTAGGTTAACTGTTCCACACTGGCACTTCGCAGGTCATAAATAGGGAGTCACATCCACATGAGCATAAAAATGGAGGAGTGGCAGAAAAACTCAGAAAACCCGAGTTGGCTGGCAAGAGAGAAAAAGAGCCAGAGAGAATGGAGAATTGGACGAGAGAGCCGCATAGAAAAATTGAGGCTTGCGGGTCGGGAGCTGAGGAGCAAACGGACAGCACTCGTGCACTCTGAGCACCCTGGAAGCAGGAGCGATCAAAAGGTCTCTGAAAATCATCCTGTGGAAGAATGTCCAGATTGTGTGGAAGAACTAATATGCCCTGTGAAGTCCTGATTGCCTCGAAGTAATAAATGGATAGGCATCCCTTTGTAAAGCCCTGATCACATCAAAGAAATAAGGGTGGTGGTGATCCCATGCAGCATTCCGATTGCGCCGATGCAATAAGGGGAAGAAGGTTCCCATGTGAAGACCCAATTGCATCAAAGCAATAAGGTTGTCTTGTGAAGCCCACATCACATTAAACAAATAGGGAAGGGGCTGGATTCCCACAAACTCCAGATTGCATCGAAGCAATAAAGGGGGGGAATCAATCAAAATTGAAGCATGTACTTTTGTTTCACAAACAAAATGGATGTTTTTTAACTACAGTGAGTATCAAGAGAGGGATTGAGAAAAAAGCAGACATTTATTTCCAGTACTGACAATCCTGAAACGCTAACATCTGTCACACATGCACGCATCGGGGGCAGCAATAGGGTCTGGCCACTGTCAAACGTCAGCACACAGGACTAGTCATGTGCACAAATGCCTTTTCTCCTTCTTTACAGGATCAAATAAAAACAACTGCACTTCCAAGTTGAACAGCAGGATGACATCACTTCCCATTGATGACCTGCCTCTTGCTCCCTCTTGGCCATATAAACCCAGCAATCCTCTTGTTCCACAGTCACGCATATGACTCAGTCCTGAGAGACACTCTCTTCCTAACAAGCAGTCTTTTTTTATTGCTGCAAACCTGATAATATATGGGGTGGATCCCCCCCAAAATATTTTTTTTTGTCTTTTGTGTCATAACATTCCATACCATTGTAAAATTTTGATTTTTCTGTACTTTTCCAGTACTGGTATACCCCACAACTCTAATGTACTGTTATAAAAATTGTCTCTGAGGATCAAGAGTTTGGTTGCTCACTTGTGCTCATTAGATTTTTAATGTGGTCAAATGAAATTTGTGCATAGTTCATTAGCAAATCAACAAATGACTTCTTTTTGCAATGAGGCAAAATCAGATCTTGCTAGCTTCTTGGTAACCTGCAAATCGAAAATTGAGCAGATTTTACATTATACACACAGCAACAAAAAACGTACCTGCTGTGTTACGTTTCTTTAGCATTTCCTGAACATAATGCCCCAAGTGTAAGGATTTGGTCTTAAAAGAAGAGGAATGCATGGTGTGTGTGGAAGCCATTTACCAACAGTCAATCAAAAGGTTGTCACAGAATTGTCAAACAAGATCAGTAGGTCAAATATTCAGACACTGGTTTAGTGTTTGGTCATAATGCATCTGCTTTTCAGTTGCCACTTTATTGAGAGGGTTGTTGGTTCATTCCTCAAAACCGGATACCTTTAGCGCTACACAACCTCACTGAGCCACATTTGTAAGCAACCAAACACTTAGCGCTTCAGATACAGCCTAGATCTAAAAACCATGAGCTATTGCTTGCACCCACAGCAGCGCTACACAGTGGCAGGACTTACAACTAACCTCGAGCTGGAGAGCATGTTAAATTTAACAGCTGCATTGGCTGGATCTCGTTACTTTGAGAAGATCGGATTACATGAACAAGTATCGCTGAAAACGACTCACTTATGACTTATCAGTGAATTTTCAAAACACCGGTTTTCCTTCCTGTTTTGTGGCTGTATTGTATGCACTGTACTTCTAGCTGAGCACTCATTGGCTGTAAGTACTCAGACATATGACGCAATCAAGCAAGTTTGATTTTATCATGACGAGTCGCAGGTCACCGAGTCAAAGTTGCTGGGGAATTCTAACTACATGACTATAAGTACATGCACACGCTGTGGGACTCACCATGACTCTCTACGATTATGAAAATGAAGGCATTAACTGAAGATCGCTAGAAAAATTATGTAGTGCAAGCACCAGATTGAGTGACATTACCATATTGAAATTCATTCTTAAAGGATATGTGATTTGCTTCTCCTCCTCCTCCTCCTAGTAAAATATACAGGCTAAGCTTGTGAGAGGGACAAAGAGAGCACCCAATATGCCAGATCCCGGTCAAAGTTCTCCTCCATACACTTTTGGATGCAGCACGCAACATCACTATACTCCAATTCACTGGCTTACTTTTAAACAAATAAGGGTCCACCACGGTTGAGGCCTTTCAGTAATGCTCAGTCCTCTGATATCTTTCTAGTGGAACTTCCAGATGGCATTTCTTGGCTCAGGGGAACATGGCTGGTCTCCTACAAAGCAGCTCACAGACTTTCTATAATCAAAAATGCATCTAGGATTTACTTCAAGGAAATCAGCCCTACAAAAACAATCTTATGTCCCCCACTAGTGACGCTTTTGTGCTCACATTAAGTTTTAGAGAGGTTCTTAAACATTCTAAAGCCCAAATTCCAATTCAGGATCCCAGGGGTCCTGCACAACATAGAAAACACCTCAAGAAACAGATCCGGTCCATCACAAGGCTCAGTCATGCACTGAATGAACCTAACATGTACATCTTTCAGGATATGCATGAGGGAATGAAGACTTGGGTTAGATGCAGTGTTGGGGTAACAAACAAGGCCCCATTTAAAGTAGGTCTGTATCAATTTTCTTTTTGAAGTCCTTAACCTCTTTGGTCGGGTTATGGATGTTTTGAGTTAGGGGGTAAAAGACCAAATCTTCTCATTGCTGATGACATTGTGTTGTGTAATAACAGAAAAGGAAGAAGGGCTTTGGAAGACAGAGGGCTGAAGATAAATAGGAAGAAGAAGACAGAATATATAAGGTTTAATGATCATGAGGGTTCAGAAGTTAGCCTGCAAGGCAAGCTATTGGAAAGAATGGATACATTTCAATGTCTAGGATCAGTGGTAGAGCAAGATGGAGAATGAGATGGAGAGGTAACCCATAGAGTGAAGAGTGGATGGAACAATTTGGGAGAAGGTATTAGGAGTGTTTTATGATCAAAGAATTAAGGGAAAACTTTAAGGTGAGGTTTTTAAGACAATGGTAAGAGTAGCAATAATATAAAGATTTGAGGCACGGGCAGTAAAGGGAGTGTAGGAGAAGAAGTTAGATGTGGAAAGAAATGAAAATGTTGAGATGGATGTGTGGAGTAAAGGACAGAATAAGAAATGAGAATCAGTGGTACAACAAAGTGGGAGAGAAATCTAAGAAAGGACAGGAAAGTAGGCTGAAGTGGTGTGGACATGTGATGAGGACAGACAATCAATATGTGGGCTAAGAGTGATGGGAATGGAAGTCCAGGGGAAGTGAAAGTAAGGGAAGCCACCATGAAAGTGCATGAATAGAGTAAAAGAAGATTTGAAGGAGAAGGGTCTGACTGGACTGAGCTGTATGGAGAAGGGGGAAAGTGGGAAACAAATGAAGACGACGAAGAACAAGAATGTCTTTTGGAATGTGAGAGGGTAAAAGGAGCATCAGAAAAAAAAACACACAGATATGGAGCAAAAGCATCAAGTGTGGAGATTCAAAACCAGATTGTTGGTACTATGAGGCAGCAGCGATCTCAATTCTAGCTACCCTGTATTTTTGATTGTATGTAGTATTCCAGGTTTATTGTGTAAAAATATAAACTGATAACCATTTCTTTCACCTTTGTCTTGTATTCTTGTTGTCCAATGCCATTTCTTAAAACTGGTGCAATAAAAATAACTATAAATAAAAGACAGAGGGGTAAAAACTCATAGAAGCAAGCCTGCATATATATTTATGAAAAACTGTTTTATATAAAAAGGGTTTAAATATTTTTCAGGGTGGTGCAGTGGTAGCGCTGCTGCCTCGCAGTTAGGAGACCTGGGTTCGCTTCCCGGGTCCTCCCGGCGTGGAGTTTGCATGTTCTCCCCGTGTCTGCGTGGGTTTCCTCCGGGTGCTCCGGTTTCCTCCCACAGTCCAAAGACATGCAGGTTAGGTAGATTGGCGCTTCTAAATTGGCCCTAGTGTGTGTTTGTGTGTGTCCTGCGGTGGGTTGGCACCCTGCCCGGGATTGGTTCCTGCCTTGTGCCCTGTGTTGACTGGGATTGGCTCCAGCAGACCCCCGTGACCCTGTGTTTGGATTCAGCAGGTTGGAAAATGGATGGATGGATATTTTTCAAGTAACCTCCACCAACCCTGGCAATCCTGTACTGGATTACAATCTACAGGAAATAGACGAAAGGATGACTTTCAGCACCTGGGTGGTATTATCTACTCACAACACATTTCCATTGCAAATCTTCATTTTACTTTCACTAACCAAAGCTAACAGGTATCTGACATGTAGCTGTCAATGTTGCCCTCATTCTAATACACGGCAGAGTGCAAAGAACTTCCAAAAAAAGAAGAAAAAAAAAATCACTCCCATCTGCCAATGTAGGATCAAACAAACAAAAAAAAACAATAGGCAGACATGTGTGTAGTCAATGCTATCATAACCCTGAATCTTCAAAGACGCTGCATTTCAGATTTTGTTTTTAAGTGTCACATCCAACACCTCATTTTCTTCTTCTTCTTCTCCATTTCTTTTGAAGGGTTTCCCAAGAGGTGCTGGTGTTACTGCACTTTCTCCTAATGTTTAGTGGGAAGAAAACAGACCGGCAGGCCACACCATCATCAGTAACACCTTGCAAAAAATACTTCAGCACGTTGTCATGCATGTAATTGACTTCCAGGCTGACCTCAGGTACGTGATACCTCCCCGGGATGAGAGGGGGCGCTGTTGCCAACAGTCCAGTCTCCTTTATCACTCACAGTCTCAAGAAACTACCCCTTGATGGCAATGAAGGTAAAGAAGACCCGCCCCTTCTGGTCTGCTCAGGGAGATGTTCCGCCAAGGTGGCATCTCATTTTGGACCTGACAGTGCTAGAGAGAGTGTCCTGTTGAAAAACTGACCACTTTTCTACACTGTGGTGTGCTTGGCTCACGTTAACTGAGGCCCACCATATCAACTTACAGGATGCACTCTGGACCTACTGGAGGTAGTAGTGGTAGTGAGAGAAAAAAAAAAGACAAAGCTGAGTAGAAATGCTGCACATCACCTGTCTCTGACACACTAACACTGAGGACTTTCAGCCAACGAATTATTTAGCAGAAGTGTGTCAAAAAGCACGACGGGAGCTTCTTTATACCAAAAGGAATAAGCTTGCATAAGGCCTCACTGGGACCGCGACAGCCAAGTCAGAAGTTTTCTCTCTTTTTAGTCATTCTGGTGTGCATGAATTTAATTACTTAACGATCTTCTGTAAAAAGCCAAAAGTTCCCCCTCAGGACAAATAAAGTTCTATCTAACACTAGATGCCATCAAAAATGTGTAGGCTATACCGGAGATCAATGGATTTTTTTTTCTTGTTTTATAAACCACTTTGCAAATTAATCCGATAGGCAACTTCACATTTTTCTTACCCTGCCCCTTCACAGACCCAGTGCTCATTTCAATGAACGTCAGATATCTTTTAATGAAATGCTGGACCCTGTAACCAAAAGATGTGCTGGTTGAGTGATAAGAGTAAACAGTCTGAGGCAGCATATTCATTTCCACCCAGTTTATTTATTTACTGAATTTTTTTGCACTTTAACAGATGTTTCATATGTAAATACAGAACCTACGTAAAGAGTACTCAAGAAACTGCAAAAAAAAAATAATTTCAAGGTAGCATGTCCTCTATTCCCGAATACATATCCAATATGAATTTTGCACTTAGTGACCTAAATAACAATACCCTAATTAAACCCAAATGTTTGCCCAATATTTTTCTCAGGTGGTGGCGGGTGGACCTGGGCTCACCCTGGAAGACTTTGTGCAGGAAGGGGTGACTTTGTGTGAAATACAATTTGGACAAATCTGCAAACGTTCCACCAGGGCACCCTGAAAATAGCACAGAAAGCTCTTTTTTTTTTCTTCCCAATCAAAAGAAGTCATGAGGACGGGCACAGGTCATGTAAAAAGTTAAAAAAAAAAAAATGTGCATAGGGAAGTGTCAAATAATTGTTAACTAATAGAAAAATAATCAGGAGACGTGATTATTATTATTACTGTCTGCAAACCATTAAAGTACTGTACATACTCGTGTATAACTCGGGTCTTGAAACACGAAAAATCAATCATAAAATCAGACCCCGAATTATACGCCAATTCAAAAATACGACACTTAATTTATTTTGGTTTTTTACATCTTCTTGCCTCCTCCAATCTCGCACCAGTTTCTCAGACACACCGAATTTTGTTGCAGCAGTGCACTTACCAATTTCTTTTGTCAATTCAACGACTTTTAATTTAAAACCAGCTTCATATTTTCTTCTGATTGAACGCCCCATCGTAGATAAGGGATGCTCTTATGATAAAGGTGTATAAGGGTGTAAGATACACAGAACAGTGCAAATGTCGCTTTGGAATAATTAAGGTATTATGATACAGCGCATTTCCGTACCCACATAGAAAAAAAGGCAGTGTGCTCCATGGTTACTCTCTCAGGTGGGCATTAGCATATCATAATCTCTTGGACCAATAGTGTGAGTTTTCCGCATTCAACTTATACGATCGACATTATAAAATACCAGAAATTATACGGCAAAAGCAACTCTCAACTTATCTGTGGGAGAAGGTAACACTAGAATTACCAAAGCCTACAAAAAACTAATAAATCTGGCCCACCTTAAATCCCTTCGCACTCCTCCATCAGCGTCTTTTGTCTTGTAAATGTGCTGATCAAGACAAGCAGCCTGCTATTCCATCCCCCCACCGCCACAGAATGGGCACAAAGTTAAAACAGAAATGTTTTTCATATTTTAGTAATAAATGACAAAATGTAGACATAAACCGGTGTACATTTATAGGACTTGTAAAATTTAGCATTATTTTTTCACTTTTACTCTCTGTGTCACAATCTAATTGCATACTAATTCAGCGTAAGCAGGAACACTCAATAAAATTGAATAAAAAATTCAAGTGACATGAGATACGAATAAAGCAGATTCACCAGCGTTTGAAGCCAATCAGACATGTGTCAACAATGTAGGTGTGATAAACATGGACAAGCTGACTTTTGCTTAGCAATCTTCCTTCGGATTTCTTTTTTTTTATACTGATGACAGGAGTGTGAATAACTCCATTTATGACTGATTTCTTCAATCCTCCTTAGAATTACCAGTGTTGCTAAAGCGTAGTGAAGTTTCAGTCCTTGCAAAGCACCAACGAGTTTCTATAAATGCTTTTCAAAAGTGCTGTGCAGGAGAGTGAGCGGCACGGCAGTTCAAACGCACCATGTTGAACCCTGAATAAAAATGGGCTGGTCGTTTAAATCGCAACCAAAAGTCAAAAACTCCAATCGCAAAAGAAGGCCATCCACACAAGATCAGTGAGCTCACCTCAGTGTCAATCGAAAAAGGAGGTGCCATTCCAGTAGTGATGAACGACAAAGGACCACGACAGCAGGACACTACCACACATACCAAATGGTGAGGTCAGCCTGAATATAGAGCCACTAGGTGGGTCATTAACACTGTGAGCCCCCCCATTCAGACAACCATCATGGTAAAAGGTGCATGGCATGAATTTAAAGATAGCAACTCTCAGAAGAACTCTGTGACTCGTAAGTAGGGTTGGGGAAAAGAAGCACGTGAAGCACCTTTCGTCGAGAACTGGAGGTCCAAGTGTTTCCTAGAAAATGATATTAATATTATTCACCATGACAATAACTAAGAGGCCAGCCACCTCACAGTTTCACATCCTTAATGACAGGTGTTAGGCAGGCAGCACACTTTCCGACTTCATCAATAACATGGGGGACACTGTTGGAAACTTGTTAAGGGGAAACATTAGGAAGTTTCCCTTTACACAGAGAACGAAAGACACTTGGAATAAGAGACCAAGCAGTGTGGTAGACAGTAAGACATTAGGGGAATTCAAAACTCGACGATGTTTTTTTGGAAGAAATAAGTGGATAGGACTGATGAGCTTTGCTGGGCTGAATGGACTGTTCTCGTCTCGATTGTTCAAGTCGGACTTGAACACTGCAGTGGCTGGATCCCGTGGCCTTGAGGATGTCAGATTCCATCACTAATAATCACCTCCATTTTCCAAACCATCACCACATTGTGCCAGACATTCAGTGTGCTGCCTGACAGACCTGACTGCTATAGGAATGAGCCACAGTCTCGCCCATCATTTTCCATCTTAAAGGCTGTCATGAGACAGTGGATAGATGGGTCTCTCTTCTGTTTCTCTGCTATTCTTATTTCCTTGCATTTCCGTTTGAGTGCTCACTAGATGTTAAATCTCATATACACAGGAGCCCACTCTTACAACAATAGACAATACCAGACCTGTTTGATTATATCGTGGCGAGTCATGGGTGGCTAGGAGAAAGTTGCCAGGGCTAACACTACACGACTTAAAATTGTGGACATTCAGCCTCCTGGCTAACTAACATTACGTAGATGAATGCTAAAACTGAAAATCCCTGGAAACTCTGTGTAGAACGATGCTGGCTGCACAAGTCCAGGTGTTTGCATGAGCGGGTGATGCACAGGACTAGCGCCCTGTCCATCTCGTTTCCCACAGATGTCAGCGCAGCCTTTAAAAATATTAACCATATTAGGCATGTCATCTGAACACATGACAGACATCACAGTTAAATCCTGCAATAATCATTTCCTACTCTCGCTGTGCAGGAAGTCAACCGATCAAATACATCACGTTTAGACCCAAGATCACCAAATAATAATTTAATAATAAGTAAGAGACGGATCTGCTCTGAACATGGCGCATTTATCAAGCTATTCAAAAATATGAAGGCACAGTTCCACTCCAGAGTTTACCCTAAGAGGTGCATTAATTCCTAATTGAAGAGAGCTAACATAGTAAAGACAGGTTTATTATTGACTCCTAAAACTAAAACACCAAAAACTCTTATCATTTGCACTCTTATGTATTCTGCCTACAGTAACCAAACAGGACACAACCTCCAATACTTGCATTTTGATGCAATCGTAACTTAAAACATCTATTGGTAAATCCCTTTCAGGCTTGTTTTCCTTCACAGTTTTCTCATATGTCTGCACAAACCCCCCTTGGTCATTTTCTGTGCTCGCATTGCAGCTCCTGTAGTCACACGGTTAACACATCACGGGAATCAATGCACTAAGACACTGCGCTATCTGTAGAACTGGAGAGGAAGCGGATTTAGTGGCATGTCCTGGCCTGTTACTTTACACGGGTAAAACTGAACACTCCAAGATCTCACCTAGAAAAGGGGGCTGAGCTCCAAATACCCACTTCGCTAGCTTTCTTTTCAGATTCCTACAGCTCTTTGAGAAAAGAAGTGCTTCCTAGCTTCAGTCCTAAATGCACTTCCCTTTAATTTCCAGGCATGTCCTCAAGTATCTGATTCACCCTTAAGCTGAAAGAATGCTGATCTGATCCATTTACTTTATCAGTTTCATATGAGGATTTCAAAGACTTGGATTAGGTCCCCACACAGTCTCCTCTTCTCAGACTAGACAGGTATGATTCTCTGAGTCTGTCACAGTAGGACATGTCCTTCAGTCCCATGATGCACTTGGTTGCTCTACTCTGCCCAGCTTCAAGTGCTGCTATGTCTGTCTTGTAGTGTGGTGAACAGAACTGCACACAGTACACCAGATGTGGTCTCACATGTATGGTATATAGTCTGAGCAGAACACCCTTGATTCATATTCAACACTTTTAAACAATATGACCAAAACATTTTATTTGCATTTCAGTCACTTCTGGGTATTGCTTAGATGATAAAAAATGTGTCAACATAAATCCCTAAATCCTTTAGAGTGTTTATTTCCTTTAGGACATTGGGGTCTTCCAGCTTGTATTTATAATTGATGTTTCTTTTGTACCATAGACCCCGAGCACACTGAATGAAATTTCAGCTCTTGTAATGGTAATGTTAAAGGTAGATAGATAGATAGATAGATAGATAGATAGATAGATAGATAGATAGATAGATAGATAGATAGATAGATGTGGAAGGCGCTATATGACAGAGACAGATCAAACTTTATTTGTCCCCAGAGGGAAATTTGTGGATGCCGCTGGACATCAAAGAAGGTTCCCTGCCAAAAAAAGGGCATACTGTTACGTTCTGCTGTGTTAATATTGAAAAACAATTAATATTCTGTACTGGATAGGTCACTCAGAGTCAGGTTATTGTTTGTATTATTGATACTGGACATCTGAAAGAAACTTTGAAATTTAAAAGCTAATTAACAACTTTCAACGTCCTCGCATTTCAAATGGAATGCGCTTCAGGTGCTTTCCAAGAAACCAAAACCTTATAGTCATTCTCAAAAAATATTTCTAAGGCGGCTCAAGGCGTAGTTCTCGCTGTAGTGGGAGGATTACATGGCCACTAGTAATCAGTATCACATTATAAATGAAGTGGAATATTTAGTGCTGGAGGTTTCGATTAAATCCGTTCCTACCAAACCCCTCGTATTTCTGCAGTCACTTCAGATTCTGGGAAGTTTTTTCCGCGAACTGCGCGCCCGGTGATGCTTTCAAGGCTGTCGCCACCCCTTCAGATGCCAGCACGTTGCGCAGATGGGGATCTGCGATCCCACGCGAGCCTGTGATCTCGCAGACGTGCCAAGGTGAATGGTCAGATCATCGTCCACGGATTGCTCCGTCCCGAATCGCTGAGCTCGCTTAAGCTCCGCGGACCCCAAAATCTCCGCACGTAAGCTCTCTCACTCGCTCGGCCGCCGACTACCTAGCAACTTCTCCGCCAATCCGCCGCCCCGGCGAGCACGGCCAGCAGGCAGCATGTCCAGGTTTCGACAGCGTGAACGCATACACGGGGTGACCACACGGCATTTTTCATTTCCTTTATTGCAAACGTAGGTGCCCGACTGTTAACGACAACGAAACCGGGAAGACGGAGGAGCATGCAGAGCCGAAATGCTCTTGTAACGCCTGACTTTGTCGCGCTCGGAGGTGCAGGCAGACAAAGCTGAGGTTAGCGATTCCATTCTTACCTTGGGATGCAGCTCGGGGACGACCCATCAATCTCCCAGGTGGCAAACAGGTTCATCGGCACTGGCTTGTTCAGCGCCACGCTCCCGGGGAAGCTAAGTCTGCTGCTTTTCTCCGCCATGGTACGGCAGGCACACAATCAGGGATTGTTCGGAACGAAGAAATGCCAGCAGAAGCGCGGCTCAATTGGCGCCCGTCCGTGTGCCCACAATGCCGAGAAGGCCAGCGCAACGCTCCTTTTTTCAAGGCACCCTGTTGCCAACAACGTCCATGACTCTCAGTCCCAGTCCGCTCCCCTGCAGCTGCTGGTGTCTGAAAACAGATCCCAGGGTCTGCAGCAGCACCCTCTCCGCCCCCCAGGAAGTCACGTCACCGCATCTGCCTGGCAGTCCCTGTACGGCGGCGGTGGCGGTTTTCGCTTGTATCTGCACGCACGAACAAATGGGAGTGCGCGTGTGCGCAGCCTCGCGCCTGTCCGAACGCATTCACGCAGCTGAGCAGAGAGCGAGAGACACGCTTGACAGCAGCGCCAGCTGCGGAGATTCAAACCCAGTGTGTGTGGCGGAGCCATGCGCTCGTCTGCGTGTTCGGCGGGGCAGCTCAGCTCGCACACAATGGATCGATGGTAGAGAGTGATCCAGGCAGCGAAAGGCTGGACCAACTCCTGTAAGTGCCGCCGAGGAAAACGGGACGGGGGTGATCGGTTCCATCAAAAGGATCTGATGGGTTGTTCCAATTACCGATTCATCATAAAAACACGAAACATGTTAAAAATCAGCTTGTCCGCTGCCCTCTGACTAATGTGCTGTGATGGGGTGGAGTGACAAACTGGTTGTCTACTCCGTGATCCTCCAACTCACTGAAATGGGCGCGCGCCTGTCACGGGCGTGGCCAGTGCGCGTGTGTTTAGAACGTTAGAACAGAAGAACACTTGACAAATGGGACGAGAACAGCCCAAAAAAACCCGTCAGTCCCGATCTCTCCAAAATAACATCAAGTCGCCTTTGGAAAGTCCCTAAGGTTTATTCCATGCGTCTATGGTTATGTGAAGAAAATCGGAACTCTTGCTCCTCCTGTAATTCATAACACCGAAATCCTGCAATTCATTTTCACTGCATGCTTTGCTTTGTTTTACCAATTTTCATTAATTGCGCTCTGTTAAGTGCAGGAGATGAGACACTGTCAATGTCACCCCGACAAGACAATCATGTATTATCGTTGTGGATTAGAAGTCCCAAAAGCACTTCCAAAAATGCACACTAGTATGGTAAACACTATCAAAAAACCTGGCTAGGCACACAAAAAGACCTTGCAGAATCTTCTCAAAATAAACAGGTTTTATTCCTAATGAGAAACGCTCTAACATGACATGAAGCTCATTAGAAGAAGTTGTCTAAAACAATAAGGTAATCCCAAAATCGTAGATGAAAAAACAGAGCACAGGTTCAAAAAAATCCAGGAAATCACAATGGTGCGAGATACACACAAGATCTCACCACTTGTATGCGATCAAAATGAACCGTCAGAGACTGGGAGATATATAAGACTGTGGACAGTTCTTGGCAGTGATTGGCAGGTGGAGACAAACATTTACAAACACAGTGCATTATTAACCCAATAACAGAAAAATATATATACAAGACAAATAATCATTCATCCATTCACCCATCCATTATCCAACCCGCTATATCCTAACTGCAGGGTCACGGGGGTCTGCTGGAGCTAATCCCAGCCAATACAGGGCGCAAGGCAGGAAACAAATCCCGGACAGGGCGCCAGCCCACCGCAGTATAACACAAACATACACCTACTGCATTTTTATACAATAGATATTAGTAAAAGTGGCATAGGGTGGCATCTTGCTGGGGGCACAGACATACAAAAAAATGTATATAGCTGAAGGGGCATGCACTCCAGATGCTGATGGGGACCCCCAACCCAGTCGCCAAAGTCTAATAATGCTGTCTGCTCTCCATCACCCAAGGGGCACTGCCTATTAAATTGAAATTTACTCCATAAATTAAGTGGTATGTACACAGGGGGGCACCATTTCTCATTTATGCAGTTGAAGGGGCTGCACTTCAGACACCCACAACCCAGTCATCTAATGTCTAATAATACAGACTGACCACTATGGATACTGAGGGGTGCCATCCTAAAGCTTCAAGTAAGTTTTTCGACTGGCACTGCACCCAAAGGTATTATATCTCCTCATACATTATTGCACATGGTACTTTTTTAGGCATGGTTACACATTTATTAAATTTGGGGGGGGCGGGAATTTCCGAGGTCCCTGGTTGTTGTTTCAAGCAGAGGGATTGCTGGCCTTTAGCATTTCTTGAGGGCTTATCCCCCTTCTGTTAGTCAAACATTGAGGTGTAGGGTCCCCCCTTTGAGTTTACTGTGGTGAAAGAGCTGGAGGAGCCCCCTTGCAGATTTCCACAGTCAAAGAACAGGAGGGTAGTTCCACATGGTGTGTCACGCCACTTGGCCAAGCAAATTATAGACCATAACAGCAGGAAGAGGTGGCAATTGTCTCGAAAATCTGGGGCTGGAAGCTGAGATCATGAGACAGGGTGAGGATGAGCTCTTGAAGACCATGGGCTGAAGCTCCCGTAGGCCCCCTACCCAGTAACACTGGTTTCGAGCATGCTTATAACGACCATGGGGTGCAGAAGAATACGTAGTTTATATGCTCCACGTAGCTCATTGGTGGGGTATGAAATTCATAAACTCAGTGTGAATGTTTGTGATGTCCCCTCTATAGGAATGACAAATGCTATACATTTTATTAGTAAACAATGTTTGTGATGCGCCATCTGTTGGAATGACAGGCAATACATATGTCTCTGTTATATGCCATTTGGTATAGGATTCATAAAAGCGGTGTTAATGCTTGTGAGGCACCCTCTGTTGGAATGACACATGCAATGCATTTTACTAGTACAACTGCTTGTGATGTGCCATCTGTTGTAATGACAAATGCAATGTATATGTCTTGTCACACACGTGCAAGTAGGAGACAGCTAAAGAGCCTGAGTAAATGTAATACTACACCAGACCAGGGAGTGGCAGTGTGTGCTGACTGTCTCTCTCAGTTTCTTGCAGACCATTCCTGGGAAATCTTTTGAGCTGTCCTCCTTCCAAATAGTGCAGCAGGTAGCCTGCCTATTTCTATTAAAAAGGACTCCCCAAAACATTTGCCCAGCCAGTCTGGGGAGAATTCCACTAAATGGAGGAGTTTATAAAGCTCCTAGAAACATCCAAGCCAGCCTCGCAATCCGAGGGAGCAGAATGGTCCTCTAGTGGATTCCATGGGGATTACATCACACAAACTAGGTCTCTTTCATGTAAACTGGACCCTGTTCCAAAGTTCCCGGACCTCGGGGCCTACAACCTGCCGGGGAACAAGGAGGGATGCAGGTGGATGGGGAGAGGCTTTTTATGTGCACTTGTCAACCCCCTTTCGCTTGCACATACGTGAGTGGTAATAGTTAATGGATATAAAGTTGAAGCACTCCTCAATTCCGGCAGCAACATTTCCATTGTGGCTCGGCGATATGCATTACCATGACAGTAGATAAAAATAAAAGACCAGAATTACCTGTGTACATGGGAAAACCCGTAATTATAAAACCACCCGATGTTTCATCAGCTATGGAGGATAGCTGAAAAAAATCCCTGTGGCGGTCCCCCCGAGTCCACCTTTCGCTGTGATTCTGGGGTGGGACTGGTCAAACATTAAAATCTGTGTACTAATTACTAGTCCCGGTTAAAACTTAAGCCTAGCTATAGATGGGGATGACTCGACTTCAGCTGTCTCCGTGTAATCCACCAGCGGAGAGACATACAGAAGTCCCAGAGGAAGACGGGAAGATTCCTGGGCCATCGTGGACACGTCATCACCCTGCGCCTTGACGAGCCGGGAGGAATCCCCACCCCTTGAGGTCAGACCGGACCCTCTCTCTGAAATGCACTTTCAGTTTAGAGAAATGCTGACTTCCTTCATAAGGGAGCAATGGAATGACTCCCTGAAACATGCAAAAAATAGAGCAGTACTTGTCAATGGCCAACACACTCATCAGCCCATGCCACAGGGTCCTCACTTTGTGATAGAAAAGGACCTATTATATTGAATAGCTAAGCATGAGGGGGAGGTAAGAAAGCTGTTGTTAATCCCATGAATTTACCGGCAGCAAGTCTGTGAATTAGCACATGCCCACCTCCTAGAAGCCCATTTGGGCATTGAAAAATCACTAGAGCGGATCAAGCTCCGATTTTTTTTGGCCAGGAATTTATGAGGAGGTTCGCCGTTTTTGCGTCTCTTATCCAGACTGTCAATTACAGCATATTCCTAGAAGAGACCGAGCTCATCTCATTCCCCTTTCCCTGATTGATGTTCCCTTTGAGAGAATTGGGGTCGACATTGTAGGATCCTTTGAGTCCTCAGCCCGAGGACATAAATATATATTAGTCCTTGTTGATTATGCTACTCGATATCCTGAGGCTGTTCCTCTGCACTCAGCCACATCGAAAGCAATCGCACGGGAACTTGTACGGGTCTTTGTGCGTGTGGCATCCCTAAAGAAGTCCTTACAATTCAAAGGACACCATTCACCTCAGAGACGTTCAGAAAAGTTGCCAATTTACTCAAAATAAAGCACTTAAAGACTGTGGTGTATCATCGTCAAACCGACGGTCTAGTGGAGATATTTAATCAGACCCTTAAGCAAATGCTTCGCAAGGTGGTCAGCGAGGACGGGAGGAACTGGGATCAGCTCCCCCCCCTCGTACTATTTGCCTTTCGGGAAGTCCCACGAGCCTCTACGGGGTTTCGCCTTTTTAATTATTATATGGACGACAACCTCAGGGATTATTGGATATTTTGAAAGAAAGATGGGAAGGAGAGGCCCTTCCCTCTACCAGTATATTGGAGTATATCACACAGTTATCTGATCGATTTGGAAAAATTCAACCTGTTCTAAAAAGTCACTTGGAAAAAAGCGCAAGCAGCACAGGTCCATTATTATGATCGTGGTACGACCCTCCGAGAATTCCAACCGGGAGATTGTGTCATGGTCTTGGTTCCCACCTCCCATTCTAAATTACTTGCCCATTGGCAAGGACCTTATGAAATTAAGGAGAGGAAAGGACTCGTCGATTATTTGGTGAAACACCCAATCGTCGACCAAGCAAGCGGATCTATCATGTGAACTTGCTGAAGCCATGGAAGAACAGGGGTCCTGATCCCACCTCTACTCAGCACAGCTCATTCTTTGCTCACAACATCAACCTTAATTTTGGTACCGAGTTAAGCTCCAAACAGAGACAGGAGCTTGAAACAGCTGTCCTGTCCATACCGGAAGTCATGAGTGAAAAACCTAGAAGGACCATCTCTGATTGCGCATGACATAGTGACAGCGCCTGGGGTTATCGTTAGAGAGCGGCCCTATCGACTTCCCAAGGCAAAGAAAATAGAAGTGGAGCTTGAAATTAAGTGTATGCTGGAGCTAGGAGTAATAGAGGAAAGTTATAGTCCCTGGTCCAGTCCAATCGTCTTGGTTAATAAGCCCGATGGGAGTTGGAGGTTTTGCAATGACTTCCATCGGCTTAATCAAGTATCCCAATTTTATGCTTATCCGATGCCCCAAGTGGACGACCTCCTCGAGAGGCTTGACCAAGCTAAGTTTTTGACCACACTTGACATGACTAAGGGGTACTGGCAAATTCCTTTAACAGACTCCGCAAAGGTTAAGACCGTGTTTAGTACTCCTAGCGGACACTGCCAGTATCATGTCCTTCCATTCGGGTTACACAGGGCACCTGCATCTTTTCAGCATCTGGTGGATAGAGTGCTCCGTCCCCATAATGCGTACAGTGCTGCCTATCTGGATGACATCGTCATCTATTCCAGCATATGGAAGGAACATGTACAGCAGGTCACTGCTGTGTTGCGGATGCTAGGAAAAGCTGGGCTTTGAAATAATCCAAAGAAATGTTTCTTTGGATTGAAAGAAGTTAAATATTTGGGCTACCTGGCAGGTCGGGGTACTGTAAAACCACAGTGTTCAAAAATAGAAGCCATAATACGATAGCCCCATCCACTAACCAAGTGGCAGGTCCAAGCCTTTCTCGGACTAGCCGGGTACTACCGCCGGTTTGTACCCTGGTTTTCAGAGAGAGCAGCACCCTTCACTGACTTAACAAAGAAGAGGGCTCCTAACAATGTGGTATGGGATGATACGATGGAGGCTGCATTTAGTGATTTAAAACAGGCCCTTACGTCTACACCAATTTTGAAAGCTCCTGATTTCTCTCTTCCTTTCATTCTCCAGACCGACACTTCGGACACAGGTCTTTTTGCCGTGTTGAGCCAAAATGTTGATGGTGTAGAACACCCTGTCATGTACCTGAGCCGGAAACTGTTGGATCGGGAGACCAGGTATGCGGCAGTGGAATGGGAGGCACTTGTGATTAAATGGGTGATTACCCAGTTGAGGTACTACTTCTTGAGTCGGGAATTCACTCTTGTGACAGACCATGCACCCTTACAGTGGATGGCCCTACACAAAGAATCAAGTCCTCGGGTCACCAGGTGGTTTCTCGACCTTCAACTGTATAAGCATTTGCTTATTCATCGTAAGGGCTCTCTTCATTCCAACTCTGATGCCTTTTCTCGTCCTCATGACCTCTCGGTGCCAGTCGCCCGACCCGACGGGTCTGAGCTAAGTGGGGGAGGGCCTTGTCACACACGTACAAGTAGGAGACAGCTAAAAGGCCTGAGTAAATGTAATATTACACCAGACCAGGGGGTGGCAGAGTGTGTTGGCTGTCTCTCTCAGTTTCTTGCAGACCATTCCCGGAAAATCTCGCCAGGTCCCGGCATCTCTAATGATGTCACTTCCAGCTCCAGCACCCCTGATTATATCACTTCCAGCTCCGGCATAGATGATATCATTTCCTTCCCCAGCCCTTAAAACCGCCATCTTACCTCCAAGTATTCAGTTCTGTTTTGGACTCAGTCTTGTGAACATCTTTGTTCAATTACTTCAAACTTTTGCAGCCAGGATATAATATACGGGTGTGTTGTGATATGAGATTTTGCGTATAACTTGATAAATATTTTGTATGTCTTTATTTGTAATTTAGGCAAAGCAATGTAATTTAGTGTTACTTTGGTGAGATGCATTCGTGTTTGCCCCCCATTAGGAATGGGTCTCTTTGAATTTTATGACAGAGTTGGGGGAGGATGAATATTTCTCTGCTAAAGTCTTTCAACCCCGACAAGAAAGCCAGGTTAATTTAACATATGGTTTGGGGGCAGGTGTTAAGATGTTCTATTTCCCCCATTGGTCTGAAGTATGTCTGTTTGGAATTGGCTTGGATCAGAAGCTTTTAAGTACCATGATGTCCTATTAGCTCTAGGGGTTGGACAGAGAATCTATAAATGTACTTGCTTAACCTCACAATCTCTCTGTTACTAACCTCTGATGATGACGGAGAATCTCTTATTGATCTGATGAAGAAGACCATCACACCATGAACTGAAAGGACAACACAATGGAGAGCACAGCTCAGCTTCAGCCATATTGAACAGACATGTGGCTGAAAGCTGAGCACAAATGATGCTTTAACTAGAGACATTAAACAACAAACAAGTCTGTGTGCCGCCTGAAACTACACATCACCATTTAATCAGGTTGTATGGTTGCCAATATTCAAATGTACTTTGCATATTGTTATTATTTATAAATATTACCAATAATACATTATTTTAAATTGTAATGTAACTCCTGCTTGTCTTTTTACTACATCTAATTGCCTGAGATTATAGATATAGAGGGGGAGGTGGGGAGAAGTTATACACAACAATACCTTATAAACAGTGGTAAATCTGTGGGATTAGGCATGCTGACAAAGGCTACATCTTAATAATACAAAGGGGAAAGTAGAGTAATATATTACTTTACTAAGATAAAACAGGGTGGCTGCCCTAAACCTTTATAATGTCTGGAGACTCATTCTTCTCACAGTCTCTGTTACATGCCATTTGGCATGTGATTCATAAAAGTAGTGTTAATGTTTGTGATGAAGTAATAACAATTGCAATGCATTTTATTAGTACACATTTTTGTGATGTGCCATCTGCTAGAATGACAAATGCAATCCATTTTATCAGTAAAAATGTTTGTGATGCACCATCTGTTGGAATGGCATGCAATGTATATGTCTCTGTTATATGCTATTTGGTACAGGATTTATAAATGCAGTGTGAATGTTTGTGATGTACCTTCTTTAGGAATGACAAATGCAATGCATTTTATTAGTAAAAAATGTTTGTGATGCACCATCTGTTGGAATGACAAATGTAATGTATATGTCTCCGTTATATGCCATTTGGTATAGGATTCATAAAAGCAGTGTTAATGCTTGTGATGTGCCCTCTTTAGGAATGACAAATGTAATGCATTTTATTAGTAAAAAATGTTTGTGATACGCCATCTGTTGGAATGACAAATGCAATGCATTTTATCAATAAAAATGTTTGTTATGCGCTATCTGTTGGAATGACAAATGCAATGTATATGTCTTTGTTATAAGCCATTTGATATAGGATCCTCGGTTAAATGGGCATTCTTTAACATTTCAGTATCTCGGAGTAGCAGTTTTCTTTCTCTGCTCTATAGCTGGCTAGTGGAGTAAGCATCAGATGTGAATAAGATGTACTACTGCATGTCTTTCTAATTTGTGTGCATTGTACTGAAACTTTGAAGTCAATAGAATAATTATTGTTAGATCAAAAACTTTAAAAAAGTGTTCATTAAGTAAAGAACGACCAGTTTCACAAGAAGCATGGACACAGCCATCAACATAATTATGTGTTTAACCACAGTAAAGGGAATACCTTTTTCCTAAATGTTTCTTACAATACAAAATATATCAAAAATAAAATTAAAAATAATAACTTCTTCTGAGAAATATTATAAACCCAATTTCTGAATTTCAAAAGGTTGAAAGAAGCAATGGCCTCAAAGGGCTAAAAGTGCAGTGTTTTGAATTAATAAAAGGTTTGGTCGCCTTTGGATGAACGTGCAATAAATGCAAACGTTTTATGCGAAACACTAGTCTTCTGCTAACTGTCACTGGAAGACACACATCTGATAAACCCCTTAGCAATTCCAATATTCCATATGCGTCCATTTGCATGGCTGTGTGCACAAAATGTCCAAGCTCTTTACCATCTTTCTTAATGGTATCATGACTGATGCCCTCAAAGATCGGGCATCGTCAGAGTGGGAGGAAGGGGAGGCAGCAGCAGCACCATCACAAATCTCCATTTGCAGATGGTAGCAATAGGATGTCTGAGCTTTGCCTACACTCTTAGAAATCCTGGATCTTCAATGGCATTTTGCAGGAGATGTTGTGTTCCTCGTAGGTCCATTGCTTGACAATGAGTCATTTCATTCTCTGAACAGTTCTTTGCATATGAAGTTGGTTCTTTAAGCTTTGAAGAGGTTTCTAATATGTGGGCAGAATAGAAGTCTTCAATGTCTAGTGGGCTTCATGCAGGTTCCAACAGATGAAGAGAACCTGGGCTGAGTCTGTGTGACTGTAGGCAGCGAGAGGCCACTTGAAAATCACAAAAGCATTGGAAGTCCACAAATCTGTTGTCATCTTTTCATGGTTAATTTATGGAGAATGTTATGGATAAATAAATCCAAGTTCTTTCTGGAACCTCCATGCAGATGGTTAGGGTGGAACCAAGAATTGTTTCTCTGTGACATCGTTCTGAAGGACCACTCTGGCACTTTAATTTTTAAGAGTCGACCTGGTGACATGCCTTGGGGAAGCAGCATGAAGATCAATGCTGACAAGACCAAGCTGATGATGGGCAGCAGAAAACCAATCACAGCTCGTGAGCCAGTTCAAGTACCTGCGTTCTATCATCCTCACAAACTAAAGTCATACCAAGGGTTGTGCAAACAGTAGCAGCCTTGGCCAAACTGAAACAGATCTGGAGAGACAAGCAGTCTTAAGGGTCAAATTGAGATTCTTGCACTCGGTGGTCCTTTCTGTTTCTGTATGCATGTGAATCCTGGACCTTCTGGGGATTTTGTCCTTCAATTGCGTCGCCAGTGACAAGATCCATCACATCATCCAACAACAATCCCATAACTATGAAGACCACTTTATGATAGTGTGATGGATGGCCAGAAGCTCAATCAGGCTGGGACACTAGTTGCCGACTTCCCTGCAGCATAGCGGTGCCCCGGATTCCTGCAGGGCACCCTGGGATCTGGAATTCGGCTTCACAGCCTTGCTGGGTACCGCGGGTGCCGTCAGGAGACGCTGCAGGGAGACCAGGGAGTTTTTACTGTCTGCATAGCCCACAAGTGCTTCTGTCCTTCTCTCCACCTTCTCTCTCTTGCCAGCACGTCCAGGTCAAGGACTATATAAAGGACAGGTGGAGACCCAGCAAGTGAGCCAGAGTCAGGAGGAGTAGGACAGAGCTTGTTGGGAGGTGTGGAGGAGAGAATATTGTGATTGATTTAATTGTTTATTGTGGCAGAGGTGCTTGAGGGCACTATTCTTAGAAGGCAGAAGAATAAAAGATCTTCTTATTGCTTTTAACCTGTGTCCAGAGCGTCTGTCTGTTGGGTTTAAAAGGGACAATAGTTCCACCTCGTCCACTCATTGACAATAGTAAAGTGGCATTGTCATGGATTAGGAGTTCCAAAAACACTTCCAAATATGCCCACTAGAGGGGGTATCACCATAATAAGGGCAAACGCAAGATCTTTATGAAAAAGATTTTTTCTTCCAATTCCAAAATGGACCAAAGGCACAGGCACAGCAAAAACACAATGAACTCACCGACTCCAGAGCACATTCACAAGGAACCACCAGGAACTGTGGGAGACCCTCCAGATTTATAGGGTGGAGGGCAGTTCCAGGCAGTGATTGGCAGGTGGCCCCGCCTCTTAGGGACCCAATCCAGCAAACATATGGAACATAACACAGGCAGCAGCTTATATACACAGACAAAACCAAAAACAAAGAACAATTCACCCTGTAAAAAAAGAAACAGACACTGAAAAGGCTTTGGGGCACATGTGTGCCCCTTGTATAATGAAAGAAAATGAAAAAAAAATGAAAATTTTTTTTTTTGCAAAGATAAAATAGACGTCTTTTCAGTAGTGAATTGACAAACTGCTGGTGATATGAGTTCCAGACAGGAAGGGGCGGGTCCTAGAAGGAGAAGTGACATCAGAGGTGGAATGTTCCGCGGAGGTGAAGGCATTAGAACACAGGACAGCCCCTAGTTAGAAGGGTAACTACCATCGTCAGACAACATAACGCAAATCAAAGACTGAACAAAAGAGATGCACAACATCAATCTGAACTCTTAGCTGAGACATGGCAGGTAAGGTCACACCACAAGATCTGAGTGTTTCCCCCAGAATAATCTTGCAAGGAATGGTCTGAGGAAAAAGAAGAAGAGTGGAAAAACCAAAAAAAAAAAAAAATGGATGGATAATATTTCCGATGACGTTTGCTGAAACCCAAATACTGGCACATACTGGCCGAGTGTTGAACTACATTGTGTCCCCACAACAACAACCTGATAGACCAGAGGAAGACACAGGTGTCCACTCTCATGGCTGTATGAACAAAGCATTCAGAGCTCAAACCAGCTCTGCTGCCATGATATCGTAGGTGAGGGCTGTGTCATTGACCACGTCGGTGGGTGTAGCACCACAGACCTCCTAACCTGTAAGTGAAGCTGAAGCGTCCTGATCTTTACAGAATATTGAGTGACTTCAATTTGCATTTATCTATATCTATACTAATAAAAGGCAAAGCCCTCACTGACTCACTCACTCACTGACTCACTCACTCACGCATCACTAATTCTCCAACTTCCCGTGTAGGTGGAAGGCTGAAATTTGGCAGGCTCATTCCTTACAGCTTACTTACAAAAGTTGGGCAGGTTTCATTTCGAAATTCTACGCGTAATGGTCATAACTGGAACCTATTTTTCTCCATATACTGTAATGGACGTTAGCTCGATGGCCGTGGGGGGCCGAGCTGCGTGTGACATCATCACGCCTCCCACGTAATCACATGAACTGACTGTGACTGCAGTACGTAGAAAAGAAGGAAGAGCTCCCAAAGAGCGCTGAAGAAAAACGCTGAATACTTTATTCGCGAGATACAAGTTTAATGAGAAGACACAAGGTATAAACGAGACTTTGGATCACTTTGTAGCGGAGTTAAAATTGCTGTAGCGAGAAACTTTTAAGTGTCGGGTCTTAGCTAACATTAAATAACGCCGTGGACATCGCGAGATCACATGAGATAGCACAGGCACAGCTCAGAAACTTTGATGCATGTACTCCGAGCAGCTCACGTGAACTGACTATGAACGCAGTACGCAGAGAAAGCAAGACCTCTAAAGAGCGCGGAGAGTTTTGCTCACGTGAATGTGTCTGCAAAAAGTGGCGTTTCCTGCACAGCAAAAATACTACAAAAGTCGGGCAGCCGGCGCGCGCACGCGTGCGTAGCTGTGCCAGCCTTTGAGATGCTGACTGCGCTTCTGCCTTAAGTCAAAGTGAGCGCTTTTAATTTTTTTCCCCCTTCCCATGAGCTATAGCCCAGACAACTGCAAACACGGGATCCCATTTCTAGATCGCGGCAAAATAATATTAAGGAGCTTCGCACTTTCTTTTGCATGTATACGATTATGAGGTCGTCAGCTCGGATTATGAAGACACGCACAGGAGTGGAGGACCGACACTGCCATCCCAATGGCAGGGACGTCTCACCAGTCTACACAAGACCCACTGCGACGGTTCCCAAAAGGCGCTCATATCGTCAGCGAAGACATCTCTCTGCACTACAGTATATAAAAGAAAAAGGCAACTTTCCTTTCTTTACACCTTTTTT
>JANRMT010062798.1:15448543-15492021 GCA_026402145.1 Polypterus bichir lapradei
AAAAAAAAAACACCCCACTATGAACCTTTGAATCCTCACCTAGTTTCCAACAGGGTGAACAAAAAAATCCCCTGCAGAGTTTACACCAAAAAAGTATTTTTATACTTAACCAATCTGAACCATATTTGGGGGATGGCTGATAGACTAATGTGTAAAGTTAGAGGTGTCCAAATACAAATCATTTTACCTAAGATGAAGGAACACCCAAATTAAATCCAAAGTTTAGGATATTAAAGACATAAAAAAACACCTTGCATTTCATCCAACAGGTTTTTTTTTTTTTTTTGCTAAAGGGGAGAACACACTACTCACATTCAGATAATTTAGGGTAAATATAAAACATTGCAAGAAAATCAAAGATACAAAGAAGGTCTTAGGTTTGAGTAAACTGTACAGAGTTTTAAATTGTCCATACTACCTTAAGTATTAAATGTTAATGCTCATGATTACGGTTCTAGGGTAGAAGGGGACTTGATCACACATTCCATCACAGATGTTTAAAATGAATTAACTTTGTCTTAAGACTACATTAAGGAACCCCTCTCCCTTTCTCAACTAACCCAAATCAAAAATCTGACCCAACCCTGTACAATATTTTCAACCAAACTCAATAAACGACTTTGCAAGCATTACTCCAAATTCTCCGTTAAGAAAACTGCAGGACTCATTACTACAAGTTTACAGGTGTGGAGACAAACAAGATTTTAAATTACATACCCTTCATTCATATTACTTCTGTGAGCATCCACAAATGTAACTTCCCCAACTTTCCTCATCATGTCTTTCAGATCCTTAAAAAAAGAAAAACAAAACAAAAAAAATAAACCCTGAAATTTAAGTCTCAAAGACATATTAGTACAGTTCTGGAAGAAAACGATTCTTGCATTCACAGTATCATCAGTACGAGCGTACACAGTTAAGGTACTCTAAATGTTCTCACAAATGTGCCAGATGTTCCATAAATGAAGGATTGGGAAATTCCAAATGTCTGGCAAACTATAGGCAGCTAAATTTTAATAAATATCATAAAATGTTTCTAAAGGTATGCATGCCAGAAAAAAATAGGTTACAGAAGAAATATATGTACCGGTTTGCCATAATTTCTGAACTATGAGCAAAAGTACGTGTGGCCATAATACACTAAATTGTCTACCTACTATAACCTCACTATTTCCTACATCCCCTAAACATCTAAGGTGGTAATTACCTTAGATGAAATTACCTCATTAAAAAGTTACACTACCATAATATTAAATAAAAACCAACATTTGCCATCCACCCATTTGTCTTTTTACCAAGTGTAACAAAAAGTGTGCAGTAATTTTGAAGTGGACTTGATTAAAAATCCTTTCAAGTATCATATGTTAACAGATATGCTATACTGTTTACTAAACCAATTCTAAAATTTTATAGAAACAAGCGGACTACGCTTGAGAAAATTTCACCTTGGAATATTCCTTGTTAGAAAGCCTAGAGATTGTACTTAGTACCCCTGAAATTTACCGTTTGTACAATTACTCCTCAAAAATTTTATAGCTACAAAAAAAAAAAAAAAAAACTTGCATCAGCCATATTTGAGCCAATGCCTTTATTTGTGCCACTTTAACTGACCTAAGTGGCGTGCACAAAACCCATTAAAGACTTAACACTGTCTACTTTTATCCTTCAAATATCTACAAATAAAATTTAACAGCTAAAGAGATGGATGCCTGGAATACTAGGAAGGAAAAGAATTCCCAGCTACTCGACAGAGTGCTATTACAGAATATTGCCTCCCACTACACTTTATCAAAATCACATTAGCTATTGCGCTACTTACCATTCAGTACCCAGGGCAGACCTTAAGCAATAGACCACTTGTCCAAATAGAAATCAGAGCAAGCCGTGATTAGCCTTTGAGAAAGGGACGTGGCTTTGAGTTTCGGAATCCAACTTCCACATGAAAGGAACCACCAGAGTACCAGGGCTTCAACCGTACACAACCCCCTTCCGCCAGTAATAGAATCAAATGAAACAACTGCAGACGGGGAAGCCAGACCACAGACCCTCCAGATTCCAGCTATGGACCTCCTAAGGTTGACCTGTGCTAGACCACTTTCACCCACTAGGGGGCCCCAGCCAAGATATAGATCTCCAGCACTGTGTGTAGAGGCACCAAATGAACACTATTAAGAACAGAAACCAGCAAAGGTTGCTATTCAGCCATTCCCCTCCGATATTTCACATGCAGGAGGTTGGCAATGCAACTCTGCAGGAGATACCAGATAACAGCTGTTAAAAGTTCAAAATGAACTCAAGTTAGGAAAATAGTTTACAAACATGGAAATTGAATGGCCAATTTGACGTAAACCAAAATTATGCCGACTATACATTGCCAAGTTAAAAAAAATAATTTATTTTCCAGTGTCTAAGGACTAAGACAAACGGAAACTGAGAATGTTCCAAGGTTTGTAAATGTTCTACATTTATATCGAACACCACCATTAATTTGCTCTATAAAAAGTCTATACAATCTAATTAGACATGTGGTAAAAGCAAAATGCAATT
Source organism: Polypterus bichir lapradei (assembly GCA_026402145.1). Taxonomy (NCBI): domain Eukaryota; kingdom Metazoa; phylum Chordata; class Cladistia; order Polypteriformes; family Polypteridae; genus Polypterus; species Polypterus bichir. Next base: position 15,451,091 of record JANRMT010062798.1, read on the forward strand.
GTATTAGAAAACCAAATTACCTTGAAACATTCACAATTTTGATACACACCTTAACATCAGCTTATATGTAAAGTGACTACAATAAAACTGAAAAGGCCTGCACTGTAATCAGTGAACTACTTACCTGCCAGCTTATTCGAGAAGACAAGTTTTCAACAATGATTCTGTGCTCCGTACGCACAGGAGGGCCATAGCTAGGAAAAATGCACACATGTTGAAGGATTAAAATAAAGCAATTGACACCTACTGCATTTACGAAACAGGGATGCTTACAAAACCAATACTGTGAAATACTCATATCTATGCTGCATGCTAAAAGGGCTTTATACATTACTTACCGTGAATTGCCACTTCTGGATTGGCGATAGTTATTAAAACGAGGAGGAAACCTGCTTCCACCACCAGCACCTCCACCGCCTCTGCCTCTTCGAGACTTGGCATGCTCTACTGTGACTCTGTACAGAACAGAAAACATTTTAAACAGAATTACAAATCAATGATAAGCATATTAAGGTATATTTTACAAAGTCATTAAATATGTACTCTGTGATCAGTTTCCATTTCATATTGGTTTGCAATTTAAAAAATAACAATTTTATCGACATGTATTTCCATTTTACAACATGCAATTCCACCGAGAGAGAGAAAAAAAAAAAAAGTAAAAATAGAAATTTTCATTAAACTTTTTTAGATTGAAGTTTGTCATTCAACTGGTATTTAATTACAGAATTCCTCTGTCTTTACACAACGCACATCAACCTTAAAACTCGACAAAGCTAGATTTATTAAAGGAATACGGCACCCAATTTTTTTAATGCTACCTACCCCATATGGCTTACAGTGATGGCTGAATAATAATTATTGTAATGTTTCCATCCAGAATAAAGCAAACAGTTTATTTTAATGGAAGCAGGTACTGCCAATGTTGGCAACAGCATTTTTTGGTTAAAATAATTGATTAATTCTTTACTAAACCCAAGAAAGCCTACAACTCTGAAGCCCTCATAAGGGGTTTTTCTTCTGAAATGAAGAATTGTCTCTTATCCATAATTCTGGCCAAGAGTCTCCTCTTCAAATTAAAAGTATTTTGTTTAAAAGGAATAGATTTTTCAATAATTTAATAATACATTTATCTAGCACCTTTCCCATGCATATCACTGGCTTACTTGACACTGACTATGCAACCCAAGTAATGCAAGGTTATTTTCCATGGGTGTTTTGATACCATTTGCTGGTGTCCAACATTGGCATTGCTTGTTTCCTTTAAAGCAAAAAAAACACCTAGCTCCAAGTCTACTTGAAAATGTTCAAAAAACAAAATTCAGCCTTTTTTAATGGAATATTCCTTTAAACTGGCTGTTTAATCGTGGTAGTATTTAAGCTAAATGTTTGATATTTCATTTGCATGAACTTTAACAATTCCAAGTTCATGCAAATGACGATATGGCAATAAGCTATAAAGTGTAAAATTAAAACAAGGAAAGCTATGAAACCAAAATAAACTCCTGTCCCCGAGAGGTTTTGATTAAAGATACTCAAGTAGAAAACATCAAACACCAAATTCTTGTTTAAGAGGTCAACACATTTCAACAACTGACCTTTCGCTACACAAAACTTTTCCATTCAGTTCGTACACAGCATCATCAGCATCCCTATGGTCATCAAATTCCTGAAGAGTAAAACATTAATCATTAACAAATTATTCTCCCCTTACTACAGTGGGTTTCAAAAACTCTTTACTGGTACAGTGATGCAAAATATTTTGAACCCAGACACAAAAAACACCACACACACACACACACACACACACACACACACTTGCTACCTGGTTAACCAAAGTTTTGGGGTAAAACTTACCACAAACCCAAAGCCATTCTTCAAGTTGATTTCTCTGATACGACCATAGCCCTTAAAAAACTTCTCCACATCGCGCTCTCTAGCGTGGGGACTTAGCCGACCAATAAATATACGACAACCACTCATTTTTTCGGCTCACTGCCTGAAAGAAATAAAAAGAACAACTTAGACTAAAACTATTTTGATGTCAGATTGAGCAAAAATTTGAGAATCTTTTAACAAACTTTTTTTTTCCCCCAGTTATACATCAATAAATCTTCGAATTTAAAAAAACTAGTCAATAAGTAAAAAGTTGAAAATGTTTACATGGTTGAAGTACACAACCACTTGCATAGGTTTTCATAAATATAGGTTAATCTTGATGAATACTGTACTGTAACAAATGCAACTCCTGAAGAAATACTGACCCTTAAGATATGAGGGCAGTCCAAAAGAGACATTAAAAAAATTCATAACTGTAAATCACAGATTATATTTCAATTATTAATGTAATAATTTTAAGGTAATTACTGCAAGATAACCACATGCTTGTTGTTACAGTATATTGGTATGTATTTGGAAAACAGACTGGAAAAAATTTGGACAATGCCCAATACATACTGTATAACTAATGAAATTAAGGAGGTCACAATTTATTTAATATATCCAATAAAAACTTAAGTACAGATTATAATTGTACAGGGTGGTCCAGATCTAATTATGCAGATCGTCTGGATGACCGATTTATGCGGGGATGATTCCAGTTCAGCGCGAAAGCGATTCTTCATGTCGTCAGTTTGTACTTCGATGGTCCGGGATTTTTTGGGTGATTCTCTATGTAATAAACTTAAGTTATAGCGTAATGAAAATTGCATAATTAGATCTGGACCACCCTATACTTTTTGTGACAATACTCTGGAAACCTTTCAACATTTATCTTGGTTATATCCAATTAAGGCTGCCAAAAGTAATAAAATATTCATTAAGTACAGACTAACTTTTGTCTAATGGTATCACTTCTGCAGTGTACATTACAAATTCATTTCCGGTTCGTTCTGGCTTTTGTCAGTTGTGTCTCTTACACTACCAATGTGCATCACCGGAGTTGCAGCTATGCTTCTTATAGCATCTTATTTCTACCAAAAAGAAACATTACCCAATACAAGCCTGTAAACTGCTGGATTTGAAGTAGGGGCAGGTTTGTTTTTCTACAGGTTAGAACATTTTTTTGTCACCTATTTAATGTATTAAGATAGAATTTACATATTCCCTGCAGGCCAGTTTTCTTTGCTGTTGTTCAGTCATTGGCAACACTCCTAAACACTAAGACCCATCACTCACCTCGATTTTTAAAACTCTCGCCACAAAGTGTGCTGCTGTAGAACGTTACTTTCCTGAATTATGTAATATTTTAAAATTATATTTTATCACATTTACTAAATAATCTAAGATGCTATAACATTCCAGTGCCCAATTGCTTAAACAGTGACACTCGTATGTCAGTGTGCTCATATACCCAGTGTCTTACAGCAGTCACTGAATCGCAGGATGTTGACCAAAGTGAAAGTCGACAGGATCTGGCAAGGCTGAAGCAGCCACTTCACTGTTGGGGTCTGCGGGAATGCTGCAATGAGGTGCATTTCACTTGGTGCTGTATTACAATAAACACTCCTTGGCACTGAACGATTGTGATTTGGTGGTTTTTACTATTCTGACGCAGGCCCTGCTCAAAATTCACATCTGCCTATATAATATTATGATGGCAAGTGAAAGGGATCTGGAGATTTTTGGGATAAGCACATTAAAGTTAACACCCAGGCTACTGATTACTACTGTAGTTAATTTATAGGCTTTAATGAACAAGACTTCAATTTGATTTTATTGTAAAGATTTCAGTGCATACAGAGTTGCAATTTAATTTGTATCGTATTTTTATTCACTGCATCATTACTAAGTATAGAAATATGAATTTTTGGTATCACGACACCCTGGGTGGAGTTAAACATGCATAAAAAGACTAATACGGCCAATGATTTTGAAAAAAAAATACATATAGCGTTAAATTACAGGCCCAATGAATATTAAAAAGTAATTTGTAATTACTACATCGGCACGTTATTATATGTAAAAAAATTCCGAAGTAAACCCTATGTTTCAACACTTAGTTGTAAAAGTATATCGACACACGTTTAAACACCATAAAATGGATGCTGAACTAACGTTATCTACGGACTATTTCAGAAAGTAAAAATAGAAACACGACGCAAAATGTATACTTATTCTAATCTTTTAAACTTTTCATAGTCGATTATATTCTGTAACCCTGACACTTATTGGTTGAAGCTGACCTAAGATCTGTCCACTTATGCTATATGTGTTTGTTATTGCTTAACAAACAGATAAATTAATTTAAAAAAAAAAACAAAAAAAACACAACCGCCGCCCTAACAAGCGGAGCCAGGGAGAAAAGGGAATCCCCGCCCCCTAATTTAAATAAAATGCAAATATCGCAAGCGACTCTCGGCGTCTCGTGACCTTGGGTGTGCCGAAAATAAACCAGATGAGAATAGATCTGGCACGTTAATCGTGCAGTTAGGATAGCAAACACGACCGAAACACAATTTTAAAACCGTACTGTTCGCTTAGAGAAATAGACAATTAAATATTTCGAATGGTACGATTAAAAAAATGTTAACCACTAAAGTAACACATATCGCCACCAGTGCCGTTTTAAGATTTGCGCATAAACACAAATATATACTCGTTTTTAAGCTTTACGACATTTAACATGTCAAAAAATAACACCGTATTTTAACAATTCCTCTGTAGCAAACAGCATACATTCAAATAAGCCCCGCACTGCATTTGACCTACTTTCCATTCCAGTTTAAAGCCCACAAAATGAGCACAGTATTGACCCGTTACATATTCGTTTGTATTTAAAAAATACGTTTAGAAAATATTTTCCAGTCAGAGAGCTAACAGACACGGATTCGAATTATTTCTTCAACACAAACGTTGCACTCACTTTTCATAAGAGTGGGGAAAGGCCTACTCATCAAAAACATAACAGAATCGTAAAAACACTACACTTTAAAAACATAATCTCATCTTTACTAAAAGCACATTCTTACCAACAATAATTCCAGCCAATAAACTCTGAGACGTAATGACTAACCAACCAGAAAAAGCTGCAGCAATAACTACACCACCGTTTACCTACGCGCCCACGGACATCTGCTGCAAAATGGCGACGGGCAGAGATAGAAATATACGAAAGGAAAAACTCCCATCAGCCAACGAGAAATCGAGACAAGGAAAGAAACGGATAAAAGGCGGCGTGGTGTTTTTTTAGCCATTGCGCCATCTAGCAGTGAGGATGTGCTCTTGCATAAGTAATATACAGTGGGCAAAAAGTAGGTTTACAATTGAACGCATGTAAAAAAGAGATGCAGGTTATGATTATTACAATAGCTTCATTAACTCAATAGCTTTATTAAATTAATTATTAACTCAAAAGAATTTCAAAATGGCACGGTGAATTTAGGCACAATCTCATAAGTGCTCAAATTGCCTAAAATATATATATATATATATATTTTGGTTATACTTTATTAATCCCCAAAGGGAAATTTCCTTTTCACTTGAGTTTTGGAGGTCGGAGAACAGCAAGTATAGGACCCAAGGCATGAACAACCCCTGGAGAGGACACCATGCCATCACAGGGTGAACACACACACACACGCACTAGGACCAAACCTAGAAGACAGTTAACTCCATGTAGCTCTGAGCACTGTCCTCATTTAGGATACAGTTGGATTGCGGGCAGAAGCTCCTTCTCAGTGTCTCTGATTTGGACTTCAGACAGCCATAGCGTTTACCTGACTGCAGCATGGAGCAGAGGCCATTGTTTGGATGGCTGGGGTCACTGGTAATTTTCTTTGCCCTGGTCCAGCATCGTTTGGTGCAGATGTCCTGGAAGTTGAAGAGTGCACACTGAGTAATGCATTTAGCTGTGTAGATCATCGTGATTTCCAAACCAGGCAGTGATTCTTCCTGTCAGAATACTTTCAATGGTAGATTTGTAAAAGTTCTTTAGTATCTGGAAGGGCAACCTAAAATCCCTGAGTTGGTACAAATGTTGATGTGCCTTCTTCACCAAGATGCTGATATGCTTGAACCAGGTCAGGTGCTCTGTGATGTTGACAATGAAGTATCTGAAACTGTCCACCCTCTCCACCTGAGTGCTGTTAATTCTGAGGAGGTACTAGTGGCTCTGCTGTTTTGTCTTCAAGTCCACAATCAGATCATTTGTGTTCCTGACATTTAGGAAAAGGCTGTTGTCCTGATTTCAGTGTGACAGACTCTGCACTTTGTCCAGGTAAGCCTTTTCATTGTTATTAGACACTAGCCTTCCCCTGCGGCTTTGCACGCGTAGTAATGAAACAGGACAGTGAGGAGGGCCCTGCCCGGCTCCCCACTCCTGATGTAATGCTTCCCCCTCCTCTTGGCCCACAGCTTCTGTCTCGGATTAGCACAAATATATCGCTCCTGCAATCGGATTATGAATCTTAGTGCGACAAACAGACAGACAGAAGTTGGATTTTATATATATATATATATATATTGTCACGCATGCGCGAGTGGGAGACCGCGGACGGATCCGAAACCATTGCGCAGGACGTTTGCCGGTAGGGAATGGCGGAGTACTAACCTTTCTGCTCTTTCTTCCAGGAAAAAGGATCCTCCACCATCATAACCTGACCGCACTACGTCCACTTCCGCCCTTCCTCCGCCATCTTCCCTGACGTCAGCAGTCCCGTCATCCCTCACGCCTCCTTCCCAGCATTCCTCCACCCGTATAAAAATGGCCGCCGACCCTGTAAAAAGGGTCGCGTATTGTTGAAGACGTTTCTGTTTATGTATATTGTGACTGCTATAATCTTTTTTTTGTTTACAGTATACGGGGCTAAAAACCCCAAACCTTTACGCTGTGTTCTGTTTATTTTACAATATATATATATATATATATATATATATATAGTGAAGAAGGAAGGGGGTCGCTCCCCCGTAACCCCCTTTCCTTCAACACTGATACAATGGGAACAAATACAGTTTGCCTCCTCTTTGCTCCGCTAGCTTTTGGGCTGTTTCTGTGACTGTGCTGTGTGCTTCTTGCGTGGCGCTTTACAGTGGTGTGAAAAACTATTTGCCCCCTTCCTGATTTCTTATTCTTTTGCATGTTTGTCACACAAAATGTTTCTGATCATCAAACACATTTAACCGTTAGTCAAATATAACACAAGTAAACACAAAATGCAGTTTTTAAATGATGATTTTTATTATTTAGGGAGAAAAAAAAATCCAAACCTACATGGCCCTGTGTGAAAAAGTAATTGCCCCCTGAACCTAATAACTGGTTGGGCCACCCTTAGCAGCAATAACTGCAATCAAGCGTTTGCGATAACTTGCAATGAGTCTTTTACAGCGCTCTGGAGGAATTTTGGCCCACTCATCTTTGCAGAATTGTTGTAATTCAGCTTTATTTGAGGGTTTTCTAGCATGAACCGCCTTTTTAAGGTCATGCCATAGCATCTCAATTGGATTCAGGTCAGGACTTTGACTAGGCCACTCCAAAGTCTTCATTTTGTTTTTCTTCAGCCATTCAGAGGTGGATTTGCTGGTGTGTTTTGGGTCATTGTCCTGTTGCAGCACCCAAGATTGCTTCAGCTTGAGTTGACGAACAGATGGCCAGACATTCTCCTTCAGGATTTTTTGGTAGACAGTAGAATTCATGGTTCCATCTATCACAGCAAGCCTTCCAGGTCCTGAAGCAGCAAAACAACCCCAGACCATCACACTACCACCACCATATTTTACTGTTGGTATGATGTTCTTTTTCTGAAATGCTGTGTTCCTTTTACGCCAGATGTAACGGGACATTTGCCTTCCAAAAAGTTCAACTTTTGTCTCATCAGTCCACAAGGTATTTTCCCAAAAGTCTTGGCAATCATTGAGATGTTTCTTAGCAAAATTGAGACGAGCCCTAATGTTCTTTTTGCTTAACAGTGGTTTGTGTCTTGGAAATCTGCCATGCAGGCCGTTTTTGCCCAGTCTCTTTCTTATGGTGGAGTCGTGAACACTGACCTTAATTGAGGCAAGTGAGGCCTGCAGTTCTTTAGACGTTGTCCTGGGGTCTTTTGTGACCTCTCGGATGAGTCGTCTCTGCGCTCTTGGGGTAATTTTGGTCGGCCGGCCACTCCTGGGAAGGTTCACCACTGTTCCATGTTTTTGCCATTTGTGGATAATGGCTCTCACTGTGGTTCGCTGGAGTCCCAAAGCTTTAGAAATGGCTTTATAACCTTTACCAGACTGATAGATCTCAATTACTTCTGTTCTCATTTGTTCCTGAATTTCTTTGGATCTTGGCATGATGTCTAGCTTTTGAGGTGCTTTTGGTCTACTTCTCTGTGTCAGGCAGCTCCTATTTAAGTGATTTCTTGATTGAAACAGGTGTGGCAGTAATCAGGCCTGGGGGTGGCTACGGAAATTGAACTCAGGTGTGATACACCACAGTTAGGTTATTTTTTAACAAGGGGGCAATTACTTTTTCACACAGGGCCATGTAGGTTTGGATTTTTTTTCTCCCTAAATAATAAAAACCATCATTTAAAAACTGCATTTTGTGTTTACTTGTGTTATATTTGACTAATGGTTACATGTGTTTGATGATCAGAAACATTTTGTGTGACAAACATGCAAAAGAATAAGAAATCAGGAAGGGGGCAAATAGTTTTTCACACCACTGTATATATTTAAAAGCCTATACAGCACCTGTTCTTTTTGGCTCTTTGCTTTGTCTTTCTCTTCTCTTCCAGACATCCTGTGCTCCTGTTGGGGGTCCCGCTCCTCACACACACCGTTATGATGAGGAAGATGTTTTTGCATTCTTTTAATTGAGAGATGGACCTGTCACCTCTGTCGTCATATGGAGTTTGTTTTACTTTTGAAAGAGACATATGTTCGTTTGAAGTGTTTGAATAAAGTTCCTGTCTCTACAATCTCCTGTTTTCTGTGCAAATCTGTGACCTAAGCGTGACAATATATATATATATATATATATACTCAGCAAAAAAAGAAACGTCCCCTGACTTTCAACTCTATTTACTTTCAGTAGACTTAATGTGTAAATATTTGTATGAACACTAAAAGAGTCAACACCATAAGACATAAACTAAAAATGTTTTACAATGTGTCCCTGAATGAAGGGAGGCTCAAAATCAAAAGTACCAGTCAGTATCTGGTGTGGCCACCAGCTGCTTGAAGTACTGCAGTGCATCTCCTCCTCATGGACTGGACCAGATTTGTCAGTTCTTGCTGTGAGATGTTACCCCACTCTTCTACCAATGCACCTGCAAGTTCCTGGACATTTCTGGGGGGAATGGCCCTAGCCCTCACCCTGCGATCCAACAGGTCACAGGCGTGCTCAATGGGATTGAGATCTGGGCTCTTCGCTGGCCATGGCAGAACACTGACATTGCTGTCATGCAGAAACTCACGCACTTTTTGCCACTCCTGTCTGGTCCAGCGAAGGTGGGTTTGTGCCCATAGGCGGCGTTGTTGCTGGTGATGTCTGGTAAGGACCTGCCTTACAAGAGGCCTGCAAGCCCTCAGTCCAGCCTCTCTCAGCCTATTGCGGACAGTCTGAGCACTGATGGAGGGATTGTGTGTTCCTGGTGTGATTTGGGCAGTTGTTGTGGCCATCCTGTACCTGTCACGCAGGTGTGATATTCGGATGTACCGATCCTGTGCAGGTGTTGTTACACGTGGTCTTCCACTGCGAGGATGATCAGCTGTCCTTCCTGTCTCCCTGTAGCGCTGTCTTAGGCGTCTCACAGTGTGGACATGGCAATTTATTGCCCTAGTCACATCAGCAGTCCTCATGCCTCCCTGCAGCATGCCTAATGCACATTCACGCAGATGAGCAGGGACCCTGGGCATCTTTCTTTGGGTGTTTTTCACAGTCGGTAGACAAGTCTCTTTAGTGTCCTGCGTTTTTAGAACTGTGACCTTAAATGCTTACTTTCTGTAAGCTGTTAAGGTCTTAACGACCATTCCACAGGTGCATGTTAATTAATTGATTATGGTTAATTGAACATGCATGGAAAACATTGTTTAAACAATTTACAATGAAGATCTGTAAAGTTATTTGGATTTTTAAAACATTGTTGAAATACACAGTCCTGAAAAAGGGACGTTTCTTTTTTTGCTGAGTATATAGAGAGAGAGAGAGAGAGAGAGAGAGAGGTATATGGCTGGCCATTCATCCCGGCCAATAACCCCAGGCCGCCAGATGGAGCCCTCCCTGCAGCATGGAGGTCCCCCGAATGCCAGCAGGGAATCCTGGACAATGGAGTTTTTATCCACAGCCCTGCTGGATACTATGGGGGCCACTAGAGGACGCTGCAGGGAGGAACAAGAATTATTTTCCCTACAGCCTGGAAGTACGTCCCAGTCACGTGATCCGAAGAAATGACGTACTTCCAAGTTGAAGAAAAGGAGTTTTCACCTGACCCGAAAGTACTGGATAATCACATGGACTGAGGGATCAGAAGCACTTCCGGGTCAAGGACTATAAGAGACTGTGGGTGATCCCAGACGGACAAACTGAGTCGGGTGACAACGCGTCTGGGAGAGGAGGATTGATTATTGTATTGTGGATTTGTTATTGTGTATAAGTATAGCGGCGGAGTGGAGGGTGCTTTGTGCACTGTTTAGTTCAAATAAAAATAATTATTGGACTTTTAACTGGTGTCTGGCATCTGGTCTGAGGGTTCAAGGGGACGACAGCGTCACTATATAAATATATATATATATTTATATTTGGAAGGACAGCCCCCGGACACAGACAGACAGACACCGAATGTCCAAAACACACACGTTTATTACAAGCAACTACACCACAATGCTTTAATCAGCAAACTCAGTCCCTTCTTTCTTTCTTTCTTTGTTTCTTTCTTTCTACTCGAATCCTTCTGCCGCCTCTACTCCTCTCCCCACAAGCTCCGTCTTCCTTCTCCTGACTCCGGCTCGTCTACTGGAGTGAGGTGGCCCCTTTTATGCAGTACCTGGATGTGCTCCAGGTGCACTGTGACAATCCTTCGGAGGCACTTCCTGGTGTGGCAGAAGTGCCGCATGAGCACCCACAGAAGCACTCCGGGTGTCCCTAGAATTCTTTCCGGAAGCACTTCCAAGTGTGGCGGAAGTGCTGCCGTCCAGAGTTCCATAATCGTCCGGGCACCCCCTGGCGGTGGCCACAGGCCCCAACAGGGATGAGCTTCCTAGCTCTGTCCTGGTGGCCCCTGAGCAGACCAGGGCAGCTGCCCTCTCATGGCCCAGGGGAGGTATTGTCCCTCTTGTGGACCTTACAGGCGTCCCGGCTGGGTAGGGTCCCCAGGCGTCTGCCACAATATATACACACACAGATATAGATATGGATATTGTCACACATGCGTGTTTAGGAGACAACTGAAGTACATGAGTACATGTAATTCCATGCCAGACCAGGGGGTAGCGAAGTGCAGTAATTCTCTCTCTCGATTTCTTACAGACCATTCTAGGCAAATCCTGCCTGGCTCTGAGGCAGCCAACGACATCACTTCCGGCTACAGTCCTGATGACATCACTTCCCTTACTGGCCTTTAAAGCCACCATCTTGTTTATACTAAATCAATTCTGTTTTGGACTCAGTCGTGTGAACATGTCTGTTCTCTTGAATCAATTTTGCAGCCGGGAAAAATTATACAGGTGGCTGCCCCAAGCCTTCTCAATGTCTTATGGTCATTCTTGTTACAATATATATGTATATATATATATACTGTATATATGTATACATAGTTATAGATATAGATAGGCTTTGCTGCAGCTACTCAAAATTTATATCATTTTCCTACCAAAGTTAAACTTAACAGCTTTAGTCTTTGCATCTGCACACTGAGAACTGTATTATGTTCTGGTCAAATGACTTTAGTGGTTCAATCACCTCAACACCCTCAATTCTATCCTGATTATTACAAAATACTAAATCCAGAAAGGCTTCACCCCGTGTTGGTGCTTTAACATACCGTGTTTAAATACAGTCACTCATTACTTCTAAAAACTCCTGCTTTTGAACTCTGCTACATGTAAGGTCAGGCCAACTAATATTTGGGAAATTAAAGTTGCCCATTATTATAATATAACCTCCTGTAAACTTGTCAATATTCTTAATAAGATGTAAATGTCAACTATTGTCTGCATTAAGGGGTATCTAACACATTACTAATATGTGACCTCGATCCCAAACGTTGTCTAGTAGAATCCTCACTAGGCTGTGTCTCACCCTCTGATTCAAGAAGACTTCTATTCAAATTCTAGTTTATATAAATGGTGACTCCCACCCCTCTCCCTTTTTGGTTTTGCCTGTCAATCCTGAATAATGTGCATTCATCTCAGTTCTACTCTGCTCATCTCTATTATTCAGCCAAGTTTCTGTTTTTCAGTTATTTTGTAATTTGTTCTTAATACTCCCACTATTAAGGCAAGCAATTGTTAATGTACTACATACTTTACTTTGGCATTTTAAGAGAGTACTAGAACTTTTCAAATTATCTGTTAAATTTGTATTCACACATCTGTGTCCCTTCATGTGAAGTTCTAAACCTGGAATATCCTAAAGAATCCTTCCTTCCTTAGTTGAAACAATCATCAACTAACCTTTTCATACATGGCCCTAATACACTGGTGCCCCTTCTGTTCAAACCCATCATGGTGGACCAGGTCCCATTTGTTCCAGAAGAAGTCCCAATGCTCTATAAACCTATACCCCTCTATCCTCTATCCCATACCAAGATTTGACCCATGTGTTAAGCCTTCTGATGTCCAAGCTATATTCTGCTTGTTATTCTACTTGTGCTTCTGCAATTCTGCTTCTTTATGCCCTGGGTATGATGTTAAATTGCATCAGGCCCTGCAAGTGGTCTTCCAACTTGCAAGGAAATCTTAGGGGTTGATGGCAGGATTGGCACTCCAGCCACCGTAAAATCTTCATGCAGCTCAGAAATGGCAGACAGGACACCTTTCTGCTCTCCGTAGGAGTAGCTCTGCTGCAACCACCCACTGGAAGGCTGCTTGCATTATGAAGGAGAGGGGGGAAACCCCTTGGGAGCCTCATCCTTGGAAGAGTCGAAACCACCAGATAGCCAATGGGGTGAAGCTTGTTGGGGATCAGAACTGGTGTGGAGCTGAAGCGTCACGCACTGCACGGTAGCACTTGGGTCCAATTTGAGGCAGCCCATCTGGATAACCGCATGGAATGTCTCGTCTCTCCAGCATGATGATCAACTTCCTCTGCTGTAGAGGAGCATCGTACCCTCCGCATTTCAGTGGCGGCACTCTCTGAAGTGCACAGACCTGGGACTGGCCAGATCTCTGTAGGTGAGTACACCATTTATTGGTCTGGTTGCTATGATGGCTGTCACACTCAGGGAGTAGAAATTGCTGTGGTAGCTCTACTTTCAATGAGCATATTATGAGAATCAGGTTAAGGCACTCTCTGGGTGCCTTGTCTGTTGTATCAGTGTATACTCCAATTGTAGTGTGCGATGTCTCAGTGAGAGAGATATCTTATTTGCAGCTTCACTTGGTGGTTGATGGGTGCCCACTAGGTGACACTAATCTGGTCATGGGTGACTTCAATGCGACCACTGGCACTGACAGGGCTGGCTATGAGGATTGTGTTGGTCCTCAAGGTTCTGGTGATCATGGTGAAAATGGCTCCATGTTCCTAGACTTTGCAAAAGGTCTGGAACTGCAAATCACTGGATCCTGGTTCCAACACCTTGAATCACATTCTTGGACTTGGTACTCCAATACTGGTGGTGTGGTGAAGGCGATCGATCACATCCTCGTCGTCAGATGCTAGAGGCTCCTACAGAACTGCAGGGTCAACAGAAGTGCCCAGTTTGTGAATTCTGACCACAGACTTCTTGTTGCTACTCTGATGATTCAACTTAGGTCCAGTAGGCTACCACCTACTAGAAAAATGAAGCTAGACCTGGCCTGTCTCCAAGATCAGACTGTTTCTAATGAGTTTGCAAGCAGTTTGTTTGAGGAACTAGCAGACCTGGGTGCGACTGCTGATCCTAATGTAATGTGGGAGACCTCCCGTGACAAGACCCAGAAGGTTGCAGAGGGCTGTGTTGGTGTTGCTGGTGTTCCCTGAAGGAGGTGTTTCATCTTGCAGGGCACCCTGGATATCATCAAGAGGAGTCACAGCACGCTGTAAGGAGGCGTTTGTTAGAGGGGTCTGTGAGCAAGTGACTCACCATCTATGGTCTAGTGACCCACGTCCTGCTTACAAAGGAATCAAAGCATTACGCACATCAGAATCAGTTCCTCGGCGAGTCGCAGTCAGGGCGGCTGATGGAATGGTTCTTACAGATGACACTGCAGTTGTGACCTGCTGGGCTGGCTAATTTGAGCAGCTGTTTAAAGCTGATCCTCCGGCTAGGACGTTGGATATCTCTGGGTCTGCAGTTCTTGAGGCCGATCCTCCAATTAGCTGTGAACTACCCAATCTCACTGAGATTGCACAGGTGGTGAACCAGCTGAGGGTAGGGAAGGCTGCAGGGATCTGTGGTATCTGGGATAAACTTCTCCAGGCTTGTTGTGGTGAGGCTGCCCTCCTGGCATTGCAAGCAATCTTTGCTTCCTTTTAGGAGACTGGCATCATCTCAACTGAATGGAATACGGGTCTTGTTGTCCCTACCTGGAAAGTGAAGGGTGATCACCTGGAATGCAGCAACTACAGGGGGATAACACTGCTCTCTGTGCCAGGTAAGGTCCTTGCTAGGGTCATCCTCAATAGGATCCGTGATCACTTGCTCATCAACCAGAGCAGTCTTGTTTTACACCTAAGAAGTCTACCATCGACTGCATCCTGGCACTAAAAGTTGTCATGGAGTGCAAATGCGAATATCGGCAGAATTTCTTTGCAGCCTTTGTCAATTTTCGTAAAACATGTGATTCAGTTGATTGTGCTGCCCTGTGGGACATCCTGAGACTTTGCTGGATCCCCGAAAAGTTGCTGGATATCATGGCCAGCTTGTACATGGTACTGTGAGTGTTGTGCAGAGTGGAGGCAGAACCTCTGTGTTTTTTCCAGTTGATTCTGGGATTTGTCAGGGGTGTGTTCTGCTCCTACTCTGTTCAATGCTTGTATGGACTGGGTGTTGAGCAAGGTTGTGGGGTCCAGTGGCTGTGGGGCATCTGTTGGTGAAGAAAGATTCACTGATCTTGATTTTGATGACGATGCTGTGATCTTTGCAGAGTCAATGGAGGCTCTGATTGGGGCTCTTGAGAGACTGAGTGAGGAGTCTGTCTGGGCTTGCGAGTGAATTGGATAAAACACCAAGATCCAGGCCTTTAATGACCTCTTAGGCATGGCCATCAGCAGTGTGTCTGTCTGCAAAGAGAATGACGACTTCGTCGAGAGGTTTACTTACCTCAGCTGCGACATTTATGTCTCTGGTGACTCTTCCTATGAAGTTAGTAGATGGATTGGAAGAGTATGGGGGGTCATGAGGTCGCTGGAAAGGGGTGTGTGGCGCTCCTGATATCTATGCAAAGGGACGAAGGTCCAAGTCTTTAGAGTCCTGGTGCTTCTTGTTTTGCTATATATATATATGTGAGACATGGACGCCATCCAGAGACCTGAGAGAAAGACTGGACTATTTCAGTACTGTGTCTCTTTGGAGAATCCTTGAGTACTGCTGGTCTGACTTTGTGCTGCTCATGGAGTCCCGAATGAGGCACATTACCTGCAGTGTGAAGCAGTGCCAGTTACGGCACTACTGCCATGTGGCGCGATTTTCAGAGTGTGATCCAGCTTGCAGGATTCTCATTGTTGGGGACCTGAGTGGCTGGCTGTGGCAGATAGATGGTGACATGGTGGGACTGGACAGTGTTACTCCATATGGGGTTCACAACCAGGATTCAGAGCTGTTTTGTCATATGGTGGGTGCAGCAACATGACCTGACCTGAATTCTGTTTCTTCAGTGGTTATGTGGTGTCATAACTTGTTGATGACGTGAAACATACAGCAGCTGTCCTTTTAAAATGGCCGAACCTCAAAACAATGGTTTTCTTTTTGCTTTTTACCTTCTTAAAATCATATGGATATGCAGTTTTGCAAAATATTTTTGTAGTCTCAAGATATGAATCAATATTCGATAACATTTTTGGCTTGAAAAATTGACATAATCTGTAAGTTTTAAGACATTTCTTTGTGGCGGGCCCCCAGTATCTATAAGATCCATTATAAATCTCAATCATGTATGGGAGGTATTTTCTGCAAAAATGAAAATGAAGTATAAAATGAAAATGCAATCTCTCTTTTGCAATTTAATTTTCAACATTCACGCAGCAGTTTTTTTTTTCTTCTTGAAGTGTGCGTGTGTATTTGTATCACTCAACAGAGAGCGAATCAAAGCGATTGTTACAGTGCTAGGGTAAAATGTGCAGATGCCACAGAAGGGGATAACAGAAACAGCAAGTATGGCTTGTTCCAAAAATAGGAAAGTAGATGCAGAAGACTGAGCATTCAAAGATGAACGGACAAACTAATATATGTTCATTCTTCCTGCAAAGGAGTTCAAAATCAGTTTGTCTCATGTGTTCTGAAACTGTGGCTTTGGCAATAAGTAGTAATGTGAAGCACACTGTGAGAGAAAATACAGATCGTTTGCCCATACATATCTGTGCCAATCCAAAGTGGGGGCACGTAAAATAACCATACTGAGAGCCCACTGTGACAGATCCACCAGAGTCCCCTCAAATTCACGTACAGCCCATCAGTGTGCCAATGAGTGTTCAATTAAAATAGCATGGATTTGGGGGCAACATAAAAAAAACATTTTCTAATGTGATGTTGTATAGGAGTGCACTTTTTAGTTTTATTCAGATGGGTCTGTTTTCTTTTACTTAAAATGTGAATGTGATAGGCCTACTTTTATTTTTTATTAAATAGAGGTGTTTATTTACAAACACATAACTCCAGTTCTTAAATCCTTACACTGGCTCCCAGTTAAGTTTAGGGAAGATTTCAAAATCATCCTTTTAACATATAAAAGCATTAAATGGCCAAGGTCCGGCTTACTTGTCTGAAATTATCATGACTTACAAACCAGAGCACATATTAAGATCTCAAGGTACTGGTCTGCTTATGATTCCAAGGATTAATAAAACAGTGGGAGGTCGAGCTTTTAGTTACAGGGCCCCTAAACTGTGGAATGGTCTGCCTGCTACTATAAGAGATGCCCCTTCGGTCTCAGCTTTTAAATCCTGGCTGAAGACTCACTACTTCAGTTTAGCACACCCTGACTAGAGCTGCTGATTAACTGTACAGACTGCATCTCTGTTAGTCATTAGCACTAAAACATAAGTAACATGATAGTTATAAAATTGGATACTAACCCATACCTATTCTGTTTCTCTTCTCGGTACTCAAATGTGGCACTCGGTGCCATGGCCCACCTGCCAAGTTGTTTTGCCTGCCTAAGGTAAAGTCATCCCTGCTGGAGGATCGCAGGAACCATGGGAAAGAGGGTTCCTTTCATCGGATTAGCGCTATTTCAGCTGTGGAATGGCCAAATTGGGGGGGGGGGGGGCAGCTTGATGGATGAGGTCTCCAGGACTCTAAACAAATCCAAATCATTATGTGATATTATCTACTGATAAATTCTACTCCTTGTGATGATGCGGGTTCTCTTCCATGCTCTCCTTGTCCGTTTGGGAACCCTGAACCCAACACCGTCAATAATGTCACCGAGATGAGCTGACAAATGGGGACAAATCTCTCAAAGCCAGGGGATATATTCCAAAAGTGAAAAAAGTGCTTTATTTAAAACAAAAAGTGCAGTGCTTCAAGTTCCATAAATAAATGCATAAAAACAAGTGTCCAGTGGGGTTAAAAAAAACAATAAATAAATCCTTTAAAATCTGAGGTTAAAAATGTTGAAGTTAAAAATGCAGTCTCTCACTCTTGTTATTCTCTGGCCCACCTCCATCACTCACTCCCCGGCTCACCATTACTCGCAGCCGCGGAAACCCAACAGCCACGAGCTCCTTCTGTCAACCTCCGTCTTGGCCTCCAAACGGACGTCACTGTCAGACCGACGAGGTTGACTCTCCTCCCGGGATCTTTCGTGAACCCGTAGTCGCTCCTCAGATCCAACGGGATGACACCTCTCCTGCTCACCCTACTCGCTATTTGTCGGTGGGGCGAACTAGCCCCAGAGCGCATTGGCAAAACTCTCCTTAGCGGGGCCCCACCTGTGGTGTCTCCTTTATAGGTTGCCAGATCCTCCCACCTAGACTCATTTTTATTTCCTCGATCTCTCCTTTTTTTTTTTTTTTTCCGCGATCTTATCTTTCCCTCTGGTGTACCTCCGTTTATATATACATACACCTCTGCCTCCGTGGGCACAGCGTCTTAATTACACACCGCAGGAAGCCAATGAGGCAAATAAGAACGACCGCACCCACACGTGCAGGTGCGACTCGCAACAATCACCTCATTAACTCCCCGCGGTTGTGCAATCGCGCCCACGGAGAACGACATGGCTATACAGATTTAAAAACCCGACCTTTTTTTCAGAAGCCGCGGACCCGCTACCACACTCCGTACTTCTAAAATTTTTATTTTTATGCTATATTGAGGATTTTTTCTGTTCTGTTCTGTGTATTGTATTGAACCCCTTCTTTTTGACACTCGCTGCACGCCCAACCTACCTGGAAAGGGGTTTCTCTTTGAACTGCCTTTCCCAAGGTTTCTTCCATTTTTTCCCCTAGGGTTTTTTTTGGGAGTTTTTTCTTGTCTTCTTAGAGTCAAGGCTGGGGGGCTGTCAAGAGGCAGGGAAGCCCATTGTGGCACTTCTTGTGTGATTTTGGGCTATACAAAAATAAATTGTATTGTATTGTATTGCATTTGTTTTATATGTTATGTTAAAGATATCTATTTGTATCCCATATAAATACAAGGCCAATTAAATTCAAAGGGTTTACATATTTCAAGTCCTAACTGAAAAGTGAAAATAAATATTGTTGAAATGTTGTGGTAATTACACATTATTTATTTTTTTTATAGACATTCAATGACTACATATATAGGGATCTGAATCATAGCACAAACATGAGATTCAGACTTTTGATAGGAGAAAATTTTGTTGGTCTGACTTCTTTACATTTTAATTCAATAACCCTGCTCTTGTACCTCTGTACCACAGTGCTTAATATAATGAAGAAATTCTACAAAATAGAAGTGTAATGATTACTACAGTATACCCATGATTTACATTTGTAGTATCTTGCTAATTTATGCAAAGGATGCAACATTACCATCCAAGTAATGTACAGTGTCAGTTTTTAAGTGAGTTAAAAGCTACGGAGATCTTTTTAGCATGCCTGGAACAAAGGTGTAGGTAGAGCAGGGTCTTCCAACCTTTTTTCAAAGGTGGCGCACGTTTTGTAACCCAATCCCAAGGCACACCACAATTCTACCAAGCACAAAAGCATTAAATCTCTTAGACATGCTAAACTGTCCAAAGGGACAGGAAAGGGGGTGGCAAAAAAAAAGCAGCTCAGAGATTGCTATTCACAGACACAGCACTACTTAGTGATACATTTTCCAGCTGCTTCCTCCCTTTGCCGAGTCATACCTCTCTCTGCCTCACTCCACTGACCCAGCATCAGAGGCAATTCGTATGCCCACTGTCCTTCGACTCTGCAAGAGTGGCTAGCCCGTGGTGTAGCTACGGGTGGGAGGAGTTAGTTGTCCGCCCCAGGTGGCACATTTTTGGGGGCAACATTTTTGTCCAAAAGGTTCAGCACAATTTGTGTGTAAGCAGCAGAGTTCGGAAAAATATCACTTGTGAATGAAAAAAGTAAAATTCACTGATTTTTATCCACAAATGCTTAAAAAATATTTTTCAGACTGTCCTTCTGTGACAGCATCAGACACAGCAGTTGAAATTTATGAGGCAATCAGAAAAATAAACATAATCATGACACCGATAATAATTTCTAGGAAGATAAACAACTAATTTACAATTTATAATTTTGTTTCATTATCAATCCGAATGGGTTCTTGGGTGCAGAAATCATCCCCACCTATCACTTGTACACTACACTGGTTCTGGTTTCCACAGTGTAATTATATTAAACTAAAATTAGACCTCAGCTTATCAGTGCATCTATACCATATTCTTGTCTAGTTGATGCTTATAAATAATTATATGTGAAAAATTATTGCTGTTTCTCTATATATGAATACATCTCTGCAAAAGTTATCTTACATTTTCTCTATACGTCATTTTAATTTTCTTCTTAAATAGGTTAACATATTCAGATATGTTGGAGGGCGGCAAATTGAAGAACCGCCCCACCCCGAGCAACACGAGCTACGCCACTGTGGCTGGCGAACAAGCACCCAGGAAGATGGACCCCCAACCTGTCTCCTGGCTGCTAAAGTGCTCTCTAAGTTTTGCGTCTGCAAAACAGAAATCTCAGGATTGCTTCTCCAGGTAATCCTGTCCTCCTTAGACCGGTCTTGACCACCTGAGGAGTGTGTCTCTCACAGGTCTAACCCAGGGACTCTACGCCGTTATTTCCATGGTGCACCAGTTGAAAAACACTTGTGTAGAGTATGATTATTAAGTTGTTGATAGTGATGAATAGTTGAGGATAGTATTTATAGAGTTTTAACACAAGTTTTAATGTATGCCCATTTAAGAGATTCGTATTATTTTAATTAAATCAGTCTTCAGCAGAAGTATTTTGTTAAAAGCTCAGGTTTGAGGTCATTATTTAAGTTTAAACTATGCCATTAATTTTTTTTTTTAATTTTACATTTACTTCATGACTTATGTATTAATTTCATATGTATGGATGTTTTTATGTTAGATTAGGGGGCTTCGCACCCTTCTCGCTTTGCTCACCAACCCCTGTGTTTGGTTAATCGGATATACAATTTAAAATTTTTTTTTTCTTTGGAATTGTTTCAATTTCATTATTTGCATTTTTACTTTAAAGCTTCATTAAAAACAATATTTTTTGGAGACACATTGTGACAACGCAACGTATAACTGCCCATAAGTGACTATTGTTTCTGTTTCTCTAATAAATAATCAGACTTTTTCTAATGTTTGTCCCTGTGATTTATTGATTGTCATAGCAAAAGCTATTCTCACGGTAAACTGTAAACATTTTAATACGAATGGCATATCACGATCTCCTTTAGTGTGAAATGTTATTCCCAGAATATATACATTACCTTTCTTTTTGCCAGTTAAAATTTGCATCGCTTCTCCATGATCATCAATATACACCTGACCGAATTGTGGATTCTTTGAAATTCAACTTGTTGTTGCTTTAACTGTTCCGAGACCACAGCTTCTCATAGCGTATGGTTCATTATTGTGTAAATCCACGTTCTGTTCATTGAATGATGCAAATGCGAAAAGACTTTGTTGTCTACTCTTTACCTTTTATTTCTGACCTCGATTTGTCCTGCTGTTTTTTCAGTTACACCTGGTTCTGATGATTAATCACCTTTTGTTTGCGGTAATGCAATCTTTTCTATCTTTTCTTTGATACTGTAGCGACTGACATGATAAAGTGTCACAAAAGTTTTACATGGACAATTGCCGACTTCCTAACCCCAAACACAACTTTCTAGCACCCTCTCCAACCCCTCCTCCCCCTGGTCTCGCCCCCCCTTACCGCATCAATCAATACCCCGCTATCAGTCTTCCGTGCTGCGAGACCAGCTGGGTGGAGATCTGCTGGAGAATTAAGGGAGCAGTGAAGGAGGAAGGTAAATGATGTAGATCCCACAGTTCTTTTTTCTACCAAAAATAACTTTTAATATAAATAATATAGTACGCACTTATACTAATTAATAAAACAAAAACACCAATATTTATATATTACTAGCTGTCCACCACGGCTCTTCCCGCGTAGTAGTAAAACAGGACAAACTTTGTTTATTGATTTTTAACCATGTATCATTAGCTAAGCAGAGGTAAGGTGTGCACCAAAACGTGGCCAAAGGTAGACCGATTTGAATGGAGGCAGGCGCATGAATGAGGACGACGCTGCCCGGCACCCCACTCCTGAGGACTAGCCACAAATTTGGCCGGCAGCCTCTGTCTCAGATTAGTGCGAATATATTGGTCCTGCAAGCGAACTATGATTCTTAGTGCAATGAGAGAAGCTGTAAAATCAACCGGAATGTTCAAGCAAATTATAGAAAAAAAAAACGATCTAAATCCATTAAGTAGTTCTCTCGTGAAAAGAGGACAGACAGACATTGGATTTTATACATATATATTTTAAGCCCACCACAGCTGTGACATCAACAGTCTGTGTGAATCCATTGAGGGAGTACAGCAGAGGACTGTGGAGCCCCCA
Organism: Polypterus bichir lapradei; assembly: GCA_026402145.1. Classification (NCBI taxonomy): domain Eukaryota; kingdom Metazoa; phylum Chordata; class Cladistia; order Polypteriformes; family Polypteridae; genus Polypterus; species Polypterus bichir. Next base: position 15,473,436 of record JANRMT010062798.1, read on the forward strand.
GTGTTGAGGGCGAGGAATGATGAAGAGTGTTCACCCACTGGCTAATTCTATTTTCTCATATTTTCAAAAGCTTTACACTTCCGATTCAATTTCAGAAATACAGACAGACAGACATTGGATTTTATATATAGAGAAATATTTTTGTAAGTGATACAAACTATTGTCAGTATTATTTTTTTTTGTATTTTTGGCTTACGCCTCGTCTACAAGTTTCTGCAATTTTTTGGCAAACTACAAAAATATTCTCATTTAATTGTGAATAACCAAAACCGTGAATGTGAAATTTGTGGATCTGGAGGGGGAATTTCTTTAAAATAAAGTCATCATTTTCTGGATGCAACATTTTGCATTCTTGGTGTGGAGGGCCGCCACATCACAGTATTAAAGACAGATTAACTTTGCGTCCTTCTCGCAGATGCTGTGTGGTTCTGCCCTTTTCAGGGTGTTATAGGTAAGCAGGCAAGTAAGAGGTTCATTGTTTGTCGGCTTCTTGTAACTTAGAATTAATGTAAATGTTATCTATGTGGTAGTTACAGTAAGTTAAAGATTTGATGTAAACACTGAAAAGCACTAAGAATTTTTATTTGTATGAGGATTCCAATAGCAAACACGAAGAGTGTCTTAAGGTCTAGTATACATTCTTGTATACGCCATTCGGTCTCTTTTTAAAAGTATCTCTTTAGACACACAGAGCCAGAAATAACACCTTGAATAAATACAACTTGTAAAATCCTGTTAGAGCAGGATGATGTCATCATGCTTCCAGATCTGTATTATGCAGGTCCATTAAAAAAAGATGCCCAGTCTTTGTCTGATCCCACACTAAGCGAGTCCGAATGCAGTTCATTGGCTTCTTCTTACAGGCTTACTCAAGCTTTAAATTAAGATTTTGTTTTTGAAATCTGATATCTTCATATAGCCACAGGTCAAAGTGCCTTATTAAAAAAACCCTTCTAAAGGCATGAACAAATGACATGCGGCAGTCCCCCAGCTCTTTTTCAGAATTAGAAAAATGGAGGGAGGAAGGTGACGATTTCACACGCGAGTATGGCGGCAGCTGCGTGATGTTCCTGGCCCCGCAGCTCCGGCTGCGCTGGTTGGGGATTCATCTTCGCTCGAGTTGGCCTGCTCCTCTTTGTGCAGTTCCAAGCTGATGTGGCTTTGTAGGGCAGCAGGGGTCAACCACTCCTTAGGAAGGCAACTTTGAAGAAAGGGAATACAAGAGCTGAAGTAGGCCAGGCGATTCACCCAGCGTGGGATATCCCTACCACACAGGAGCTGAAAGTGAAAAAGAAAAATGCGTACATTGATTACAGCTTTCACCCAGGTTTCTCTACTCATACTCGTATAAATCACATACTTTAGATATTAAAAAGAAAGTTTTTCAATTTTTTTCTTGCATGTAATAGAGGTATGACTTGAATGAGGAAATCACCTCATTTAATTTGTAAATCCTTCCTAGGTACTGAGATAATCAATATGGAGTACAACAGCAATGACTGAAATCAGGTATCAGATTTAGATGCGATTACATGTAACAATAGAAAATTAAAAAAGCAAGCACTTTCACTATCCTATTTTTGCTGTAAAGTTTGATTAATAGTTAACATTCACTAGGAAACACAGGGACCTCTGGTCCTCAAATAAAGGTAGTTTACATAGAAAAAGGTCAAGGCCAAAGATCAATAAATACTTTGTCACACATGTGTGCCGGGGGACCCGTCTTCCTGGCCCTGGAGAGGTAAGCACTTCTGCTCTGGGACGAGAGGGAACTCCAATGCTAACAATCTCTTCTCCTATTCCTAGAACACAGGAAAACACCCTGACGAAGATGATATAAAAGGCATTCTCATCTGGAAGGAGGCATCTCATTTGGACCCTAGTCTTGGAGTAGGGCAGAGCCCAACTTGTACCAGCTAACCTTCTTTCTTTAATTATTAGTTCTTTATGAAGCCCTTGTGACTATTTTCTACCAAGAGTGGTTCATTTTTTGTTGTTTATTCTGACTATACGGGGTGCCCTAGTTTGGTACCCTAACCTATTCCCTGCCTATCTTGGTCTGCTTACACGGCCGCGTTCACAGCTTCCACTTGATTATGAATTCAGAAGACATATCTGGCATGTCCTGTCCTTTTATTACAATAAACATTTCTGTCCTGCAGTAAGGCGCTTAGCAGATGGTGTTGCTTTTCTTTCTGCCATGTCACATTGTCCATCATTTTTCTTTCCTGAGGCTGCCGCCAATCCCAAATTTTTTGACTTCCAAAGTGTATCAGGTCCTAATCTTTTGAATTATCTTTAGACCAAGACTAAGGGTCTAGCAAGTACCAGCAGGTTGCTTCACTGCAGTTCTTCTTCCTATCGCATAATTGGCTTCTGCAATTTGCTTGCCACTTAGCAGATGCCAATGCTCATCTTAGTCTTTCTGACATTTCACCTTCTCAATCAGTTTGTCGTAAGAAACACATAAAGCCAGCTTCAACTTTGCTACCTCAAATGTGTTGCTTCACCAGCATGTATCAGGCTATAAGCTTTCAATTAAAACCAAGTAGTTTGCGAGTAATCGTGTGACAGATGGACACACCTTAGCATTTTATATTGTGAACAAAGCACAAACAACCACTATAAAGATTTGGGCACTCCACCCCATATACTGTAGGTGATAGCAAAAAACAAAAGACTGAGTCAAAATACAGACTGTGGAGGGGAGAGGAGGCTTGGGTTTTATAGGTAGAGGACAGGAAATGACATCAGCTGGAGGGCGTGATGAAGAGGAGGAAGTGGGAGGAGTCTTAGTTGGTCTTTCCTTCTGGTGGTCTGTGAAGGATTAAGAAAAGGCATTAGTACCACATATCAACCTCTGCCTCTGTACTTTACCCCAATTAAGCCCTTAGACTGCCCTGATGCACACATGAGTGACAATATATATGTATTTATAGATTCATAACATTCTCAAAACCATACTAATCTAATTCAGGGACATGGATGACTGGAGCAAAGCAATAAGCAACTGTGAAAAGGGCACAAGTCTGTTTTGGTGTCCCCTCATGCACACTTGTTGTATTTGAATTAAACTGAAGGAAGTTTTTTTGGGAGCAGCACAATGTTTATCTTTAAGCAAGAAACGAGTAGTCCTGTTACACCGCATGACTCTTCCAGCGATTTTCAGTCATAGCCTTTGTTTACATAATCTTCGCAAGTTGGGAGCGGTTGCAGCGTTCTCCTTTGACCTCCAGTTATGTATTCTGATGTTCCAAATAACTCAAGTCAGACCAGTCTGCAACTCACCCTGATCTCGAGTTTTAGGGGGTGGGCTCACATGTGTGCATGATGTGCCAACCAATGAGCGCTCTCCAGGAAGGGCTAAGCATACAATGTGCGGCCAAATGAAAGAAGGAACACACGTCTTTTGGATGTTGAAAACAGAAGAGAAGTTCATCTATCTGATGGCTCAGGTTTGTGGCACCTTGACAGAATGGACAAAGGAAAATAAAAAGGCAGAGATTCTGGCTGAACTTGCCATACCAGGAAAGCCTTCACACATGCAATGGCACCGTCAGGAAACATGTTATTGCCAGTCAGAAAGTGTCAAATTCTCCACACTTTGGAAAAGTGAAACACTGATGAAAAGACTAAAAGTAGTCATGCAATTTGTCTTACCATGCATTTTCTTAGACGTGCCGCCTGACATCCTCAAGATGATGAGATCCATTAAACACAATCACTAAATCTGTCTTCCCCACTGACTAAAAGTTGTGCAATGTACGGCCATTTTTTTCTTTTGAGATTGCTACCCAAGCACTAGCCAACTACAAACTAAAGCCAAATTAGACCAAAGAAATCTTCCTAAACCCGAATTTTGGTTGCTCGAGTGCTAGTCACTTGCAAGTCTTCAACTCTGTTTTAAAGTTCAGACCATATCAAAGCATTCTTGAAAAATATCTTACATTTCTTGTTTTACATAATCCACTTGTCAGATATCCATTCACATGCTGACAACATCCCAAACACATTTTTATGGCTAAAATTGCTATGTTTCAACCAGGGTTCCTCCCCTGGCTGGAGTTTAAATTATTTTTTTATGTCTTTTTTTGTTCCTTTATGATTATATTTATTTATACCAGGGGGCTTTGCTCTCTGCTCGATTCGCTTGCCAATACCCAGGCCTGCGCTATGCGCTAGCTTCTGCAGTTCTGTCGCTCGTGTATGAGGATGTGGTTATACAATTTAAACAGATTTTTATTTTCATGAGAATTGATACATATGCATAATAGAATTATTTTACATTACAGCAAGTAATTAACCATATTAAAAAAGAGTAAAACGTAATCATTTGAAAGTAAATTATGTTTCATGTTGTGATAGAGTTATTCATTGATAATACGAATTTGTTCTGTATGGCTTTGAAATTAACATGCAAATACTTTTTAAACATACACTTTTACTGTAAGACTTCAGTAAAAACAATTTTTTGAATTCAATTTTTGTCAGTATCGCATTGAATTTTGATTCCGTGTTTGGACTTTGATCGTGTAAACACAATGTATATGTAACTGCCCATGACTGAATTTTGTTTCTTTCTCTCTATTAAATAAAATGACTTTTTCGAATGTTTGGCTTTGAGATTTGTAAATTGTCTTTGCAAAAGCTATTCTAACGGGAAGCTGTTAAGGTTTTAATATGAACTAACCGAAGCCCGCCGTAGCATACGGCAGTGTAAGAATAGGAACGGAAAACGGTGAGAAAGGAATTCAGTATAACAAAGGCTTAGGAAACCACCGTCGCAGTGTAACGAAAATAGCAAGGAACTGTTTCAGCATTGTCTACTGATATGCATTTAACCAATTTGCTGTGTAACCGATCAACAATATTCGCATTAATTCATTTGACTTCATCGTTTCTCAGTACTAGTATTGCCCGTGTACTGATTTTTTTTGTTGATAACCCTTCGGGATGAATTTCTTCAATAAGTTTTGGACATAATACATCTTCTTTAATTGGGAACTTAAAATGAGGAAAATGTTATCATTTTTAAGAGCTGAGAGAGCAGAAAATGTGTCTGTCAAAAGCATTCACACAAATGAGAGGTGAGAGGACCGTGTGCGCGGTTGAATATGGTTATGAGGAGAGCGTGACTTGAAAAAATCTCATGGCCAAAGTCTCAACGCGCAGGACTTGAAAGAATCTTCCAAAAAATCTTGTCTTGTTGCAGGTTTTTTTTTTATTATAATAGAGAGATATTGTTGTTCATGCTTTTGTTGTTCCCGTTTATTAAAATGGGCTTTATGGTGCAGTGGTAAGCCCGTCTGGTTCAATCACATTGTGTAGTTATGAATCTCTGTTCACCGGACAGGCTTTACATCCCTCTTTCTCTGTATGTCTTGTTGCCTTTTCTCATCTGACACACTGGCCCTTACATTCGTCTTTTTAAGGTGCTCCTTGTTGCCTTGAAGCCAGACAACGTGGTGTATGCCATACAGTTTACCATTTTACACCCCCTACCTGCCTCATTCTTCAGCCATTCGCACACTCTTGTGGTCTCTGGACAACATTATGCCTAGGCACAGATGCTGGATTCCAGGCGGCCAGGCGGACAGATGTATTTGCCATGTACCATCTATTGGAATGTATTTTTGTAATGGACGTAGTAATAAAATTCATTGCATTTGTCATTCCAACAGATGTTGTATCACAAACATTTGTTTTAATAAAATGCACTGCTACAAATGCTTGTGATGCTCCATCTGTTAGAATGACAAATGCAATGCATATTTTTCTGTTATATGCCATTTGGTGTTAATTTTTGCGAAGCACTCTCTGTTGGAATAACAAATGCAATGCATTTTATTACTACAAATGCTTGTGATGTGCCGTCTGTTGGAATGACAGAGACAAAACCGAGAAAACAAAACAGATACACATCCTTTCATTAAAGTAAATTATAACCTGCTTTATCAAATTCAGAGGCACAAGGCAAAACCTCAGCCATCAGCTTACCTAAATAATAATATCTGCTCCTCTTTTGCTAATGACTAATGAAACATTCAAATTCATGAACTTGTCACATCACAAACAAATCAATCAAACAATGTGATACTGGTGCCTGGTCTGTCTAGATTGGCATCAGGTCATTGTGATGCCTTCTGTTCTCATCTGATAAAGTACAGTCCATTGAATGGCCCAGTACCGCATGCCCCCTCGCTTGCCCTCACACTGGGGTCTGTACATCTCTCGGAGCATGGAAGGAAAATCACACAGGGGGATAAAACACTCAGACAGCCTACATGAGGACAAGCTCTGTACATGGAGTTTAAACAGAGCATGCTGGATCTGAAGCCAGGGTTCAGCATGTTAACGACAGGGTGAAAAGTCCCAGATTATTGGGAGAATAAAGACAGGAGATAAAGGAGATGTTAAAGGAGTAACCAAAGTTTGTTGGTCAGGAACAAGCAATAGACAAAGCCAGAGAAGTTACAGTTGAAAATGAGCGTCTAAAGACCAAAACAAAACTTGTAGTTAAAAAGGCAATAAAGATAGCTAAAAACCGAAAGAACCTGACAATAATTAGGACTCATCACATTAAGACATTTTTTGATCCATTGTGGGATACGTGGGAAGGCGGACGCTACACTTTTATAGCATAAGCAGGATGATGTCATGCAACACATCACCACTAGAAATGTGCCATCATCTCATAATTTTTAATTCTATAATTTTAAGGATCTAGGAGTTGTTTGCTAAAACAAACATGACGGCCACCAAGAAAATAAACTGCCATCTAAACAAGACATAAAAATATTTAAACGTCAGCAAAATTAAAAAATAAATGCAAAAAATTTCTTCACTTCTCCATTTTCTAATACTCATCGGGGTCCAGGTTGTGGGTGAAGCATTTTAAGGCAAGTTGCCCAGACATTCCTTTTTCCCCTCCTTCCTCCAACTCCTCCAAGGGTGTACCCGAGGTGTTCCACAGCCAGCCGAAAGATATCATCTCTCCAGCATGTCATGGGGATGTCCTGAAGTCCCCTCCTGGCTGGACATGCCTGAAACGCTTCTGCAGGGAGGCATCCAGGAGACATTCCAATCAAATGGCCTGGAGCTTCTTTCAATGCAGAGGAGCAGTGGCTCTACTTTGAATTCCTTCCAAATATCTCTAAAGCTGAGCCCACCCTGTGCAGGGAGCTCATTTCTGCTGCTTATGTCCCTGATCTAGTTCTTTCAGTCACTACCCAAAGCTTGTGATCATAGGTGATGGCAGGAATGTTGATCAACTGGGAAATTGAGAGTTTTGCATTTCGCTGCAGCTCTCTCTTTGCTATGAAAGACCAGTGCAATTTTTTCGAATAACAGCTGACGCCACCGCCATCACCCTGTCAATTTTTCACAAGACCCCCAAGATACTTAAACTTCTCTGCCTCTCCCCAACTTGGAGGGGGCATTCCACCCTTTTCCGGATAAGAATGATGACCTCATTTTTTTATTTTTATTTTTATACTGTATTGTATTGACCCCCTTCTTTTTAACACCCACTGCACGCCCAACCTACATGGAAAGGGGATTCTTTTTGAACTGCTTTTCCCAAGGTTTCTTTTTTTTATTTTTTTTTTTTATTAATTTTATTACAATCCATACAAATCAATCAAGTTTTTACAAAAAGAAAAATTGAGTTAAGAACAAATCGATCCCCACCCCTGAGAGAGAGAGCAAGCCAAACGGCGTGAAATTTAAGACCTGTAAACATACCTAAATTAATAAATTCTCTGTGCTTTATGAGCTTATTTTAAAATATTACTGATTAGATCCTGCCATGTTTTGAAAAAAGTCTGTACGGATCCTCTAACTGAGTATTTGATTTTTTCCAATTTCAAATAGTATAACACATCAGTTTCCCACTGATTTAAAAGAGGAGAGTTTGGGTTCTTCCAGTTTATCAGAATAAGTCTGCGTGCCAAAAGTGTAGTGAATGCAATCACGATTTGTTTGTCTTTCTCCACCTTAAACCCATCGGAAGAACCCCAAACACAGCTGTTAATGGGTTGGGAGGGATTGTGAGACCAAGGCTGTCTGAAAGGTAATTAAAAATTTTCGTCCAGAATGATGTTAATTTGGTGCAGGCCCAGAACATGTGACCCAGTGAGGCTGGAACTAGTTTGCAGCGTTCGCAGGTTGGATCATGCCCTGGAAACATTTTGGAGAGTTTTAGTCAAGACAGATGTGCTCGATATATAATTTTGAGTTGTATAATTGTATGCTTTGCGCATATGGAGCTCGAGTGAATCCTCTGCATTGCTACTTTCCACTCCTTTTCTGATATATTAATTAAGGGATCTTTTTCCCAGTGTCCTCTTGGATCTTTGAAAGGGAGGGATTGTAAAATGATTTTATATATTGTAGAGATGGTGTCTAAGTCCTTGAGATTGAGCAATATTTTTCCAGCATGGATGTGGATGCAAGATGAGGAAAATCTGGAAGGTTCTGTTTAACAAAGTTCCTGATTTGAAGATAGTGAAAGAAATGTGAAGCTGGAATGTTAAACTTGGAATGTAATTGTTAATAAGATGCAAAGACGTTGTCTATATAAAGATCTCTAAGCAAGTTAATTCCAAATTTTTTCCAGATATTAAAAACTGCATATGTTTGCGAAGGTTGAAAGAGGTGGTTCTCTTGCAGAGGTGCCACAGCTAGAAGCTTCTCCGTCTTAAAATGCTTTCTACATTGGTTCCAGATTCTAAGTGAGTGGAGCACAATTGGGTTATTAGTATATTGCCGATAACGTGTTTTTATTGGAGCACAGAGCAAGGAATACAAAGAAGTACTGCAGGATTTTACTTCTATTGCAGACCAAGCCTGTGCATGTTCTTCTGTTTGTGTCCAGGTTCTTATTGCCTGTATATTTGCTGCCCAGTAATAAAACTGGAAGTTAGGTAGAGCCATACCGCCTTCTGCCTTTTGTCTTTCTAGGGTCGCTCTTTGGATGCGTGGATGTTTTGAATCCCAAACAAATGAGGTTATTGTTGAATCTAATTGCTTAATATGGAATGCTTTTTCTGCATCCAATGATAATAATATTTCTGGGGTGTTTGATTTAGTTGGTGAGTATATAACATTAAACAGGCATCGAAGATTTAAAGATAAGTGTCGGCCCCTAATGAATCCAGTTTGGTCTTGCGATATTACTGAGGGGAGCACTTTCTTCATCCTTCTAGCTATGATTTTTGAGAGTATTTTAATGTCGTTATTCAGAAGTGAAATTGGTCTGTATGATGCACATTGTAATAAGTCCTTATTTTGTTTTGGAAAAAACAGTGATTAGTGCTTGGCGAAAGGTTTGAGGAAGAGATTGGTTATCTCTGGCTTCTGTAAATGTTGCTAATAGGAGAGCAGCTAGCTGAGCGGAAAATTTCTTGTAAAATTCTGCAGGGTAGCTATCAGGGCCTGCTGCTTTCCCGCCTTGGAGTGACTTTATAGCATCTAGTAATTCTGATAACGCCAGAAGTTTCTTAAGTTCCTACGCACTAAAAGTGTCTATTTGTGGTATTTGTAATGTATCCAGAAATGCATTAGATTGTGTATTGTCTTCTTTAAACTCAGTAGTATATAAGGATTTATAGTAGCCTCTGAAAGTGTGCATTGTATTTTTGTGGTCGACGATTTTATCTCCGTTCGCGTTGGTGATTACTGAGATTGCGTTGCGCACCTCTTGCTTGTGAATTTGTTGAGCTAAAAGCTTATTAGCTTTCTCTCCATGTTCATACTAATATGTCTGGATTTATAAATTAGTTGTTCAGTTTCTTTAGTTGTCAAGAGGTTTAGTTCTGAATGTAGAGCCTGCCTTTTCCTATGTAGAGTCTCGCTTGGTAGTCTGGCATGTTCTTCATCTATTCTAGTAATTTCGCTTTTTATCTCTGCTACTTTCTTGGCTTCGAGTTTATTTCTGTGGGAAAGATATGAGATAATCTGTCCTCTTAAGAAGGCCTTAAGAGTTTCCCAGAGTATTCCTGCAGAGATCTCGGAGGATGTATTTGTCTCTAGAAATAATTTGATTTGTTTGGATATAAATTCCGTACAATTCTCGTCTGCTAGTAGAAGCCGGTTGAGACGCCATCTATGGGGTGAGTGTATGGGGCTTAGTAGTTTTAGCTCCAAGATCATAGGTGCATGGTCAGAAATAACAATAGCATTGTATTCGCAAGATTTAACCATAGGCAAGAAGTTATTGTCTATAAAGAAGTAATCAATCCTTGAGTAGCAATGATGTACTGGTGAGTAGAAAGAATATGTTCTTGAATTTGGGTTTAAAAACCTCCAGGGGTCTGATAAGTTGTGATCAGTTATAAAATAAACTTTGTAATTATCTTTGCAGTGTTAGATGCCGTTCCCCCTGTGGAAGAAGTCCTATCTAAAAGTTGATTTAGAACACAATTAAAGTCCCCAGCCATTATAACTTTATGAGTGTTCAGATTGGGAATGGATGCAAATAAATTTTGTATAAATTCCTTATCATCAATATTAGGTGCATAAACATTTATCAAGATCATTTTACAGTTAGATAAGTCTCAAATGACCATTACATATCTCCCTTCAGGATCCAATACTACATCTGATGCTACAAATGGGACTGTTCTATGTATGAGAATTCCCACACCTCTCGTTTTCTTTGTAAAACTAGAATGGAACATTTGGCCAGTCCAGTCTTTTTGCAGCCGGAACTGATCCTTGCTTAGTAAGTGGGTCTCCTGTAAAAGTACTATTTTAGCATTTAGACCTGTTAGGTGAGAGAGTACTTTCTTTCTCTTAAATTCGTGATTCAAGCCTTTAACATTCCAGCTCACAAAGTTAACTGTCCCATCATGGAGACATTGATTCTGAGTTTTTGATGTCATTTTATTGTCTTAACTGGAAGTGAGACAGCTTCGGCCTTAATTTCCTATTTCCCCTAGAGTTGTTGCCATGCAGCTTATTATTATGTTGGTAGTTATAATTGTAAAGATTAAGAGGATAGATTAGGTATAGATCAAGCCTGCTCTCTTTCTCTCCCCCCCTTAACCTCCCACCCTCCCTTTTTGCCTCCCCAAGTGAGGCTAGAACCCACTTCACACAGTCCCAGTCCTCTGACATGCCCAGAGATAGTGCACGTCCAAAGCAAAGCAAGCCCCCACGCAGCGGCGTTTTAGGGTTAAAAGATAGAGATATCTATTACCAATATAGTCTAAAAAAAAAAATAAAAAAATTGTGCACTTAAAATATATATAGTCTTCAGCAATCTTAGTGCATTAAGATAATACACCCAGACAATAAACCCGGGGGATAGTATTAGAAATTTGTCCAGAATAAGCATAATAAGTCTTAATGCAATAATAGCAATAACAATAAACCAAGGGTTTGATGTTGAACAGTCTCGTTTAGGGTAAAGATAAAATAATTAGCAAGAGAAAAAAGAAAGAGTAATTAAGCACAATAAAACATAAACAGATAGCGCCCTAGTAATACTAAGTAATAGTGAGAATATATGATGATAAAAACCCGTATTTTAAACAAATAGATCAGACAGTAGATTATTAGTCTTTGCTATATCATTAACGGCCATGACTCACTATTATGTTTTAGAATAGTCCCGGGATCAGCTTTCTTAATTCCTTTTTTGCTTCTTCCTTGCTAGCGAAGACATAGAATTGACCCTGCAATTCCACTTTCAGTTTGGCTGGATACAAGAGGCTGTATTTGACGCTGACTTGTTGTAACCGCTGTTTAATGTTGTAGAAGGCTGCGCGTTTAGTAGCTGTTGCTGGAGAGAAGTCAGGGAAGATACGAATGTGGTTATTTTCATATATAATATCTTGCTTGTTTCTGAGGAGTGCCATCACCTCTAGCTTAAATGATAACCTTTCAAAGCGAATAATAAAAGATCTGGGTCTAACGGTATTTGATCCGCGTACGCGGTAAGCCGCTGCTATCTCAGATTCTGCTTTAAAGTCCTCCCCGATTATTTTAGAAAAGAGTTCAGCTGCGAATTTCACAGGGTTTGGACTTTCTCGATTCTCAGGCAGACCTTCAATTCTGACATTATACCTTCTGATTCCATCTTCCAAAGCAGCCAGTCTGTCAACGAGTTTTTTGCATACGGAGCTGACATTTACTGCTTTTTCTTCGGCACTGGCAACTAAATTTTCGGCTATTTCAATCCGAGTCGTGAATGTCTCCTTGAGATCCTCCAATTGATCAGTAAGCGTGCTCAGTTTAGCCGAGTTTTCCTGAATGTGTTCTTCAATTTTACCGAGCACCTGTCGCAGCTCCAGTTGCATTTCGTGGCGCAGCTTTTCAATTGCCTGTTGCAGCATCAGCCGCTGCATTTCGTTTGCTTGTTGCAACTCCTGTTTCAATTCCTGTCTCAGTTTCTCATGTGCCTTTGCCCTTGCTTTCTCATTTGCCTTCTCACTTTTCTTTATATCTTGTATGAGCTCAGCGAACATCACCTGCAGTTTAGACATTTCAATTGTGCTTTCTTGTACCGTAGGTGAAGCGACAGGCTCTGCTGTAGCCGGTGTCCCCGCTATTCCCGGCTCGCGTGGAGTAATTGAAGCCGCGGACTGCAAGGCCTTTTCCAGTTTCAGGTGTACTTCTCCGATCAGCGAGCTATCGAAAACTGCACTCACAATCGTACATTCGCTCCCCTTTTCGCTCTCAGCTGGTGACGATGTAGTGGACCGTGGTCCCGAGGAGTCTGTACTTTCGCCCATCTGATCCAGGTCTGTCTCTGAAAGGCCGTATCTTGAACTAGGGCTTGCTGATCTTAGCTTGGGTGCAGCTTGAGTTTTTGATTCTTTCGAACCCCCTTTCTTGTTGGCCATGTTTATATATGTTTACATATACTGTAGCAGTCTCCTTGGGTTGAATAGATACAGGATATCTCAGGATAGTAAGCAAATAATATGAAAAATAACACCGCTGCTAGCGGAGCTCCACTTCAGACGTCCATCTCTCGCATCAGACGAGACCAAATTCCTTTCCCAAGGTTTCTTCCATTTTTTCCCCAAAAGGGTTTTTTTGGTAGTTTTTCCTTGTCTTCTTAGAGAGTTAAGGCTGGGGGGATGTCAAGAGGCAGGGCCTGTTAAAGCCCATTGCGACACTTCTTGTGTGATTTTGGGCTATACAAAAATAAATTGTATTGTATTGTATTGTATAGGCAAGCCCCACTCTTTGATCATCCCTGCTTCACTGAGAGTGTGTGTTGAAATAAGTCAATTATTTTTGATGCCAATTAAAATTTTGACACTCAGAGGTCACATTTATGCCAACAGTGAAGTTTATTCTTAAAAGTTATCACAATTTATGTATTGCTTTAAAATCTAGAGCCAGCAAAATGGATTTGCAGTGTGTGCTTCATGCGCCCTAACTGGCACAGAACTCATTAACCTCCAGTCTTTAATGGGACAAAGTGTGCATTTGTGCCGTACAATTGGAACCCTTTGTAAAAAAAGTAAATTGAATAGGAGTATCCTGAACAACATCATGATTTAGTTTAGTAAATAAATGGTAGATGTGTACTGTCAAAATGATATTAACACTCACTGACTTTTGGAATTGTAATTCCACTTTAGAAACTCTTAAAAATCGTGTTAATGATGTGCTGAACTTGAACTTTACCATAATTATAGGACAACACCTTAAAGGTGAACGGCAATAATGAGATCTTATGGCAAAACAAAGTCCGATATGTCACTGATATTAAATCTGATTCAATAGATTTATTTTCAGTGGGGCACAATCTCCCCAGACATTGTGCAAAATAAATAATATGCTTTCCCCAGTAATTTAAGAAGTGAGGTGAGGATTAGTGAGCAGCAGTATGGTTTCATGTCAAGAAGTAGCTCCACAGATGCAATGTTTGCTCTGATGGTTTTGCTGGAGAAGTATAGAGAAAGCCAGAAGGAGTTGCATTGCGTTTTTGTGGACCTGGATAAAGCATATGACAGGCTGCCTGAAGAGGAGTTATGGTATTGTATGAGGAAATCGGGAGTGACAGAGAAGTATGTAAGAGTTGTACAGGATATGTACAAGGGAAGTGTGACCGTGGTGAGGTCTGTGGTAGGAGTGACGGATGCATTCAATGTGGAGGTGGGATTAAATCATGGATTGGCTCTGAGCCCTTTCTTATTTGCAGTGGTGATGGACTGGTTGACAGACAAGATTAGACAGGAGTCTCCGTGGACTATGATGTTTGCTGATCTGTAGCGATAGTAGGAAGCAGGTTGAGAAGACCATTGGAGAGATGGAGATATGCTCTAGAGAGGACAGGAGTGAAGGTCAGTAGGAACAAGACAGAATACATGTGTGTAAATGAGAGGGAGGTCAGTGGAATGGTGAGGATTCAAGGAGTAGAGTTGGCGAAGGTGGAGGAGTTTAAATACTTGGGATCAACACAACAGAGTAAGAGGGATTGTGGAAGAGAGATGAAAAAGAGAGTGCAGGCAGGATGGAATGGGTGGATAAGAGTGCCAGGAGTAATTTGTGACAAACGAGTATTAGCAAGAGTGAAAGGGAAGGTCTACAAGACGGTTGTGAGACCAGCTATGTTATATGGGTTGGAGACAGTGGCACTGGAGGTGGCAGAGTTAAAGATGCTAAGATTTGCATTGGGTGTGATGAGGATGGACAGGATTAGAAATGAGTACATTAGAGAGTCAGCTGAGGTTGGATATTTGGGAGACAAAGTCAGACAGCCGAGATTGCGTTGGTTTGGACATGCGTGGAGAAGGATGTTGAGGGTAGAGCTGCCAGGTAATAGGAAAAGCAGAAGGACTAAGTGAAGACTTAGGGATGTGGTGAGAGAGGACATGCAGGTGATGGGTGTAACAGAGCAAGATGCAGAGGACAGAAAGATATGGAAGAAGATGACGGAAGCAGCCGAAAGAAGAAGAAGATTAAAATGTTTATAACAACTTATACTGGTGTATTCATCAGCAATTTTTTATAATCATGCTTTTTCCAGTTGTGGCCATGAAGAACATGCCTGCTAAAAGATACAAAAAGTTCAGTACCATTACCTCCCTTAAAAGTAGCAGCAGTAACTGGAAAAAAAAAACAAAGGAGACCTACATCCAGAATGCATTGAGTACAAGGTTCGATTTGGTTAGATTAGATATATTTTATTAACCACCTGAGCATCACTTGGGCAACTTCATAGATGCGTCTTGTGTAAGCGTTAGACCCGAGGATTACTCAGACTTTAAAAGTGCCAATAGCATTAGTGCCATGTGTTGCTCATGCCCGAGTGTTACCCAGGCAACGGTGCAGACACGTCCTCTCCTAGCCTCATCATGGCGTCTCGTTAAGAAATGCTTTTCAGGTGCCCAGACGTAGCCTGCTCTTGACAGTGATATGAGCAGTGATGATGAAGTGAATCTGTCTACAGGCAATGAAACTGAAATTCTGATGAATCCAAAAGTGACGCTCATGTCAATCGCACATGTGCAGTGTGCTGTTCAAAAGCTGATTAGTCTGGAAAGAAAATCCACAAGGAATCACGCTACTATTGTGCCGACTGTGACGTTGGATCATGTATTTCAAGACATATGACAAAAACAACACATTTTAACAGTGTATAGGGTATTAGCATTTTTCTTTATTATTATTCATTATTATCATTATTGTATCATTATTATACTTTCTACACTTCTGACTTTGTACTTTTAGTGTTTTGCATGTTTTACAGTAGAAAGATCAGATTTAATAAACATGTACTGTAACTTGTCAAGCCAAAAAATGCCAAGCTTTTTATATGTTTCCTCGAGACAAAATGTTACTCTGAGGAGGTTAATCCCCAAGGGAAAGTCAAATGGATACTGAAGCAAAAAAAAACAAAACATAAAATACACAAGTGCATACTCAAAGTACAATATTACATAATAGAATAAAATGACACAATTCGATATACATCATGCTAAAAAAACAACAAGTGATTTGAAGTTTGTACTATTTTCTTGTGGCTTCTGGCTGGAGTCAAAGAAGGGAGCCTTAAAATGCTGAATGGCTAAAGACAAACAAGATCCTCAGAGGTGCTTCTTATTCAACCATGAAGGATGGAGCCTGTGGCTAGAAATACTCCAAGAAAGTGCCCCCCTGGAGGGGAAGAGCAGAATTGTTCATGATGGCATCCATCCTTGCCACAACAGCCTCCAGTGTTAGCCCTGTGATGGAGAGGGCTTTCCTATCATGTTTGTTCAGGGCGCGTGGGTGTTTTGAACATGGGTTGGTTTCCCAGCATAGAACAATAGGGTGGCTGCAATGGACTGGTAAAACATCCAGCAACTTGCTGCATACACCAAAAGACTGGAGTCTCAGCGAGTACAGTCAACTCTGACAGTGCCATTGTGTTGTCACACTGTCCAGTATGCTATTCATTTGGACCTTCTGATACTTGTAGCTTTTATAATGTTTAAAGACATAATGTTGCATCTTGATTTTCATCCACTGCTAAAGAGGGCCATGCTCATTTTTTTAAAGTCCCCAAGAAACCCAATGTGTGCTCCATTCACTCTGTGGAGCAAGAATACAATAATATGATGCGCCTGTTTCAAAGAAATGCAGAATCCTGGTGTGGAAAGAGCAGGCATGTTTGCAGGGAATAAATTTTTGAGTTGTTTGCTGGCCTTGCACTGATGAGCAAACACCTGGCCACACAGTGGTTAGTGTTGCAGTATGCTGTTCAAGTCATGAAATGTCTGCATGCGTGTTGGCTTTTTCTTTTCACTTCACAGCCATTTGTTGTGGTGTGAAATTTTGCATATAAGTCGATAAATATTTTCAGTGTATTTATTTGTAAGTCAGACAAAGCAAATGTAATATTAGTGTTTTATTTCATTGATATGCTTTCATGTCTAATCCAAAAGTCCTTAGGACTGAGTCAGGAAGTGAAGTTTATGACGTTGGGTTGGCGTAAGTGCCTAAAATTAGTTTGGCAAGTGATTCTTTGCAGGACTCTCTCAATCAACCCCCACAGGAAAGCCAGGCTACCTGGCTGTCAAGCTTCACTCAACAAATGGTTTTTGGGGGTTGGTGTGAAAATAAGCCAGTAACTGGGGGAATGTGTCACACCAGAATTCTATTGGTCTAAAGTTGGCTGTTTGGTTTTGAATTAGAAGCTATTCTGTTCTATAATGCCCTACTGTATCTGTTGTAGGGTTTGAACAGAGCATGTATAATTTATCTGCTTTACCCCCCTCTCTCTCACACACACCATCACGATGAAGGAGCATCTCACACACCACGGATTAAAAAGAACACCACACTGAGAAGCACATCTCACCAGCCATATTGAGACAGGCATGTGGTCTGTCCTGAAGAAAGCTAGAAATTTTAACTTAACTGGAGACATTTAAAGTAAATACAAGTCTGTGAAATTTTGTATATAAGTTGATAAGTATTTTGTATGTCTTTATTTGTAACTTAAACAAAGTAATGTAATATTAGTGTTATATCATTGATAAGAACAGCAATGGTTTGATGTTTACCTAACCCCCCCACCCCCAAGTCTTTAGGACTGTGTGAGGAATTTTACTACAAGGTCTTCGGTGCCAGTTTTTTGAGTGATTCTCTTCTGGACTCTCTCAATCAACCCCCACAGGAAAGCCAGACTACCTAGCTGGCAAGCATCAGCTCAACAAATGGTTTTGGGGACAGGTGTGAAAGGTATTGTGTGTCTTCATTGGTCTGAAGTATGGCTGTTTGGGATTGGTTTGAATCAGAGGCCATTTTGTAGCACAATGCCCTATTGGTGTAAGGATTTGGACAGAGAATGTATAAATTTGGTTGCTTTACCCCTACCTCTCTCTCTCTCTCCCACACCATCACAATGAAGGAGCATCTCACACACCATAGACTGAAAAGAAAACCACACTGAAAACCATTGCTTAGCAGCCATATTGAGACAGGCATGAGGCCTGTTCTGAAGAAATCTGACCAAAAATGATGACTTAACTGGAGACATTTTAAGTAACTAACAAGTCTGTGTGCTGCCTAAAACTATACATCAGCATTTATCAGGTTGTATGGTTGTCAGTATTCAAATTACTTTGTTTGTTATTGTTATTATTATTTATGAATACTATTAATAATACATTATTTAAAGTGTAACTTAACTCCTGCTTATCTTTTTACTCTATGTAATTGCCTAAGATTATAGATGTAGAAGGGATAGTGGGGAGACGTTATAAAGTACAATACCTTGTACCAGTGATAAGTCTATGGGATTTGAAGCATTCTGATAAAGGCTACACAATAAAAATACAAAAGGGGAAAGTAGAGTAATAGAGAAAAAACACCTGAAACTACACATCAGAATTTATCTGGTTGTATGGTTGCCAATATTCACATGTACTTTTCTTCTTCTTCTTCTTCTTCTTCTTATTATTATTATTATTATTATTATTATTATTTTAAGAATATAGGTAAAATTCCATTACAATGAATATCTTTGTGAATTTCCCCTTGGGATTAATAAAGTATCTATCTATCTATCTATCTATCTATCTATCTATCTATCTATCTATCTATCTATCTATCTATCTATCTATCTATCTATCTATCT
>JANRMT010062798.1:15492031-15522673 GCA_026402145.1 Polypterus bichir lapradei
TCTATCTATCTATCTATCTATCTATCTATCTATCTATCTATCTATCTTTTATAATGAAATTTTCATTACAACACAGTATTTTTATGGTCCCGACAGTTTCCACATATGACACGAGTCTATAGAAATCTCAATACTACGAAGTACATTCAGCAGATACTTTCATTACAACGAAGTGCCCAAAAGACTTTGAAATGCCTGAATGAATCATCAACAGAGCAGTTAAGTTCTGTGGTCGCAGCTCAATTGTGCACAACGATCCCCAAGCAGAAACACTGTAAAAAAAACTTCTTTCTTCGAACTTTGCTCATACTGTTTTTTTGCTGTTTTTGTTTTCAGTGGTTTTCAGTAATACCTTTTGCTTATTGCTCGTCAACATTTGAAAACCATCCATTGGAATTTAACTCATTGTCGCCATCCTATAGAAACAGCAGACACAAAAAAAACGGTAACAGTTCATATTAGAAAAAAAACTTTACATTTTTGCAGCTGTCTATTGTGGCAAAAAGAAAAAGACGTTGCCAGTGAATTTGGAATTTCACCATCAACACTGCCAACTTTCTTGAAAGACCAAGCAAAAAAAAATAGAAAAATCTCGGGTCGCAAACGTATGCAAACTGCTGCATTTAAAGATGTCGAAAAAGCAGTTTTTATGTGGTTCAGTGATGCTCATTCATGAAACATTCCTATTAAAGCAGCACTCATTCAAGAAAATGTGAGGTTTCTAAACTCCCTTGGGACCTCCGTCAACTGGACAACACGCCGAAGAGCTTCCCGAAGTGCGATCACCGCGTCTGTGGAAGACTATTTATATGCTGATGTAGCAACAGCAGGCTCACAGCTCTGCTGTGGCTCTTCACTGAAGCAAACAGAAAAGATCTCAATGGGTGATGCAAGGAACATTGTAAATGCAGGGAAAAGCATTACTTGGCCACTAACCTGGCCACGACCCTGCCTGACTGCTGTGTCTATTTATAGGAGAGTGGCATATCCCGCTACAATAAATAACCATGCTGTTCCTGTTTCAGGCTGAATAAAGCTGGTTTTGCTAAAATACTGAGACTCAGCCTCGTGTTTTGGGGTATAAGACAAGGACAACTGTGAGCCTACTGTTGCCCTGCCCCAGCAACGGACAAACAATCTTCCACAGACATGGCAATCACGCTTCGGGACGCACTTCAGCGTGATGTTCCCGTTGGTTGGAGAGGATCCCAAAAGAGTTCAGAAACCTCACAATATGAAGAAGAAGAAAAGGGTGATTCGGCTTCTGATTGATAACTGTGCTGCCCACAACATGCTTCCGCATTCAGATAATGTCCACGTTGAATTCCTCCAGCCCAATTCCACAGCAGTGCTTCAGCCATTGGATTTGGGCATCATTCGCACCCTGAAAGTGTATTATCACAAGGAAATGCTGAGAAAAATTCTCATCAGAATAACTTGTAGACAGGAGAAGATTAAAATTAATGCAAAAGAAGCTATGGAAATAATTGCAGATGCCTGGACGCAAGTTAACGAAAGCACTACAGCAACAAATACAGAATCTCATTACAACGAAATATTCATTACAATGAAATATTTTTTAGGTCCCTGGAAGTTCGTTGCAACAGAATTTTACCTGTATTATCAATAATACATCATTTAAAGTTGTAACTTAACTCCTGCTTGTCTTTTTACTCTACTTAATTGCCTGAGATTATACACTCACCTAAAGGATTATTAGGAACACCATACTAATACGGTGTTTGACCCCCTTTCGCCTTCAGAACTGCCTTAATTCTACGTGGCATTGATTCAACAAGGTGCTGAAAGCATTCTTTAGAAATGTTGGCCCATATTGATAGGATAGCATCTTGCAGTTTATGGTAATTTATGGGATGCACATCCAGGGCACGAAGCTCCCGTTCCACCACATCCCAAAGATGCTCTATTGGGTTGAGATCTGGTGACTGTGGGGGCCATTTTAGTACAGTGAACTCATTGTCATGTTCAAGAAACCAATTTGAAATGATTCGAGCTTTGTGACATGGTGCATTATCCTGCTGGAAGTAGCCATCAGAGGATGGGTACATGGTGGTCATGAAGGGATGGACATGGTCAGAAACAATGCTCAAGTTGCCCGTGGCATTTAAACGATGCCCAATTGGCACTAAGGGGCCTAAAGTGTGCCAAGAAAACATCCCCCACACCATTACACCACCACCACCAGCCTGCACAGTGGTAACAAGGCATGATGGATCCATGTTCTCATTCTGTTTACACCAAATTCTGACTCTACCATTTGAATGTCTCAACAGAAATCGAGACTCATCAGACCAGGCAACATTTTTCCAGTCTTCAACTGTCCAATTTTGGTGAGCTCGTGCAAATTGTAGCCTCTTTTTCCTATTTGTAGTGGAGATGAGTGGTACCCGGTGGGGTCTTCTGCTGTTGTAGCCCATCCGCCTCAAGGTTGTGCGTGTTGTGGCTTCACAAATGCTTTGCTGCATACCTCGGTTGTAACGAGTGGTTATTTCAGTCAAGGTTGCTCTTCTATCAGCTTGAATCAGTTGGCTCATTCTCCTCTGACCTCTAGCATCAACAAGGCATTTTCGCCCACAGGACTGCCGCATACTGGATGTTTTTCCCTTTTCACACCATTCTTTGTAAACCCTAGAAATGGTTGTGCGTGAAAATCCCAGTAACTGAGCAGATTGTGAAATACTCAGAACGGCCCGTCTGGCACCAACAACCATGCCACGCTCAAAATTGCTTAAATCACCTTTCTTTCCCATTCTGACATTCAGTTTGGAGTTCAGGAGATTGTTTTGACCAGGACCACACCCCTAAATGCATTGAAGCAACTGCCATGTGATTGGTTGATTAGATAATTGCATTAATGTGAAATTGAACAGGTGTTCCTAATAATCCTTTAGGTGCATGTAGATTTAGAAGGGAAGGTGGTGAGAAGTTATGAAGTACAATACTTTATAAACAGCGCTAAGTCTATGGAATTTGAGGAATTCTGACAAAGGTTTGTCACACATGTATGCATGGGAGGCAATTAAAAGGCTTAAAGAAAAGTAATTCCATGCCAGATGAAGGGATGGCAGAGTACACTAATCCTTACTCTTTTTCATCGGCAGACCACAGGAAATTTCACCTGTATCCGATAGCAACACTTCCGGCATCGGGCGATTACGTCACTTCTGTTTCCAGTCCCGATGATGTCACTTCCCCTGCCTTACTTTAAAGCCGCCATGTTTACCTGTCTGTTTGCTCTTTGTTTTTGGACTGAAGTCTGCAAATCTCTGAACCAACCTTCATTTTTAGGCAGCCTGCTTTAAGTATATAGGTGGCTGCCTCTTTCTGTGTCCGTTTAATGATTTCTTAGGCTACACAATAAAGAATACTAAGGGGGAAAGTAGAGTAATAGAGAACTCTAGCAAGACAAAACACCATTTAGTTCTAAACTTGAGATGTTGCAGTTTCAGTTTAGTCAGTTCAAAGCAAATAGACAGGCTGGGCATTGGGCGGTGGTGAGCATTTAAATCAATATAGAGTCACACAATTGCATCTGGGGATCAGCTTCCTGGAACTACTATGGTAAGAGATACCACTCTATGATGAGATGGACACTATTGCTAAATGTTGTCAGAGATGGCTGGGGTGGCTACCCAGCCGGGACACCCAGGAGGACCGGAGGAGGGCTTGTGCCTTCCCCAGGCCATGTGGGGGCAACCGCCCTGGTACCTTTGGGGGCCACGGGTACAGATCTTTGAAGCTCCAGCCTGTAGGGGCCCGTGGTCACCACCAGGGGGCGCCCCTATGCCTTTGGAGCCCTGGACCTCAGCACCTCCGCCACACCCGGAAGTGCTGGGGGGAAGAGGAGCAGGGACACCCGGAGTGCTTCTGGCGCTGCAGCCGGCACTTCCGCCACACTGGGGCGTGTTGGTGGGAGATTGCTGGAACACACCTGGAGCACATCCGGGTACTTATAAGAGGGGCCGCCTCCCTTCATGTGATGGCTGGAGTTGGGAGTGTAGAGGACGAGGTCTTAGGAGGAGGCAAAGAGGCGGCCTGAAGAAAGAAAGGCAGGACTTTGGGGGACTTGTTGTGGCCAGGACTTTGGGGGACTTTTGGGGTTGCTGCACTGTAAATAATGGACTTAAATAAATGTGTGTTGGGTGACATCAACGTGTCCGCCTATCTGTGTCCGGGCTGGCTTCCACAATGTCTTTTCTCTTTCACTTGCAGTTCCAAGAAGATGCCCAGTAAGAGTACCTAATCCCGCCCAGAGCCGGACCTGCATTTTCCAGATGGGGCTTCATAAAAGTGGATGGCTCTGGAAGATGTGCGGCATTTGGACCTGCACCTTGAGAAGGACAGACCTCCTGCATAAGTTTTCCTTAAAGCCGCTCCAGATGGAGCATCTTTCTAGTTGGGTCATACGGTCATCTTTTAAATTGTAGTCTGTTGTCTTGGTCAATGGCTATATTTTGTCAGATGATATCAGAAGTTATTAATGATTTGATGCCTGTCAAAACAGACCAGGCATTGTTTGATGGATTTTTCTGTGACTTGAAAGGTGTGTAAATCTGCATGTTTTGCAAATCGTTAGCAAAAGAGGGATGGATATTACTAGTTAGGCAAATTAATATTTGTATTAAAGAAGTCTGCACCAAATTATCATCTTTCTGGGCAAAATTTGTAAGTGCCTTTCAGACAGCCTTGGTGTCAAAATCCCTCCTAATCCATTAACAGCTGTGTTTTTTTGGGCTCACAGATGGGCTTAAAGTTGAGAAGGGCAAACAAACTGTAATTGCCTTTACTTCACTATTAAAACGTAGACTCAAAGAAATGGGCTCTGACCATCACGCTCAGTTCAGCAAGGGACAGCTCGAAAAGTTGGACACCAGAAAGGTTGAGAAAGACTGTTTTACAGCACATTATTAAGACTTTTAAAAAATAAAAATGAAATAACAGAAATTGCACCAAAGTGTGCATGAATATTTGGAATGTCAACAAGTATGAACAGTTTCTTATCCACATAACCAAGCCAACTCAATCTTAACCTGAACTAGGAAACAATAGTCATTCTACAGCTGTTCTCACTGACTTGGGATTTGTTTGACTGACATATAATTGAATGAAAATGCCCAGAGCAGCTTAACTGGCTCCTCTCAATCTGGAGGAGCAGCGACTCCACTCTGTGGTGCAGTTTAGAACATGAGATGTATTTCCAAGTACAACTTTTATCCTTGGGTTTGGTTGAGTTCAGGTGTCATTTCTCAAATATACGATGAGCTTGGTTCAGATTTAGTTTATCACAATTGGGACAGAATCTCATGTCTCAGTTGCTCCCCAATGTCCCTTTAATATAGCCCCCAACCTAATTTTTGTTCCTGCCTTTAATATTTTTAATCTGGGAGGTTAAATTCATCAATGTTATCCTTAAGCAAAGTAAAGACCACATAAACTGAAGTAAAACAGAGAATTGACTCAGAAGAGTACAGTTTAGTGCAGCCCAAAGATTTCATCATAAATTTGAAAATTATGAGGGTAATTGAAAAAGCAAAGGCAATTTGAAAATTACACGGTAACCACAAGGAATAGCAAATCATGTAAATGTGAAGCTGCTGTTGACACTGTAGCGCAGATGTTGATGACCTGTCTAAATCAGGGTTTAAAACACAGTTTAATGCTCCTTTCATCATAGGTTCATGATGGCTCATATTGGAAATGAATACAAAAACTTCTTTTTGTTATGCAAATGTGGTACATACAGGGTGGTCCAGATCTAATTATGCAGATCCAGATCGTCTGGATGACTTTGATTTATGCGGGGACAATTCCAGTTTGGCGTGAAAACGATTCTTCATGTCATCAGTTCACACACTTCTCGATGGTCCGGGAATTTTCGGGTGATTTTCTATGTAATAAACTTAAGTTATATTGTAATGAAAATTGCATAATTAAATCTGGACCACCCTATACAGTACAGGCCAAAAGTTTGGACACACCTCCTCATTCAATGTGTTTTCTTTATTTTCATGACCATTTACAGCACTCCATCACTCTCCTTCTTGGTCAAATAGCCCTTACACAGCCTGGAGGTGTGTTTGGGGTCATTGTCCTGTTGAAAAATAAATGATCGTCCAACTAACCTGACTTCTGCACAACACAACTGCTGGTCCCAACCCCATTGATAAAGCAAGAAATTCCACTAAATAACCCTAATAAGGCACACCTGTGAAGTGAAAACCATTTCAGGTGACTACCTGTTGAAGCTCATCGAGAGAATGCCAAGAGTGTGCAAAGCAGTAATCAGAGCAAAGGGTGGCTATTTTGAAGAAACTAGAATATAAAACATGTTTTCAGTTATTTCACCTTTTTTTGTTAAGTACATAACTCCACATGTGTTCATTCATAGTTTTGATGCCTTCAGTCATGAAAATAAAAAAAACACATTGAATGAGGAGGTGTGTCCAAACTTTTGGCCTGTACTGTATATTATCTAGAACTAATTACATTTCATTTAGAATGTTACTCGGTCTGCATATTTCGTAATCTATGTAATATCAATTGTTTCTGCCCATCCCTTTCAGCTCCCAGCACTGCTATTCATGTTCACGCTCTGGTTACATCTCGTATTGATTATTGTAATTCTATCCTTTCTGGTCTTTCTCACAGACTCCTTTACAAACTCCAGTTGGTCCAGAATTCTGCAGCTCGTATGATTACCAGAATCCCTTCCATTCAAAACATTACTCCTGTCCTTCAGCAGTTTCACTGGCTCCCTATTAAATACCGCATTGATTTTAAGATTCTGCATATTACTTACAAGACCCTTCATAATCTGGCACCTCCTTATTTTTCTGATCTTCTTCACATCTCCATTTCTTCTCGTATCCTTAGATCTTCTTCCTCAATCAATCTTATTATACCTCCTGCTCACTTGACTACCATGGGGTTTGGAGCTTTCAGTTGAGCGGCTCCTCGCCTCTGGAACTCTCTCCAAGACATTAGTAATGCTGACTCTCTTCATCTAAAAACACATCTTTTAAAGCTGGCTTATTCTGTCTGATAATTTTAGCTGATAAATTTAAATTTAATTTTATTATTGTATTTATCCTGGTTTTATTGTACTGTAACATTTTATTAATTTTATGTTGTGACTGTTGTTATGAATGTGCTCTGTAAGGTGTCCTTGTGTGCCTTGAAAGGCACCTGAAAATAAAATAAATTATTATTATTTAGTTTCTCTATTGAAAATTTTGTACAAGTAAAGTTTAGCTTATTTTGGCTTAATTGTCCTCCTTTGCTATTCAAATGCCCGCCCCAGGATGACATCCTAGTAATGGCACTGCAACAGGCAGTGTAGTGTAGTGGTTAAGGCTTTGGACTTCAGACCCTGAGGTTGTGGGTTCAATTTCCACTACTGACACCACTGTGTGACCATGAGCAAGTTACTTGACCTGCCTGTGCTTCATCTGGAAAAACCAAAAAGTAGTGTAACCAATTGTGTCATAAATGTTTTAAGTCACCTTAGATAAAGGCATCAACCAAATAAGTACATGAATCAGACAGCATCTTCTTTCACATTTGCTGCTGTTAGCACAGAATTCACTCAGCACTTGACCTACACCTTTTGCAGTGTGATCACCGTTTCTGAATGAATGAAAATGCCACCAAGTTGACAGCATGGACAAGCGCATTTTGTTACAATTTGTTTTGTTGACTTTCTTGCCTTTGAATGTGATGATCTGTCCAACAATACACAATGTCATTTTTTCAAAATGTAACATTGGTTCAAATCCCTGCCCGCTCACTGTCTATAGGGAGTTCCCATATTCCCTTGTGCCTTTGTCATTTTCCCATGGGTTTAGGTTTTATTCCTTCATTCCACAGACGAAAATAACTGATTAATTGGTGATTCTACATTAGCCATGTGCTAGTGAATCTGGATCTGCATTGCCATTTCAGAAGAGCCTACTGTTGATGAGATAGGCTTTATCCACTCAGTAAATTGTGATAATACAAGTTCAGAAAATAGAAAATAGACAAACTGAGACAAAAATTATGTATTTCGTTGGCCCACAGCCAGATCTAAAGTAAAAAAAAAAAGTTTGGGTATTTTTGAGAGTTGATGTAGTTGTTCAGTTAAAAAGTTTAAAACTAGAAGCTTTCATATTCAACTAAAGTTCTGTGCTGGCCAAAGAAATCCTATGAATCCTACTCAAACTCACCTCAGCCAAAGATGAAGAAAAGTGATTGCAGTTCTTATGCATTAGGTGATAGGCGTTGCCTTTAAACTCCTTCCCCAGTTCCTCCATGATCTTCTCAATGTCCTCCTCTGTGAAGTCTGTTGTTCCGAGTGCAATGGCCTCTCTACAAAAAAATGAGACAGCATGAAGTCTTTACTTTCTGGAGGGACCATAAATGAAGTGGTTTCAACAAATGATAACGTTTCATAATCATTGGATGTTGTGTGTATATTACACAGTGAATTCAGAAAGTACTCTGGCCCTTCACTTTCTGCAGACTTATTTATGCTGTGTTGACTGGGCCCAAAAATGGCCAAAATGAAATGGCTTACTCAAGAAAGATGTCATTGCATGTGACAAATTGCCAAGAAACTGAAGATTTCACACAAAGGTATCTGTTATTGTCTTGAGAGAAAAGGAAAACTGTAGGAATATAAAGGCCTTGATGGACAACTGCATACGAGAAGGACATCTGAGAGTGTAGCGTGAGAAACAAACACCTGTAAGGTCCTCAGTTGGCCTCTTCACTAAATACATGGCAGTGTTGACTGCAATAGAGAAAAGATGATTTCAGGATGTCAACCATCATATGCTTTTCCAGTCATCTTCCATCCAATGTCTGTGTACTTTTTCACATTTTAAACTTTTCTTTTTATGTGCCAACTTCACATAGGGCTTTTTCTTTGAAACTCTTCCTCTACAGTAAAGCCAGCATCCCAGAATCATGATGCTTGCTGTTTTTGTATGAAATTGCACAGTGTTTAGGTGTTAATAGAATATTATTTTGTTTTTAAATTTTACAACACCCCATTCATTTTTAGATTTTTTTTTCTGTTAAGTTAATTTGAGACTTTATATTCACTCCCTATAAGTCAGTGTGTGTAAATATGAGCATTGCATGCAATGGACCAGCACCCAGATAGTTTCTTCCTTGGGGCCAATGCATTTAGGAAAGCCACTGCTCCCCACGTGTCTGATGG
This sequence comes from Polypterus bichir lapradei, assembly GCA_026402145.1. Lineage (NCBI taxonomy): Eukaryota > Metazoa > Chordata > Cladistia > Polypteriformes > Polypteridae > Polypterus > Polypterus bichir. The sequence continues at coordinate 15,501,255 of JANRMT010062798.1, forward strand.
TTAAAGAATGGATGGGTGATTATGGCTGCTTCTCTTCCCTTCTTGATAATCCCATTACTTTCAGTTCACATCTCCACTTGCTTTGAAATTCTAAATTTCAGCTGAAGAGCTGCTGCAGCTTCCTGGTTAGTCCATCTGCCCGAACATGAATGATAACACTGTAGTAATGCTCTCTCCTTCACTGTTCACCCTGCCCTATGTTTAAACACCTTTTCCTATCCACTAAAGCCCTAAAACAATTTCTCAACATCATACATTTAAGCAAATGCTACAGTTCTATCAATTGGACCACAAAAGAACATTATTTTTGTTCTCTTATGCATCATAAACCACAATCCTTCACATTTCTCAGTTTCTCCTTGCATGTGTAACTGACTCAAAATTATCTTCAGTATCAGTATCAAAATTATTGGTTTCTTTTTCCATATATGCTCTTAATTAGACGGCCTTTCTGGAGCTCAACCAATATTGTGACAGGTGAAAATTATTTTATTTCCATCAATTAAAAAACACCCCTCTAATACTTGGAGAGAGAGAGACAGAGAGGTTAGGAGAAGACACTAATACAGCCTATTGCCTCACCCACCGCATGACAAACCAACTCAGGATCTCATATTAGAACCTGAGTGCAGCCATGCAACGGGTGACACCTCAGCACCACACTAGTTCAGATGGAATGGAACTAGTGTCAGGTTTGTTATGGTAGCTGGAGTGTCAGTTCTGCCACCAACCCCCCGGTTTTTCCCTGCAGGTTGGAGGAGCTACATGCAGATTAACGTCACACCCAGGACGGACCAATTGCAGGTTAAGGGCCTTGCTCAAGGGCCCAACGGAGTAGAGTCACTTTTGGCATTTACAGGATTTGAACCAGCAACTATGAAGAAATTTAACCGAATTCTAACAGCCTATTGCACCTCTCAAACTAAAAAAAAACCCTTCTATCTTTGGTTTCTGGACCAACCAAATCATTTTTTGTTTGTCACAGACATGGTGACCAAGGATTATTGTGATTGATTTAAAAAAAAAAAATAATAATAATAATAAAATAAAACAAAGACATAGTCAGACACAGCAGAGTGGAAAAATTAAACCGTTTCAATCAATTATCGAAAGGACAAGAAGGAATTGAGAATCAAAGTCAAAATTAGGTCAAAACCTAATTTAAGGCGTACTTGAAGAAGCTGATATGGGGATGGATTATGCATATGTACTGTGTGTGTCCTGTATCTTTCACATGTATTGATCAGACACATAATATAGTAATGACTAAGGTTAGTTGTACATGATCTGAAAAGTAATCACTTAAAGATTTGCTGCGCTGCTGGGCTTGTTGCATGGCTGGCTAGAACCAGGCAGATGGGGTGTTTCAGGGCGCCATGGGCTAACGGTGTGAAAACATGAGGTCCGCTTTGTGAAACATTTGTCATGGGTAAAACATTGAGAAGATTAGAGAAGAAAGGCAGGAGCTGGACAAGGTTGGTCTTGGGGCCAGAGGCTCCAAACAAGGTTCTCATACCGGGAGTCACAAACAACATTGCATGGAATCACTATTATGATTCAGGAATGCATAGGCATCACCTGTTGTGTATATTACAGGACACATTGAAATGACCATGCAAAAAGCCCCAAAATTTGAATTATTTTGTATTATTGTTTAAGCTAGTCGATTTATCAGATAAGACCTTTCATGCTGAAATTCTAAAGCAGGAGTTTACTGGCCAGGCTAGCTAGCCAGGAGAAAAACAGGTGATGGAGTTAAAAGGAAATCTTGAAAGGATGGAATAAGACCGAATCATGCTGAAACAAGAACTGGGATGAAGTTGGGAGTTGGCTTATCTATGATAATAGATATGATTTATCGATGATAAATATGTAACCTTTTTCTCCTGCCTGTTCTGTACTCTGTCTAATTGTCTGGTGTTACTGATATAAAAGAAAGAGGGAAATGTTGAACTACAATAGCAGTTAACAAGGACAGTGTTGTAAGAGTATGGGATTTGGGGGCATTCTGTTAAGGTCTACACAATAGAGATTATAAAGGGGAATAGGGTCACCTGAGGACCCTAACACAACAAAGCACATTTTTAGGTATCCTAGCTTTGGATCTTGCTGATAAAAAAGTGCTAATTAGGTGTAATTAACCCAAGACAGTGACAAGATCATTTAGTTTTTAAAAGATTGTATTTAACTTGACTCCTCTGTCTGTTTATTTGTCTGGGTCAAATCTTGCAACTGATTTTAGTCCCACTTTTGGCAAAACAAATTTCTTCAAATTTTGTATACGTGTTTAGCATCGATGACAATATAATAATCTGTCAAAACCGATGCAATTATGTAACAAATTTCGCCATAATAAATGGTTATGCGATTCCAATTAACACACACACAGCAATGACGGAGAGAGAATATAGTGAGATATAGGAGCATACAAGTGAGAGACACATTGGATCGCCCCCACTTGCCTCTTCCAGTGAAGGGAACGGCTAAATATGTGTGCCGACTTTATTTGTTTACTCTTACCATTCTGTCATCGATATTTTCTTTTCGTAGCATCTGAACGCTAATCTCATAAGAGCCCGAACAGAAAAATAGACCAAAATATAATTATTTTTAGTATTCAAATAATTCTGCAAAGAAGATATATTATGCAATACTTTTAAAGAAACTTCCTGTTCATGAAAAATGATTAAAGAAAAATTATTTGCAAAATATTCAAAGACTAAAAAGTAAAAAATAAAATACAGGGGGTCCTCGGGTTACAACGTTTCGACATTACAACGTTTCGAGTTTACAACACTCACTCCCATAAAAACTTAAAAAAATTGAGACATGAGAAGGAATAAAGGTAAGGATTTTTTTACACTCATTTTTTCTGTTACTACACTACAGTGTACAGTACAGTATATTTATGTCCTTTTCTTTTTTGTCAGGCTTAGATTTTGTGTTTTTATGTTGTAGATTATGATCTTGCAAATGTGTTAAGATAGGTAAGTGACTTAGGCTAGAGTGTGTTTCGACTTACACCAAAATTCGGGTTACATCACTGCTGTAGGAACGGAACTGTGTCGTAACCCGAGGACCCCCTGTATATATAAACTTACACTTTTACTGTAAAACTTCAGTAAATACAATTTTTTGAATTAAATTTTCATCAATATCGCATTGAATTTTGATTCTGTGTTTGGACTTACATCGTGACAATGCATCGTATAACTGCCCGTGATTGAATTTCGTTTCTTTCTCTCTAATAAATAAAATGACCTTTTCAAATGTTTGTCTCTGTGATTTGTTAATTGTCTTTGCAAAAGCTGTTCTAATGAGAAACTGTTAATGTTTTAATACAAATGGCATATAAAGATCTCCTTTGTTGCATAATGTTTTCTGGGGAAGATGTACTACATTACCTTCTTGGATACATCCTTCTTCCTACAATAATTCGGGTGGTGGAAGACCGGACAATGTTAATGGTTGTAGATATTCTTTGGGATGTTGTAAATTGATGTTTTCATCTTCCACACGATCACTACCAACTGTTTCATCAAAGTCTATTGATATGCATTTAGCCAATTTGCTGTGTAACCGATTGAAATTTTTGGTGTTAATTTGTTTGACTTCATTGTTTCTCAGTGCTAGGACTGCCTGTGTATTCATTTCTTTTATTGATATCCCTTCAGGATGAAATTTATCAATAATATTTGGACATAATGTGTCTTCTTTAACTGAGAACTTAAAGTGAGGAAAATGTAAAAATTTATTAGCCAAAAGAGCAGGAACTGTGTCTGTCAAAAGCATTCACACGAATGAGAGGTGAGAGGACCGTGTGCGTGGTTGAATATGGTTTAGAGGAGCGCGTGACTTGAAAAAATGTTATGTCAAAAATCTCTTCTCGTGAGACTTGAAAAAATCTGGTCACGTTCAGGATTTTTTATATAATAGAGAGAAATGCACTAAAAAGCAAAAAATACATTTTTCTTTAACCACAAATTTTTGTGGTGACATGTGACTAAATAAAATTGTGGGGTGCACATAAATTAGTTAATTCAATCAAGTAATAGAATAGTTACTTTCATCATAAAAAATATACATAAATAAAACAAAATCACAATTCCACACCATGTTAAACAAGTTTAAAAAATTGTTTGACTCAGTTAATTTATGTGTGCCCTATGATTTTATTGAATCACATATAACCATGAAAATTGTTGTTAAAGAAAAAAATATTTTTTGCTTTTTAGTGCATTTATAACTAAAGTAAATAAAATTGTTTAACTTTTGCATATTTTATTTTTGAAACTTTTTGCTGTACTTTGTAATGCCTCTTTGCTTTGATGATCGTTCATGTTTGATTGTTCATGTACGTATTTCAGACCCTTGCCTCTCTTGTGACTTTTGCCTGTTTCTGGTTTTACTGTATCATCTCCTCGTCTTACTACTCTAATTTTTTCCAATGGGCACTCATTTTTCTCACCATCCTCATAACAGTTATTTTGAAAGGATTGAATTACTTCTACTAAGAGGAACTTACACTAGATAGCAGTCCCATATTTCTCATGCTCTATTTACTTATACAAAGATTTTCCAAAGCTATTCAATAAAAGCACAGAATGGAGCATATTGTGAATTTCAGGTGTGCTTCCGAGTTGTGAGACTCTGAAAAATACTTGGGCCACTCCATCTGAGTTATTTAAATGGATGGCCAAGTAGTAAAAGAATAAAAAAAACAAGCTCCTAAGAAAAGCTTTGTAATTTTTAGTTATACTTAGTTACATTTATTTACACTTGACAGAGAAACTATGGCACCAGAATTCATGGAATAGACTCTTGTAAGTCGAATATGCCTTTCTTTCCCACCTACTTGAATTTGAAGGTCTCCCCGAGCTCAGCTGCATTTCCTGGAGTGATTTCAAAGATTCCACTGAAAGGATAAGGGTGCCCTCCATAGGCAAACTCTGGAAAAGAAAGCATATTTGTGATTGGAATTGTTATGTTCTTTCCAGACTTGTAAGGAACATTGTGTTCATTAATATTAATAGAGAACTCCAAGTAATCTGTAATTATCCATGTCAGGCATTAGTCAGATGTTTACATGGTCCTCAAAATGAAAGCTAACTGTAATATTGTGGTCATCATCATTCACAAAAAAGGTAACAGGGGCAACATAAAAAAAGAAAGCATGTTGCTCATCTGTGTCTCTCACAAGACTATTCTACACATAATGTACTTATTAATCAAAACTGTCAAAATTAAATGAAAGCTTCTGTTCATGACAGATTATCAATATATATTTTAGACATTGCTGTACTTTAAAATTAGCATGATTAACTGTTAAATAGAATAAAAGACACACTCAATATCTGCTTGAGACTCTTTAGTCAAAAAATCTTTATTTTCTGCACAAATTACAATTGATTGCAAGATCAAAAAGCAATTTATTATTATTGCTTAAAGATTGATCTTACAATAATAGATTAGACAAAGAGAATGGTGTAAATGGAAGTGAATCCCACAGCTTGTGAATGGAAGACTTTTCTGTATGGTGAAGCAAAGCTGCAGAAGGCTCACTTTCTAAAGTAGTATGAGTGATGTTCAAAAAGTTTCTGCACTTTTTTTAACTCCATTTATTAAGAATTTCAAAAATAAGTTACATCACTTTACCACATAGTCACCTTTGTTTGCGATGCAATTTTCCCAGTGTTGTACCAACTTTTGAAGGCCCAATCACTACTCCTCCCACCTTCACCATTTCCAATGAAAATATAAAAGTGCGGAAACTTTTTGATCGTCCCTCATATATAAACAAAATGACAGAGTACTTTGTACATTCTTCTTAATATTCTTTAAATTACCAGAAAAACACAGACAGTTTATAATGTTGTTATTTTCATTCAAAGAAAAACAGCTAATTTCATGATTAAGCATAATGGTTCTCACATACTCGAGACCATTCTCACTGGAGGAACTGAACTACCTTTCTGATAAGTTTGTTTAGTCTGTTGACATCACCTGCACTAATGCAATTTCCCCAGCATACTACAACATAGACCATTACACTGGCCACTAAAGACTGGTAGAAAACATGCAACAGTGACCTGCATACACTAAACGATCTTTTCTGCCGCAGGAAAAGGCTATGATTATTTCCTTTGTCTTACTGACATTGAGTTTCAGGTTGTTCAGTTTGCACTAAGGTTGTACAGAATACAGATAATGAAAAATATCTTCTTCTTTTGGCTGCTCCCATTAGGGGGTTACCACTGCAGATCATCTTTTTTCATTGTCTTACTGTCTTCTGCATCTTGCTGTGTCACACCTATCACCTGCATATCCCCTCTCATCACATCCATAAACCTTCTTTTAGGTCTTCCTCTTGTCATCTAGTCTGGCAGCTCTGTCTTTAGCATCCTTTTTCCAATATACTCAGCATCTCTCCTCTGCATATGTCTAAACCATCGCAATCTCGCCTCTCTGACTTTGTCTCCCAACCATTCAACCTGAGCTGAGCCTCAAATGTACTATTTTCTAATCCTATCCATCCTCGTCACACCCAGTGCAAATCTTAACATCTTTAACTCTGCTACCTCCAGCTCTGTCTCCTGCTTTCTGGTCAGTGCCACCGTCTCAAACCCATATAACATAGCTGGTCTCACTACCATCCTGTAGACCTTCCCTTTCACTCTTTCTGATACTCATTTGTCACAAATTACTCCTGACACTCTTCTCCTCCCATTCCACCCTGCCTGCACTCTCTTTTTCATCTCTCTTCCACAATCCCTCTTACTCTGTAGTGATGATCCCAAGTATTTAAACTCCTCCACCTTCGCCAACTCTACTCCTTGAATCCTCACCATTCCACTGACCTCCCTCTCATTCACACACATGTATTCTATCTTGTTCCTACTGACCTTCACTCCTCTCCTCTCTAGAGCATATCTCCACCTCTCCAGGGTCTCCTCAACCTGCTTCCTACTATTGCTACAGATCAGCAAACATCATAGTCCACGGGGACTCCTGTCTAATCTCGTCTGTCAACCAGTCCATCACCATTGCAAATAAGAAAGGGCTCAGAGCCAATCCATGATCTAATCCCACCTCCACAGTGAATGGATCCATCACTCCTACCACAGACCTCACCACAGTCACACTTTCCTCATACATATCCTGTACCACTCTTACGTACTTCTCTGCCACTCCCGATTTCCTCTTACAATACCATAACTCCTCTTGAGGCACCCTATCATATGCTTTATCCAGGTTCACAAAAACGCAATGCAACTGCTTCTGGCCTTCTCTATACTTCTCCATCAACACCATCAGAGCAAACATTGCATCTGCGGAGCTACTTCTTGGCATGAAACCATACTCATCTGTCACAAATCACTCCTGACACTCTTCTCCACCTATTCCACCCAATTTTTGAAATAGTGTGGAATAAGCAGTTCAGTATTATCGGTACCAGAAATGGTAATTTTGAAAGACCTTGTGCACAGCTCCTCATTCTTTCACTCTCTGGCACAATGGTGACTCCACTGAGGACAATTCCATCTTCCTCCACTTTTCGACATGATGAAGACTCTACAGGATAATTTAAACAGGAACTGTTGCAGCAAGGCTGGTAGGTGCACGTTTACTGGGTGCAAAACAGAAGTAGGTGATAGTGTGGCACACTGAGGCGGCTGGAGTGGGAGGTAGGGGGGGGGGGGGGGAGGGGGAAGGTTATCTGTGATTTGCTTTGATACTGTTCTGAGCTCCAAAAGCTGGTATCGATACTAAAATCAAAATTTTAGCACTGATCCAAAAGTAGTTTGTATCATTCAACAAAATTCAATACTTGGGTCCTGTATTTATTCTCCTAACTATGGCTGTGTCATTGGAAAATTTCTGCAGATGACACGCAGTGATTCAAGGCCAGAAAATCTATAAACAAAAAATCACAATACAGCAAACCAAACAAAACAGGCCAAAGCTGAAGTGAGAAGTTCAGGCTTCCCTTAAATACCTGCTTGCAGTCCCCCAGCTGCATCGACAGGTGGATCTATCTTCTAGGGCACCACATAATGGTGACAGGGTTGATAATGAAAAACGTTAGATAAAAACTTAACAATATAGAAAAATGAACAAATAACAGCATATTAAACAAACAAAACACACAAAACAAGACCAAACACACAGGCACTTATCTTTTTATTAAGGTGGATAACAACAAAAACACTAAAATTAACTTAAGTCAATTTTTCCCCAGGATGAGAAATCCCATCCCTTCCAGAAGTCTCCGGTAAAACCCAGACAAGCACTGGGAGTAGACTTTCAATTTAGACCCACAACTATTACAGACAGAGCTTCTAATTGGAAGACTTTTGGTTTTATTTTCAAACCTGTGCTTTCATTGAGAGCACACTGAAGGGTGTCAGTGAAACCTTTAAATTGCTCCTTAATATCAGCCTGCTTTTCACTGAGACACATTACTCCTGTCAACACATTTATTATCTTAAGGTCACTAATGATTCCTCAGTATGTTATGAGACAGAATCCCCAGGAAATGCTGTAAGTGACAAGAAAAGACCACAATGTAATAAACAAGATGATTGTTGTAGTTAGGACAATGCCAGGTCAATACCAGAAGACTGAAAAGAAACAAGAGTGAACAGCAGAGGGGCAAAAAAAAAAAATAAAAGTGAAGAAGGAAACAAAAAAATGGAACAAAACTTAGAATGTGGTTAGATATCAAAATTGAAGTGAAAAAGCAAGGGTCTGACTGTCATAAGGAAGCATATTAGGGCCACAGAGAAGAAAAAAATAGGGACACAGAGAAGAAAAAAAAAGGTCTATGTCGAGATTAAAGTCAAAAAGTAGACTTTGATCTACAAATTTCTACTTTAATCTCATAGTTTATTTTTTCATTAAGGTAGAATGTCAAAAACTTCATCTTAAAATCGATGTTTAATTTATTTGAGCTTCTCAAATCCCATCATAACTAAAGTAGCATGTTAAATGCTTCCTATTCTATGTGTTCCCCAACCCAGTCGTGCTTATTAAACGGGATTTCCTTACGCCGGCAGGAGCGTGCAGGCAGTGATCGCCACAAAAAATACATTACATTCATGATATTATAGCTGTCTGAACATTTTAGAATACTAAGATGTATACTTGATATAATTTTCATGTTCAAATGCATTAAAGTATGTATATAACATTTTACAGATTAATCTGTAACAAAAATTTTTGCCCGGTCCAGGGATTGTTCTTGCCTCCTGCAAGATGCCCACTGTGACGCACCCAACCCTGGATGGAATCATTTATTACAGCAGTACTGTGTCTGTCAAATGTAGCCCCCAATGTAACCCCCAATTTATGTCCTTCTGTATTCTTTTTGCATGTAACCAATCGCCACACAATAAGTGTCCGTAATAAATGTAAAACCAGCTGTAGGTTTAGAATGCTAATTCTTCAAAACTTTTAAGGAACATTGAAAATTTTTTGTTATACATGTTAAATTATTCCATCCATCCATCCAGGATCATGGCAGTCCCAGTAAGCATAGAGCGCAAGGCCGTAACAATCCCTAGACGAGACGCCAGCTCATAGCTACCGCTGTGCCACAGTGCCTCCACATGTTTAATTATTAACAGTATTGATTAATTAAATGAAGTTAACAATTTATCTGTAAAATGTAATATACAGTTTATGCTTTTAATGCATTTCATCATAGAAATAATATCAAGTATAAATTCTAGTATTCTAACAACACACAGCTCCAAGAAGATAGCTCTTGGAAATCAAAAATTGCCTTAGAAGCCAGTCACCCTCATCTCTAAATATGCACTCTCTTCTAATTCTTCTATTTGTGATGTCTACTAACAACGTTAAAGCAGCCATGGCAGTTGGAATAGATCGACCATTCTGTGCATCATTACATTGTTACAGAACGGTTACAATCAAGTGCCTTAAATTTGTATACGATATGCAATTAATTTCAGTGTTTTTGATAAAACCCACATCATAAATGTGAATCTAAAAAAGAAAAGCAGACCACAGAAACAGAAGCACTGCTTTGACGCTGGGTGCCTCCTGTTTACAAAACTGAGCAGAAACGTGCATACACATGACACGAGGCTGCTGTGATAATGCGCATGGCTTTACACCAAGTTTAATTTTTATACTTCTGGAAGTGAGCATGGAAATACGTGTACACAACATTTTTGTGTGTACGCATCGTTTATACACCAGGCCCCAGGAACAGAGTTAGAGACCCCCGTCTGAGAAACATTATTTTTATTAATATTATTAATATTAATTAAAACTATAAATAGTAGTAATATTGCCTGGACTAAGTGAACAAGATCACTGAATTTCTTAGTGTGTGGATCAGAAGGCAATAGCTAGCTATCATTTGATTAGGTTACCATTTTGGAAGGGCTGTCGATTAAATGCATGAGGTTGTATTTTAGTTGCACATGGCTGAGCCCTTTATAAAGATTTAAAGCAGTTTAAAAATAGGCTGGTTTGTGTAAAATGTATGAGACATTTTTGTAAGTAATACTTAAACAGTACATTTACTCTGGTCCTAACCGAAACTCTCAAGTATTCTTCCTAAGATCTACGTACAGTATATACTCGCGTTTAAGTTTTCACATGGATAAGTCGGGACTTGATTTTACTGTATAATTTCTGGTATTTTATAATGTCGGTTGTATGTCGATGTAAGTCAAATGCAGATTCAAACCCTCATACACCTTTATCGTAAGAGCATCCCTTATCTACGATGGAGCATTCAATCAGAATAAAATATGAAGCTGGTTTTAAATTAAACGTCGTTGAAGTGGTGAAAGAAATTGGTAACTGTGCTGTTGCAGCAAAATTCGATGCATCTGACAAACTGGTGTGAGATTAGAGAAAGCAATAATATGTAAAAAAATAAAAATAAATCTAAGTGTCATATTTTTGAACGGGCTTATAAGTCAGGGTTTGATTTTATGATAGATTTTTCAGGATTCAAGACCCGACTTATATGCAAGTATATAAGGTAAATATGTCTTTACAGGTAAATCCTCAAAGATGGAATTTTATAACATGGTGTAATGGTGGTGACACCGTGCATCAGCCTGGGATGAGTTATTCATTGAATGACATGGCATTCCATCATGTAAATGAGCTGCTAGAAAGTCAGCTAAAGACTAGCCTATAAAAACAACAAGCCTGCAAAGTCCATCTAGTGTGGCAACAACAAGCATTCCTTATAATGATTGAAAGCCAAAGGAAAGAGCCTTGTAAAGAGCAGAAATTCTATTCTTGTACTCTGTGCCAGTGCTACATTGGTGTCAGCAGTAGGATGAAAAGAAGACCAAATGTTCAATGTAGCAAAGAGCAGAGTGCCACTGAGGTCTGCAATGAACCTGCTTGCTTCATTTGAGGAGTTGCTTTGACAGCTAAAACTGAGATCTGGACTTGCATTGCCATTTGCAGCGTCAATTCACTTCAGTTCTGTTCTGCAGCTCCAAACAAGGAGGCTCAGGTAATTGCTTATAAATGGCAGACCACCATACAGAAGTGCAGTGTTTAACACCTGTGGTGCATCACATGACAGGGCAGTACTCAACCTCTTTGCTGTGCCATCTGACAACCAACATTCAACATCCTGCTGCGCCACCTGACAACGAAGTGCCAAAGACCCCTGCTGATGTACTTTATTCACTACTTGCACAACCACAATGGAAACAAAGACCACCATGCCGTTTCAAAGATTTAGAAGGTAGGCCTTTGTAACGGCACTGACATTCCATCATGCCAATTAGCAGATTTAAAGCCAGCTGCAGGGCATCCTATAAAAATGAAAAGCCTGTAAAGTCACAAGCGACAAGCAGTTCTTTTAAGGATAGTGAATGACCTAAAAGAGTAGACAACCAATTCTGACACTCATTGCTGGTGTTGAAATAGACAGAATTGTTCCACTGTGCAGATGTCATTGTACTGGCCATTGTAATGTATTATTTCTGCTTCTTCTATTTATTTACCCTTCTCAAATGAGAGGTTTTAACTGATACTGGAAGACTAGTGCCTGATATTTATGAACTGACCAGGACTTTGTAGCAATCAAGCAGCAGTGTATACCACTAGCTACTCATAAACAATTCAGTAAAATCAAAAGACTAGGAGGGATCGTCTGAAGCAAAGCAAGAAGATGTACTTAGAGTAAGTTTAGTTTCAGAGAAGGGCTTCTCCAAACCAGTCATTATGTCAGACCATTTCCAGCTAGGGGCTATCAATGTCTGTGCTATTTCTGACTTCTCCATTGACATAAAGCATTTCAAGAGGATGAGAGGTTATAAGGTGCTTGATAGGGTGAGAGTGGCAGACTGTAAAATTGTAGGATGTGCTCACTTAGAGCAACAACAGGAAGAGTGATGGCCTAATGAAGGTTAGTGGGTAGAAAAGACAAACAAAAAACACAGAAAGGAGCTTGCAAACTTGTCACGAAGCAGGCAGAGGTTGGATGCTAAGGGAGACTTTAATTCAAGATGGGGGCGGACATCAGAAAAACATGCTGTAGCACATACCTATAAAAAGTAACTTGAGACAAAAAAAATGTAAAATTCATTATGTAAATGGTAGATAAAAACAAGAACAAAACTAGAATTCAGTGCATTGCATAAAGCACGGTGAGACATGGTGGCAGCACAGATCCAGAATCGTGGATTCAGTTTCTGTGCCTGGTGCATTTGTCTGTGCATTTCTTTGTTAATGCTGATTCTGAATTCTGAATTGACCCAGTGGTCGTGTGGATAAATGGGTCATTCAAGGGTTGGTTGCTGCCTTGTACCCAGTGCTGCTGGGATAGGCTTCAGTCTTCTGCAGCCTTGAATTGGATTAGGCGGGCTTAAGAATAGTGTGTCCTGCTACATAAGGTAGTGAAAGAAATTATAGTCCTTATATATGACTGAGCAAAGCAGACATTCTTTTAAACACCAATGCCCCTCCTTATCATATGGTCACCACATACCTGACATTGCCAAGCAGCTCAAAAGTGGGACCAAATGGACTGAAAGTTCAAAGATATATTGCCATGGACTTGTGTGACAACACGTGTTTCTGAGCATATGAAAACTGGGATGCTGATGTCAAGTAATGGAACTGTTATGTCGGTCCTAGGGTGACCCTGTTCTCCCCTTTGTACTCCTTATTACGTAGACCTGACCAAAGCGCCACCAAATCTCTGCTATAGGCCTCATATGATACACAAACATTCATATCTATGGCCTGAGGAAACAAACATGAGTATCAGAACAGGCAGATGAGTAAGTTATACATTTATTCATAACTAGCCATGCCCCACAGCTCCACCCGCGTAGTAGTGAAACAGGACAGTGAGGCGGGCTCTGCCCGGTTTCCCACTCCTGACGTCATACTTCCTCATCCCCTCGGCCCGCAGCCTCTGTCTCGGATTAGCGCGAATATATCGCTCCTAAAAGCGAACTATGATTCTTAGCACGATGGGAGAAGTCGCAAAATCAACCAGAATGTTCAAGCAAATTATAGAAAAAAACCTGATCTAAATCTGTTAAGTAGTTCTCTCGTTCACTAGCTAAGTGGAAGTGAGATACACCTCGAGGCTGACGCGTGAGTGAGGAGGGCCCCGCTCCCTTCCCTTCAGCCCGCTCTGTCTCTCTCGGATTCACACAAATAAATCGGTACCGCAAGTGAACTATGATACTTAGCGCGATGAGACAAGTCACAAAATCAACTGGAATGTTCTACAAAATTATAGAAAAAAATCCAATCTAGTTCTCTTGTGAAAAGCGGACAGACATACATACAGACATTGGATTTTATATACAGAGAGATATATTATAGTTAACATACCAAAAGTATAGGCAAACTTGTTGTACAAATGGGTTGTTTGAAATAACACAACCTGATAATAGGCTACCAGGTGGCTATCTGTTTTATTATTTTCAGGTCCGGCTTGGGTTTTGTTCTGATATGATCTGGTATTGCCCTTGGATGGAATAGTAGGCAGCATAGCCTCTCCAAATATGGCCACCACAAGAGCGTTTCTCTTCAGGATGGAAATTAGCAGAGAAAGACACTGTGTTACCCTGTCTTTATGTTAATCCCGCCTCCTTGATGCACTTCCTGCAGCAATGGGCCCTGCTTCACTATAGTCCTGGTAGATTCAGCCCCCATTACAGCCCATGTTTTTATTTCTAAAAACCTACCCTTATTCAACAAGTTTATAAACTCATCCTATCATTTCAACTCCAGGCTAACCTTGTGGCTCAACTGTTAATGGCCTTATGCTCTAATTATAGTGAAGACAGAGACAAATAGAGGTAAAGGATTAGGAACCGAGCGACAGAGCATGGCGTAGAGAAACAAAGCAAGAAGTCATCACTGGGAGATCAATCAGAGAGAAGCCCAATACGCCAATTGAAAGACAAAATTCAAGGACACTCAAGAACAAAAACAAAACAGACTTATAAAGCTGGAAAGATTTGGTATAGTCTTCTTAATAAACGCTGGATGACAGCACTTCCTGAAGAGGGGTTTAAATAGCATCAGAAATGATTACGTAATGATAGTGCAGCCTTCACGGCCTTGCAACCCAATAACAAAATGACAGTAACAGCGTGGAACCAAGATGCCGTTCTGGTAAAAATGATAAATAACAAAGAAATAAATTTAACAATTTAAAAAGTATTTTAAAGCATTTATAGAATGAAAGTAAAATAACATTACAACAGGATCGCTAGATCCATAAATAATCCAGCCATGGGAACAATTCTTAAACTGAGAAATAAATTAACAAATGTGTTCACTCATGACACCTTTCCTCTCAGCTCACCTGTACTCCCCCAGGCTAGCAGGCCAATCAGTTTCTGCTTTTTGACCAGACCTTTGAAGATTTTATCTATACTAGTTTTAACCTGTCTTAAGCACAACAATTGGCATCTAAAGTGTAATTTTTTTAAAGTACATATGTTATATTATTATTACACCATCCTCATCATTATTTACTTATTTGGCTGGCGACTTTATCCAAGGAGACTTGCAACATTTGACATACAATTGGTTACATTTCGTTTGTTTTTTTTAAAGTGGTGCACAGGCAGGTGAAGTGACTTGCTTACAGGCACACAGCGTCAATAGCGGGATTTGAACCCACAACCTCATGGTTTGAAGTCCAACCTTAATCGTTATAGGGACCCAGGACCAGGGGCACAGTATTAACAGGCCATCTCCATGAGTTCATTGTGCAGTCCAAGTGCATTAATGTAAATGATCGATAAATAATGACGAGCAAGTGTTCCTTAAAATCTCAGTAAAAATAATAATAAATCCTTCTGTTTTAAAGTTAACACAGGGCTTAAACAAAAGTAAGCACAGGCACACATCCCTACGCTCTGTCTCTTCCTTTATATTAGAGAAGGAAACTCAGAATCATTTCACCTGTAGCAACCTTGGCTCTATGGCCCGATAGTTCTGCAGCTATCAACCCCATGAAGTGACTGCTCTCCTTATTTCAGAGCAAAACTATATCAATCAATACCACTTCAAAAAGCAACCATTCTGACTAGCTCTACCGGCTTACAGTACATTCAAGGGTACCACCTGATGGAGAATGGTTATTTCATCACCAATGTCACATACACACTGCATTTTAAATCGTGAATAGTCTGTAGTCACAGAGAGCGGATCTGCACAGTTTCTGGAAACTGACTGCATGTATGCTTTCCATGCTGAATGTCCAAATCGCAGTTGCACACGAATGTATTACCTAAATTAAGACACACAGATAGGAGAACAACAAGAATCCATGAAGTCTACAGCTTTTTAAATGTATTTATTGTATCATTTTTTAAAAGTATTTTTATCAACTGTTCTGAGGATACATGTGAATAAGAATTTAATTGTACAGAGAGATTCACTTGAAAGAGGCCCCGAATATTCTTTAATATCTCTTGCTAGGATGAAGTTATCTGAACGAAACAATGTTCAATGTGCTCCTCAGTATATGGAGCTTCAAACAAGCTGGTATGCCCCTGTGTTGGAGCGATGAGGTAGGCGCCAGACAGCCATCACAACGTTTAACCTCCATTTGCAACTTCTGGGTGCATACCACCCATACCCCTTCACTCAGTCACCTCATCAGAATGGTGGCGTACAGTACTGAGCACCGTGTCTTCATGGTGTGAACCTATTGGGTCACCAATTCGTTTAAGCATTTTCAGAATCAACTGGACAATCGTGAGTTAACGGAAGGTTACTTCCAGCAAGATGGAGCCATGTGTTACACATCAACAAGGAGCATGGGAGAAATCGAGTCCTTCTTTGGCAACCGGGTCATTTCAAAGGGATCTGACACCACCAGATTTCTTCTTTTGGGGTCTGCTCAAAGGAAAAGTCTACAAGAAACAAGCCTTGCACTGTGGAAGATTTGAGGGAAAACATCCAATGTGAAATTGCTGCTGTTCCCGACCAAGAGGCTTGCCGATATGTTCAGGAACATGAAGCGCCTACACCTCACACATCTACATCACACAGGAGCTTGTTTGTTTATATCAACAAGCTTGGATGGCGCTAATTCTTTGATAATGCCTTTATATACCGTCGCTTTTGCGTCATAACATCGCAGATGTTCCAGGCATGGACCGTCACATCTTGACTACAATACCACTTAATGGGGGTGTTTAAAGCAAAACTAAATGGTGATGTGGTATGGCAGCAATGAAGCAAATAATAAAAAGTGACTTCTGACAAATACACCTCTCAGCAGGAAAATGAAGAGTAATTTTTCTGTGGAGAAATACATTTATAAAATGCTATAAATCATAACATCTATCGCTCCCCCCATCCTGTCCTCTGCTCTGGTTGCTTGAGGATGTATCTCTGTGTACCCTGTGCTGCTTAACTAAAGCATTCCTCCTTATATGCTCTTGTTTACATAAACCGTAACTACAATTAAGTAGGAATTCCTAAAATGGAAGTCTGTTTTGTTGTGTGAAAGTGTTCTTTTTAATATTGGTGGACAAGTTAATACATGGAATGAAACATTATTCACCTTGATTTACATGTACACCCTGCAGTACTTCCATATGTGACATTCAGTCATATCTCAGATACACAGCAATATGGTCAGGACTGGTGACGTCCACTTTAAAACTTTAGCAGGGGTTAGAAAGGGCACCCTGCATCGTTGTCCTCTCCTTTGTTGGGGCACATTTTCGTAGCATGATACTGTCTGCATTCTCTCTCTTATATCAGCGATGTATTGTCACCCCTCCATTTTACCTGCCTCACATTTGCCCATCTCAAATGCCACTGTGTCTGCGTCTCTCAACAGCTGGGCTTTTCTTTTATTCCATGGCTTGATGGCTAATTTTGGTAAGAAACAATAGCTCTTATCAGGGCAATTTGATCTGCTAAATCAACCCACTGGCACAGGTTTAAAATAGAAGAAGGAAACTGAAGTGAATGGAGAAAAACTTAACACAAATATGGGGATAATGTGCAGTCCTTACACAGAGAAGCGACACCAAGCTGCGAAGGTTGTTTTGATCCCTGATGATAATGATAATGTATCACCACCTATGCTCTATTAGAATAAAAATTGAGTTAAGTGAAACAAAGACAAACATTCTACAGCATATGCAGGAATTCTTCTCATGGGTTAACTTCTGTAAGACTTCAAACAGTTCAAGAAACAAAAGAAGGGTTCCTACCTCGCCCATAGATTTCAATGCCGGAGTGGAAGACTCCGATACCCAGAGTTGAGGTGTATTCATTTATCCAATACTGTAGGGAGAAAAAAATAGATTTTTTTTTTAAAGAAATGTTTCATAATAATATTCCCAAACCACATAAATCAATTTTGGGTACCAGGGGGATGGAGCCTATTCTGAAGACACTGGATCAACATAAAGAAACAACCTTGGTGAGAGCAGCAGTTAATCGCAGTACCCACTCATTCATGCAATAGACCAAGGAAACACCAAAGGGTTAGGGCTCCCCTTGGGAAAACAAACTAATTAGCTTAGAGAGACAAAAGATTAGAGGTGCAAAGTGACAAACTGACCATTTATAATGAATGGCTTGGGAGATTATTATGCTCCACTGTTGGTCATTCAAGTGATGACCACTTCCTGTTTATGTTGTCTTTTTAAAGCTGTTAAAGCAGAGGATGTGGTCCAAAGCTGAAAAGAAAGATGGGGAAACAAAATCCTAAATCCCTGAAATTCTTTCCCGTAAGTGACAGACTTTGAGTCACCAATTAACTTTAACAGAGAACCCATGCTGGCATGAAAAAAAAAAACACAAAGAAAATAACTGGGTACAGAATGTGAACCCAGCATGCTAAATCCATGGGTGGGGGGGGGGTCCACTTTACTCGTTAAATTTCCTTCTAAATATTTTTTTTATCGTTGTCCTTCATTTTGTCACTTGTTGATGATAACACACTACTTTCTTGTTGCTTTTTGTTTTACTATGAAAACATTTTCAAAAAACAACATTTCTTTCTATAGCACATTTTCATACAAATGATGTCGCTCAAAGTGAAAGAAAAAAACAAAAAAAATATAAAAATTTGGCAATACTAATTAACAAAGAATAAAGTAAGGTCCGATGGCCAGGGAGGACAGAAAAAAAAAACAAAAAAAAAATTCCAGAAGGATAGAGAAAAAAAAAATCAGCAGGGGTTCCAAGGGCAATGCTGAGAATGACTCTGGCATGGAGTTCTATGCAATTACGGTTAAACCTTTGTCAAGTTCAGGGTGACGAGAAATGAATACTCTACTGGTATTGTAATGTGCAAGAACAGGTGAGATGTTTTTAAAATTTATAAAAAAAAAAACTTTTGTCTTATGTGGAGAATTTATATACAGTATATATCATGATTATGAAGGAATCAATTCCACTTTAAAAAATACCCAGTTTTCCCTTTAAGTGACATGACATGACTTAAGAGAGAGAATGTTCTGCTCTGCCAACGTTGACAAAATTGCAAGGGCCAGAAAAAAAAACAAACCAAGAATGCGGAGAGGGGAAAACATCGAGCAAAGCTATCAACCGACAAAAATCAGTCCAACTAATTTTAATAACTAATATTAAAATCCCCCAACAGAATTATGTTTGAAGTAATTGTAGATAAATGGGTAAGAAAGGTGGCAAGATCATTCAAAAAATCATTGTTTGATTTAGGGGGTGGTAGACAGTTGCAATGATGGTAGGAATAGGCCCAGACAATTGGCACACAGTGAATTCAAAAGAGCTAACAGCAGGAGCAGACAATGGCAAGACATTCCACTTTTCATGATAAATTATTGTGATACATCCTCCCCAGCCAGAGGCAAGGGGTTGACAAATGTAAACAAATCACACGGGGTGGAATCGTTAAGTTGAGAAAAGCCTTGAGGTTGTTGCCATGTCTCGGTTAAACAGACCAAACAAACATAAACCAGGTGAATATCCTACCAGTCCACATTGTAGGCGAGGCCACAAGCAGCTGAGGCATCCAGAGAACAAACCAGGTAAGTTTCGAAACGGGGTTAGGCTAAAGCTAGTGCACAACCATGCAGAGATGTCAGCAATAATGGCAATATCACCAGCAAAATCACCAGCCATAACCATAGCCATAACCGGCGAGCAGCAGCGACCAGTCCTGCCAGCGTTCACTCAAACCGGAAATCAAAATAGTGTGAACCAAAATGGTGAAGTGATAATAGCAAAAATATATTAAAAGTGACAGCACTAATAAAGCAAAGTTAAAAACACTAACTAAGCACAGATAGAAACAATAAAATAAATGTGAAAAAAGTCAAATAAAGTTGTAAAACCTTAGTGAACACATATCTAAATGTGTCTCACTGACCATCAATTCTCTGTTCATCCTGCTGGAGCGCTATAATCAGTGCAGGCAAGCTATAAGCTTGCACTTCCAACATTCGATCACAAGACGGCTCCACTTAGTCTTTAATTTCAGTAGTCTAAGTATCTTTGTATGCTTCTACGCTTATAACATTAGCTTTAAATTAGGGTTAAACCGCTAATGCAAATGTTACTGTCAGGATTTATTTAACCATGATGGGAAAAGACAGAAGATGGAGCCAATAATAGGAAACGACTCTGAGACTTGGTCAGAAATAACAGTCGGTTTATAGGTAAGCAATGCTAATGTAAATAATTTTTGTCAAGATAAATTGAAAATAAAAGACACCCAGCCACATAATTTAAAATGTAGTGTTTTAGGACTGACTAGTTACATAGTTCCATAATTAGAAACTGCAGGAATGAATGTGGCCAATGTGAGTCATAGCTGTGCAAACACAACACTGCTTGCTGGATTAGAATGAGGAACTCGACTTGATAAAAGGAGCTCTCAATTCAACAGACTAAAGCACAATTGGGAATGATAATCCAGTGGACGACAAAGAATTTTCATTTTAGAACAGGGGCTTAAAGTGTTAACGAATCTCAAGAGTTCCCAAGCATGCAAGTCGCAAAGAGTTCTAAACAATGTCCACTAGACAGGGAAACCACCATCAAACACTGGTTAAGAAAAGCTCCATTCAGCACAAAAAGCCATAAGAAACTGCTTGAAAAGGCAAAGGCAATCCAAGAGGGAATAAAGTCCCAATACAAAATCCAAAGAGTGGTCAAGAACAGAACAAAATATTTAAAAAAATCCAATGAATCACAAAAGCTAAGCACTGAAATATAACATGAACTCACCAACAAAGTCTCAAGCGCATTCAGAATGAACTGCAAGGAATTGTGGGTTGCCTCTACCGTGATATGGCTGAGGCCAGTGATGGGCAGGTGGCCTCACCTCTTGGAAGGAATCGCCCACAAAACACAAGGACATTACACAGCAGATAATTAACAGAAGTAGCATTAATGTAAATAAATGACACAAAAATAAAGAAAAAGGAATTAAAACAAGAGATTGAATCCCAGCCAGGGGAACAACACCAGCTGAAGTATAACTTTACTGCTATGTAACTCAAACTAAGCCTTTGTTAGGACACCAAGTGACTGACCTTTATAGAGTCGATCAGAGGTTACGAGTCTGTTTCTTTGTTAACACTTTGTGGTGCACAGAAGAAGCTGCTCACCTCATGCGGAATTTCTGACACTTCATTGCAAACCAATTGGTGTTCGTATGCCCCCTCAATCAATCAACACTATTGCAATGCAGCTTTTAGCCGATCGAGTATTTGCTGCCCAATTCCACAATTATTATCTTGGGTGACTTTAATAATTCCACTTTGGTATCTGAGCTTCCCAAATACAAGAGGAGCTGGTGAGATGTGCAGCTAGATTGAAGAAAGCTCTGGTCTACTGCTATAGCTCTTTGTCAGATGCTTGCCATTTAATTCCACCAGATAGATAGATAGATAGATAGATAGATAGATAGATAGATAGATAGA
>JANRMT010062798.1:15522683-15550242 GCA_026402145.1 Polypterus bichir lapradei
ATAGATAGATAGATAGATAGATAGATAGATAGATAGATAGATAGATACTTTATTAATCCCCAAGGGGAAATTCACATACTCCAGAAGCAGCATACTGATAAAAACAATATTAATTAGGAGTGATAAAAATGTAGTGCAAGTTAAAAAATGCTGCTTCTCTGTCTGAAGATGATACTGTTCAGTGGATGCAGTGGATTCTCCATGATTGACAGGAGCCTGCTCAATGCCCATCGCTCCGCCACAGATGTCAAATGTCCAGCTCCATGCCTACAATAGAGCCTGCCTTCCTCACCAGTTTGTCCAGGCGTGAGGTGTCCCTCTTCTTATGCTGCCTCTCCAGCACACCACCACGTAGAAGAGGGCACTCGCCACAACCATCTGATAGAATATCTGCAGCATCTTATTGCAGATGTTGAACAACACCAGCCTTCTAAGGAAGTATAGTCAGCTCTGTCCTCTCTTGCACAGAGCATCAGTATTGGCAGTCCAGTTTATCATCCAGCTGCACTCCCAGGTATTTATAGGTCTGCACTCTCTGCACACAGTCACCTCTGATGATTACGGGGTCTGGGAGGGGCCTGGGCCTCCTAAAATCCACCACCAGCTTCTTGGTTTTGCTGGTGTTCAGGTGTAAGTGGTTTGAGTCGTACCATTTAACAAAGGCCTTGATTAGGCTCCTATACTCCTCCTCCTGCCCACGATAGCAGTGTTGTCAGTGAATTTTTGCACGTGGCAGGACTCCGAGTTGTATTGGAAGTCCGATATACATAGACTGAACAGGACCGGAGAAGGCACAGTCCCCTGCGGCGCTCCTGTGCTGCTGACCGCAATGTCATACCAGCAGTTCCCGAGATACACATACTGAGGTCTGTCTGTAAGACTGTCCACGATCCATGCCACCAGGTATGAATTTATTCCCATCTCTGTCAGCTTGTACCTAAGGAGCTGAGGTTGGACGGTGTTGAAGGCTCTAGAGAAGTCCAAAAACATAATTCTTACTGCACCACTGCCTCTGTCCAAGTGGGAGAGGGATCAGTGTAGCATATAGATGATGGCATCCTCCGCTCCCACCTTCTCCTGGTATGTGAACTGCAGAGAGTCAAGGGCGTGGTGGACCTGTGGCCTCAGGTGGTGAAGCAGCAGCCACTCCATGGTCTTCATCACATGTGATGTCAGAGCGACAGGCCGGAAGTCATTCAGCTAACCAGGACGTGATACCCATGGGACTGGGGTGATGCAAGATGTTTTCCAAAGGCTTGGGACTCTCCCCAGTTCCAGGCTCAGGCTGAAGATGTGCTGTAGTGGACTCCACAGCTCCAACGCACAGGCCTTCAGCAGTCATGGTGATACTCCATCTGGACCCACTGCTTTGCTGGCACGAAGTCTCCTCAGCTCTCTGCTTACCTGAGCTGCTGTAATTGTGGGTGGGGGGAAACTCTCTCCTATGCTGGTATCAGCAGAAGGATGGGTAGAGGGTGCAGTACTCTGAGGTGAGAGTGGGTTAGTGTGGTCAAACCTATTAAAGAAGTTGTTCATCAGATTTGCTCTCTCCACATCTCTCTCGATGGTGGTACCCCGCTTCGAGCTGCAGCCAGTGATGGTCTTCATTCCATCCCACACTTCCTTCATGCTGTTATTCTGCAACTTCTGCTCCAGCTTTCTCCTGTACTGCTCCTTCGCCACCCTGAGCTGGACTCGTTCCTTATGCAAGCGCTTGAGCTCATGCTGATCATCACCTTTAAAAGCCCTTTTTTCTGGTTCAAAAGGCCCTTGATGTCACTTGTAATCCATGGCTTGTTGTTAGCATAGCAGCGTACTGTTCTTACTGGAACAACAATGTCCATACAGAAGTTGATGTAGTCAGTAGTGCAGTCAACAACCTCCTCAATGTTCTCACTATGTGACCCCCTGCAGAATATCCCAGTCCGTAATTCCAAAGCAGTCTCTCAGAGCCTGCTCTGCCACAGGGGACCACTTCCTGAATAAGTGTGTGGTTGTAGTTAGCTCGCTCACTCTTGGTTTGTAGTGAGGCTGAAGCAGAACCAGGTTATGATTTGCTTTCCCAAGTGCAGGCAGCGGGGTGGCGCTGTATGCGTCTTTAACGTTTGCATACAGTAGGTCAATAGTCCTATTTCCCCGGGTGTTACAATCCACATACTGGGAGAAGTCAGGTAATGTTTTGTCCAGCGTCACATGGTTGAAGTCTCGAGAGATTAGCACAAGCGCCTCGGGGTGTTGTTTTTGTATTTTAGGAACAGTGGCGTGGATGACGTCACCCGCTATCTCCACATTCGCCAGAGGAGGGATGTAAACAATAACAACAATGATGTGTCTAAACTCTCTGGGCAAGTAATAAGAACGCAGACTTACGGTCAACAGTTCGATGTCCCTGCAGCAAGTGGAGATTTTAACGTTTACATGTCCAGGATTGCACCACCTTGTATTCACATAGAGAGTGAGATCTCCTCCTTTCCGCTTCCCGCAGGTATTTGCGTCTCCACTGTAACTGTGCTAAACCCAGGTAGCTCCACGTTAGCATCTGGGATGTTAGTTGTTAGCCACATTTCACTAAAACACAACAAACTGCATACTCTGTAGGTCCTGACATTTTTCACCAGCACAGCCAGTTCGTCGATCTTATTTGGTAGTGAGTTCACATTTCCCAGGATCACAGATGGCACCAAATGCTTGTATCGCCACTTCCTCGCTAGCCGCTTAGCCTCTAGCTTAGCGCTGGCTCTGCTGCCACGATACCGCCTTCTTACTTCATCAGGTAAATAGGGAACCACACCGGCACGGGCCTTTGTTCTCAGCGCTAGATGTTGACTACCTGAATAGACAAGTCTCAGCATGTAAAAACCATGTCCAAGTAGAAAAAATAGTCCAGGAAACAAATCCACATAAAGGAAAGTGGTAGGAGTGATCAGAGAGATAGAGAAAAAGGTAGAAATATAAAGTCATACACGGAGCTGCTGGAAAGGCGCCTAACTGAATATGAAGAGCTGTTAGTGCTCTTTTCCACCCTTCACATACATATTGTCATATTGGCTTTAGAAAATTGACATTGACTAAATAAATAGTGGCAGGATGATGGCAAGCAAAAGCATAAATGTCATGTGAAATGTGTGCAACATGACAGGTCCTCAAATACTCATCCTCCTGCAATGGCTGCCAGTCATTGTTACATCTAGTGACTGATTTTAGACAGAAGAGAAACAAGGAGTCTGACTGACTTTATAAGGCAGAATTACAAGCTTGGATGGAACCAAAGCCAGCATTCACTAATGACCATCAGGCATTGAGTCTGAGGCCCCCATTCTATAAACATTTCAAACAGGCTTTGATTCTTACTTGGCTAGAAGCTGTTAATGCTGTAACACTAGGAGAGACTCTAATAATTTAGTTAAGATTCTTTAGCCCATTACTTTATGGCAGCAGGAGGTTAATTAACTTCCACCTCCTGCATGTACAGAAATAGCATTAAATGTTTGAAAAAAAAAATGTTGAAAATATTTAGATACTAGGGGATTTTTCCCCCTGCTTGCTAACCCCCGTGCCTGCGCTACACGCTAGCCTCTTTGCAGTTCTGTCGCTCGCATATGGGGATGCGGTTGTACAATTTAAACAGATTTTTATTTTCACGGGAATTGTTACATATGCATAATAGAACTATTTTACATTACAGCAAGTAATTACCATAGTAAAAAATAGTAAAATGTAATAATTTGAAAGTAAGTTATGCTTCATGTTACGTTAGAGGTATTCATTGTTTAATATGATTTCATTCTGTTTGGCTTTAAAATTAACACACAAATACTTTTTAAACTTACACTTTTACTGTAAAACTTAAGTAAAAACAATTTTTAATTAAATTTTCGCCAATATTGCTTTGAATTTTGATTCTGTGTTTGGACTTTGATGTATAACTGTCCGTGACTGAATTTCGTTTCTTTCTCTCTGATTAATAAAACAACTTTTTTGAATGTTTGGCTCTGAGATTTGTAAATTGTCTTCTCAAAAGCTATTGTAATGGGAAACTGTTAACGTTTTAATACAAATGGCATATCAAGAACTCCTTTGTTGTGTAGTGTTATCCATGGAAGATGTACTATATTATCTTTCTTGGGTACATCCTTTTTTCTACAGTAATTTGTGCGGTGGAAGACCAGACGGTGTTAACAGTTGTAGATATTCTTCGGGATATTGTAAGTTGATATTTTTTTTCTGCATAAACACCACCAACTGTTTTAGCATAGTCTATTGATAAACATTTAACCAATTTGCCATGTAACCGATCATCATTTTTGGCATTAATTCATTTGACCTCATTGTTTCTCTGTGCTAGGATTGCCCATGTACTCATTTCTTCTGTTGATAACCTTTCGGGATGAAATTCTTCAATAAGATTTGGACATAATACGTCTTCTTTAATTGGGAACTTAAAGTGAGGAAAACGTTCAAATTTATAAGAGCTGAGAGTGCAGGAACTGTATCTGTCAAAAGCATTCACATGATGAGAGGTGACAGTACTATGTGCATGGCTGAATATGGTTAAGAGGAGGGCGGGAATTGAAAAAATCTTATAACCAAAGTCTCGATTTGACTTGAAAAAATCTTCCAAGAAGTCTTGTCGCAGGATTTTTTTATATACAGTAATATAGAGACAATGTTATCTGCCATTTTACTCATGTGATCCTGTACTGGCACCAGGAGAAAAGTATCAGCATTAGAAACAAAAAGTTGTACCTAGAGATGGCAGACAAAATTGTAATTGAAAAACCAGGAGAAGAATATACCAAGTCATCAAAGTCTAAGACGCCACATCAAAGACAAAGTCAAATAAACACTCCAAAAATTCATGTCTGCCTGAAATTATTTTTAGTACTAAATACTGAAGAGAATTTGTTTGCAATATCCAGAATTGTGAGTGGTACCAACAAAAAACAAAATCACAAGAGACACAGTTTCCTTACAGTGCACAGCTGGTTTATTATTGGGTACGTGGCACTCACCAATTTTGTTTTTGGATTGGCATAGACCTAGTGAATAAAAGAAGCTGAGCCATTACAGAATGAATCAGCTGTCACAACCTTGGAATTGTCAATGGTCATTTTAAGGACTCTTTACTTCCAACACTGTCAAGACTCCAACATCTGTTCCTCCATCTCTCATCATAAAAATATACTGTAAATTACACATTAATTACAGTATGAACCTTTCCTTGCCCTCTTCTGCTGAGGGACATGGTGTCATTGCTCTAATTCCGACCTGTTTTCCTGCCTATGGAAAACACCTGAGGTACTGCGTGTTTTAGCGTGGGGTGAGGGGAACTAACGTAGTTCAGTTTTGGAATGGTCTAATCTCCCAGCACAAGTTTAACACACACACCGCTTAAGAACTGAGGGTGAGTGATGCCTGCACAGCTTATCCTTCCTCAGTTCTCTAGTTTGACTTGAACATCACACCGGTGTCCCCAGATATAATATAGACCTAAGAGCTACCTTGATCCCCAAGAAAAACTTAGACACATCATGACTGACAAACCTTCCCCAATGGTGATGAGCCAACCATGTTGAATTTGTTCAATTAAATTGAGGAATTTCACCAAACTCATTGAAATGTTTTGAAGTCAATGGAGAAGTAGGAAACTAACTAACACTCAAACTAATTTTGAGTGGATTATAATTGTGTAACTGTCTTTAAAGTATGCACGAGGATTAGAGAAATGACTACAAACTATTCTGGACCAATTATTTTGGCCAAAAAGGTGGCCAAAGAAGTGAGGCAAAAATGCTAACCTGTGTCTCCCTGTGATAAAACTAATAGAATTAAATATCACAAAGGCAAAGTTTCTTGCAGACAAGGATGCATGAATTCAGAAAAGCTTCCTCTTGATAGATCAGATAGAAGGTACTCCCCTCTCTTGAACTGAAAAAATAAACTTTGCTTTTTGTTGTTTTTTTCCCTGACGGGAAAATTCACTGCCACTGTTACCAGATAAGCACAATGCTAAAGCAGGTGTATTTGTCATTCCCTCCAGTGTGCACCAACTGCACAGCATTCTAGGTAACTATATTAGGCTAATGTATTACATACACATCCCTACAAAATGGCATTGCTTTTAAGACATAAAGTGCATTACAGCTGCAAAGCGCATTTCCAGGAAAACAATTTGCAAACAAGTTCATCAGGCAATGCGGCGTATTAACTGCAAAAAATGCTTCAGTGAATTTTGCCGATCAATACTTGTCTCTGGATATGACATAAATCTAAAGATGGACATGTGTAGGTGGAAACACCTTGGTTAATGCCACCTGCCAACCAACGATGCACAACTCCTACTGTGAGGTTCTCTTTTAGGGACGTCTCTCCTTAGCCTGCTTACTTTACAAGAAAGAATGTGGCAAATCTCCTAAAACCTGGTGCCTTGCATCTACTTATTACTTCAACCACTAATGAGATGCAAAATCCAAGTACCTTTTAACATGGAGGATACATTCCAAGAAATTCCAGTGCTAAACAAAACAGCGTTAAACGAGATCATCTTAACACGTAAATAATGGGGATAGGTGAAACAGGACAGAGAATAAAAAGTATAGCTTTTTTTTTGTTTTATTTTGTAACATGTATAATTAAATACTTTTGTATTACATTAATTATAAAAAATTTTTATTGTTATTATCGATTTTTATTCATAAATCATTCATGAAAATCAAAAATATTTGAGTAAATACATAATTTATGTTTGTGATGAATGAATTAAAATGAATTAATAGCAGAAGAAAATCATAACAGACAATATAAATAGACAATAAATTCTGCATAATAAACCCTAATAAAGAGTGCACCCTTGCTTTAAAAGTAAGAAGACATTTAAATAACCATTGTAAAAATATGGAAACTGAAGATTAATGGCAAAGAATAAATCATAGTTAAAAGAGAGGTGTTGACCCTGACAGCTTGTTTAAATTCAGCAGTCAGGTTGTGTTTGTTGACGCCCAGGTAGATAGATAGAATGGAGTCTCTCACTCTCTCCCTAGTGTCCCTACTGGCCTTTCAGAAGGGCTGTTCTTTATGTAAAAAAGCCACGTGGGGTTCCTGACTACCTGATGTTATACTCAGATGATTGACTAGCTATGCTGGGGGTGGGCCGTTCTGCTTTAATCCAGGGTGCTTATTTGCTGTTACCATTTAACATTTAAGTTATAATGCATTTGGTCATTCTAATCTTAAGATTATAATATAGATAATACACTTTGCTAGTTATTTAAGTTATATTAAACGTTTGCCTACATATTAGTTCATAGTCTATGTGAGGTTCTAACAACCCCACAAGCTGAATTGATTTGGTATATTTTATGTCTAGCTTCTCTGACTGTAGATTAGCCTCAGTTAGTGACCTACCTTGTCGTGTGTAAGGCATGGAAGACACATGGTTTCAAACCACGCCTTAACATGCTCAGTTGTATGTGCAGAGCCGTACATATAGAATGTACTGAATGTAAAGTAAAGCATAGCGAAACAATTTATCCTTAAGTATAGAAACAATTGAAGTTTAACAAGAAGAAACATTTTTCCTTTTTTTTTGCCTTTTATTCTACACCAGTAATGGCGGACTGCACGATAACATGTAATGAATACACTTGACTTGAGCATTCATAGTTTTTCTACTCTTTCTTTGTACATTTAGCATTCATTTGCTCAGAGGTTGATGCTCTTGCTGCTTACTGAGCAGCTCTTCTTTTCTCCACCCTAGCGGCCCGCTTCTTCTCTTCTTTCATCTGCATCTTTTCGTGTTAAAACTGATTAAGTCAGTGTTTGTGTTTGTGGGGTACAGTCCGGACGCAGACAGGTAGACATGTTTATTCTCCACACACACGTTTATTTTCAACACTATTTACAGTGCACAACCCAGTGCCGCAGCACCAATCACCCCTTTCAGTCCTGGCCAACACAATGCCTTTTCTGTCTTCAGACTACCTCCACTCCTCTCCTCCGAGCTCCGTCCACTTCCACCCGACTCTCGCCATTTAATGGAGGGAGGTGGCCCCTTTTATGCACCCCCGGAAGGGTTCCAGGTGCTTCCTGAGGAGCCTCCGCTGACACACCCCTGTGTGACGGAAGCACCAGCTGTGTAGCCAGAAGTCCTCCGGATGTCCCTGCTCCTCTTCCACCCAGCACTTCCTGGTGTGGCGGAAGTGCTGAGGTCCAGGGCTCCCAAGGCATTGGGGCGCCCCCTTGCGGTGACCACGGGCCCCTACAGGGTTGGGCTTCCAAGCCTTCTACCCATGGCCCCCAATACAACCAGGGCGGTCGCCCCCTCGTGGTCTGGAGGAGGCACAAGCCCTCCTGCGGTCCTCCTGGGCGTCCCAGCTGGCCTCCACCCCCAGCCGCATGCCACAGTGTTGCACCTACTTAGTACGCTTTCCTTAATTTTTCACTTAAGCTGGCACTTAAGTCTTCAATCTGCCTTAAGAATGATTTAAGATATGAAGAGGTAGGGGAAGTGACGGCGAAGATGGTAGGGATGAGAATTGTGCCCGTATGCTGGCCGCTGCCGAGAATTGATTCTACAATAAAATAAAATAAAAAGAGGAATAACCTTGGAGGTCAATCACCACCCTGAAAGCGGACAGTAGATGTCACATAGTATATGTGCACCAAATTTCAGGTCAACAGGTGAAACGGTTTGTGAGCTGTAGGTGCTTTAAAATCCTGGACAGACAAATGAACAGCCATGGTAGCATATTATATAAGAAGATGTGTAACAGCTCATCTCTATTTTTGTGTGGATTGTTTGCTTTGAATTTTCATTAAACCTTTTAAAGTGACTTTTGTACTGAGAGATCTCCTTTTTAACGTGTTTGTCTTATGCTTGATCCTGCCTTACTCACCAGCAGCTACACTAAAAGTTTAAAACCTGACGTTCATCCATGACAGAAGAAAATAGCGACGATTTGAAAGACAGGATAGGTACTTTAACCTTTGTCATTCGATCAGAGCTGAACCTTTGAAAGAATTGTGTGACTGTATAAGCTAAGATAAAAGAACTTAAATACCTTAAAGGGAGCTCTACCTGGTGCATGATACGGAAGCCCAAGTGGCCATCCCAATGATTGTGACGCAATAGAGGGAGTGCATCGCCATGATGACATAAAGCAGTTCACGGTACCAGCGCATCCCAGGTTAATTTCTGGACGTATGTTAATGGCAGACCCTCCAGAAGATTGTGTTGATTCTCAGTCGGAAATAGATGAAAAAGATGAAAAAGATGAACAGTTATCCAATTTGATGAAGTACATTAAGAACTTAAAAAGGAAGGAATCTAACTGTGAGAAAATAAGCACAGTTATTGAAAAAGACTTTTATGCTTTGATGACGGAATATACAAAATTAAACGATGAACTATAACCTTTGCAAAGCGATGAAGATGAACGAAAGAAGCTACACCAAAGCTTTGATGCTAAAATTTCTTGGAGAGACGATGTGCTGGATTAGGGAAATACATTGAAATACAAGTCTCTCCAAGCCTCCTTCCGATCTTGTAAACCAAATGCAATTAGATCAGTTTAGGGTACAGATGTCCCAACGACGTCACTCCAGCCGACAGTGTCTCTCAAGTTCCTGTGAAAACTAAAAGTCGAGCAGGTTCAACAGCTACCTCAGTTAGTGTCCCCAGGACTCAACAGACAGCGCACACAGTGCTGCTAGCCAGAGATCAGCTGGCACTAGAAGCTGCAATCACAGAATCCAATGCAAAAATTAGAGCTCATAAAGGACACAGTCATAGTCCAAGTAAACGAAACCTTAACAATGTTCCGAAAAAACTGGTTGAGGGGAATGGTGCACGTGTTTGTAGTTTTTTGTAAACTGATGAAAGTAAATATGAACCTCACCAGGAACACTATGAACAGCAAAATGAAAAGCAAAATAAGGCACAAGGGCCCAATGTACCCCATAGAAATGTCCCATTTGATGGTGACCCACTGATCTATGTGAACTTTGTTAGGGCATTTGGCTGTGCTGTTGATGAGGTGGTGGAGAACCCCGAGATAAAATAGAATTCTCAGCACAATTTACCAAAGGTTAACCTTGTGAAATTGTGGAAGGTTGTGCATACCTGCCTTATCTTCCAGCAGCCACACTCTTTGTTAACAATAAAAATATATACATAAACTTAGATAACACACACAGATAACAAACACCAATCTTCTTCTTTCGGCTCTCCCGTTAGTGGTTGACACAGCAGATCATCTTGTTCCACCTCTTCCTGTCCTCGTCATCTTGATCTGTCACCCCCATCACCTACATGTCCTCTCTCACCACATCCATGGCAGCTCTATCCTTAACATCCTTCTCCCAATATATTCAGCATCTCTCCTCTGCACAAGTCCAAACCAACGCATTCTCACCTCTCTGACTTTGTCTTCCAAACGTCCATCCTGAGCTGACCCTCTAATATACTCATTTCTAATCCTATTAATCCTCATCACACCCAGTGCAAATCTTAGCATCTTTAACTCTGCCACCTCCAGCTCTGTCTCCTGCTTTCTTGTCAGTGCCACCGTCTCCAATTCATACAAAAAAGCTAGTCTTACTACTGTCCTGTAGACCTCCCCTTTCATTCTTGCTGATACCCATCTGTGACAAATTACTCCTGACACTCTTCTCCACCCATTCCACCCTGCCTGCACTCTCTTTTTCAACTCTCCTCCACAATCCCCATTACTCTGTACCGCTGATACCAAATTTTTAAACTCATCCACCTTTGCCATTTATACTCCCTGCATCCTCACCATTCCACTGACCTCCCTCTTATTTACACACATGTATTCTGTATTGTTCCTACTGACCTTCATTCCTCTCCTCTCCAGAGCATATCTCCACCTCTCCAGGGTCTCCTCGACCTGCTCCCTACTCTCACTACAGATCACAATGTCATCAGCAAACATCATAGTCCAAGGGGACTCCTGTCTAATCTCAACACATAACAAACACCAATATTCTGTATAAAACAATCCTGAAAACTTGGACAAGGGTCAGAACTAAGCAGGCAGTTGGAAAATGCAGTTTTTATATAGAAAAGTGTAAACTGATGAGCGTGGGTACAAGAAACGGCAATTAAAAATACAAGATGAGAGACACAGACCTACAGGAAGCAACTTCTGAGAAGGATTTGGGGGTTTGTGTTAACACAACATTTTCATCCTCTAAGCCTTGTGTAAAAGCAATTAAAGAGGCAAATAAAAATTTTCATTTATATTCAACAATTTTTACGATTATGGGCCGTTATGTTCAGACTATATAAAATACGAGTGAAACAGCACCTGGAGTATTGTGTACAGGTTTGGGCGTTGCTCTACAGAAAAAAAAAGACATAGCAGCATTTGAAGCTGTGCAGAGGAGAACAATCAGGTCCATCCCAGGACTTAAGGACATGACATGACAGACTCAGGGAATTAAACCTGTTTAGTCTCGAGCAGAGGAAGTTCTTTCAGCTTAATACTGAATCACATACTTGAGGACATCAGTGGAAATTAAGAAGTGGATTTAAGACTGAGACCAGGAAGCACAGCTGTTATGGAAAGCTGAAACAAACTACCAAGACATGTGGATTAGTTGAAGCAGAAACCTTGTTTTAAGAAGTACCATATATACTCACGTATAAGTTGGGTCTTGAAACACAAAAAATCAATCAGAAAACCAGACCCGACTTATATGCCCTTTCAAAAATGTGACACTTAATTTTTTTTTTTACTTCTTCTTGCCTCCTCCAGTCTTGCATCAGTTTCTCAGACATATTGAATTTTGTTGCAGCAGCACAGTTACCAATTTCTTTCACTACTTCAACGACGTTTAATTTAAAAACAGTTTCATGTTTTCTTCTGATTGAACGCTCCATCGTAGATAAGGGATTATCTTTAGGTAAAGGTGTATGAGGGTGTGAGATACAAAAAACACAAATCAGTGCAAACATCGCTTCGGAATAGTTTGGGTATTACCATTTGGTCACATAGACACAATAGAGAGAGGGAGAGAGAGGTTAGGAGTACACGCTGATACAGCGCATTGCCACACCCACATAGAAAAAAAGGCAGTGTGCTCCGCGGTTACTCTCTCAGGTGGGCGTTAGCATATCATAATCTCTTGGACCAACAGCGTGAGTGTTTTGCATTCAACTTATATGACTGACTTATCCGCGGGAGAACTTATCCGCAAGTATATACGGTATTTGTATAAGATACAGGGAAAGCGGTGCTATTAGCTGAACAAACGAGCATGATGGACTTGATGGTCTTCTGAGTTTTCTGAGACCTCTTATGTCCTTATGCAAAGAACTCCTTTACAGGACATCACTCTCTGCCTGAGTAAAAACTTTCATTTTTTTTTTTTTTACAAAACATAGGTAGATCTCCGCTAAAATAATGTCTAAGTTCCAAAGTGATGATATCCTTCCAGGACAAAAGTTCACCAGTTCCAGATGCTAACACTCCTGTGCTTCTTATATTCAACAATGAAATGCACACTGCCAGGCTTATTTTCTCTGCATCAGTTGGCACCAGCTCCCACTGAATTCAGTTCTTTTTAGGAATAGTAGCAAATGATTCTGCCCCACAACATGGAGGTTGGGAGCATGTGTTGATTTTACAATGCATTGCCCAACCACCACAGTGAACCACCTGGATTTGGACCCGAGTGCAGCTGATGACACTTCAGCACCACACTGGAACAGTGTGAGTTTTTTTACAGTGGCTGGAGTGCCATTCCTGTCACCAACCCCCAAGTTTTCCCTGCGAGTTGGAGGATTTGCTTGCAGGGCTGGATGCAGATTAACGTGATACCCAGTGCCACATACGCGCAAGTAGGGCTCAGCCAACGGGCCCGACGCAGCGTGAATACAACAACTAGGGGGATTTGACGTTAAGCGTATATAGAGGCACTAGCCTCTCTCTCTCTCTTATCCTTCAGGAAAAATGACAATTACAAAACTTACTTTTCGAAACTCCCTTTGAAATCCATCCAAAACACAGTCCTGTTCCTGGTACCAAATGGCGCTTTTCCACTACATAGTACGGCACGACACGGTTCAGTTCAGCTCACTTTTATGGGGTTTTCCACTGGGAACAGTACCTGGTACCTGGTCCTTTTTTTAGTACCACCTCAGCCGAGGTTCCAAGCGCGCCGAACCGTTACCAAAACGTGACCTGTAAACTCTGCTGGTCACTGATTGGCCGGAGAAAATCGTCATTACTGCGTCACTGAACTTGCGACACGAGACACAACAGACCCGCTAGATTTTTAGGACAGCCAGCGAAGCATTTTAATGTTACACTGGCAGTTAAGTTCATTTTATGCTTTGCAACAGTGATAAAAGTTAGCTAGTGATGTGCTTTTTTTAGATGCTTACCCTTGCGCGTCGTCGAGCTAAAGTGTTGTCGTTGTCTGCGTGTTGTAAAAGTTCCAAAACTCTCTTGTTTTTTTAGCTGTGTTTTCTTTGGCTGCCATCAGCCTCTTTTGAAACAAACTCCTTCGTCTTGCTGTTAAAAACATCCACATGCCGAGAATGAAGAACACTATTCCGTCGATATGCTCCATTGTTGTGTGTTTGTTTGTGGCGCGTTTACGATGATGTCACGGCAGTAGAGGCGGCGCAACTATAACGACACGTGAATAATCCCACCCACTCTAAAGCGGTACTAAACTGCAGTCGAAACGCAAACCGAGCCGAACTGAGCCGAACCAAGGTGAGCTGTACTGAACCGTGCTGTGCCGTACTATGCAGTGGAAAAGCGCCATAAGATACGACTCCATTAAATGATCTCACTTCCGGCTCACTCCAGATGACCTCACTTCCGCATTCATCCCATCTTATCACCTCTGGCTCATCAGTTCTACGTCAATGTCAATTATCACTGTCATTTCCTGTCCGTCACATATAGAAGTCTTTGTTAACCTTGACAAGACAGCATCCACACGACCTTCAGTATACGGGACTGGGTCCCACACCTTTATGTGTCTCTGGTGTTTTTCTGTCTTCACACCAGGATGAAGCAATTGCAGGTGAAGGGCCTTGCTCAGGGGCCCAACAGAGTAGAGTCACTTATGACATTTATGGGATTCAAACCTTCTGATTGCCAGTGCAGATCCCTAGCCTCAGAGCCACCACTCCACTTACAACATGGTTAACTTTTAAGAACTCAAATGAAGGTTTGTATTTGGCTTCTTCTATTTTAAATGTTAACCACTTACACCCTCCTAAAAGGTGAGCTGAAAGAAGTCTACTGGAGAAAAAACAGGATTTTCTTAAAAATTCTGTATTTCCCTCAGTTAGAATTATAGTACTGCAGATGCTGGATGTAGCAAAGTGAAGCAAGTCAAGACGATGACCCTTTTGTGAAGTGATGCATTGATCATCTTCTTCAAGTAGGCAGTTCCCTTCTTTCTTAGCAATTCTACTTTTATTACACCCTTTCCAGCATCCTGTATACTAACTAGAATGAGCAATTCAGATAAAAGTATTTATTGTTTTCTTTTTAACAGTTCTGACAATCTGTTCAGCCAGAAGCATCTAATGTTTATGATCACATTCCTCTTTCCAAAGATGACGTTTGCAAAATCCAACAACATAATGAAACACAGCAAAGTTATTTTTCATCACCATTAAATGTAGACACAAGACATGCTCTGCTAGCCATATAATAGTTTAGTTCACGTTCACACTCCATATTGACACATCAAAACATAAACTATTGTAACCCTAATCATAGGAACAATGCCACAGCCTCCACATGCTGTTGTAACTCTGATCTTAGCAAGCAAACTATACGTCAGCTGTCACAAAGAATGGCCATGTTCACAGAAAATAGCACTGAGCTAAGCATGATTGAGGGCAAAGAGAAAAAGGGACTTAGAGCAGCAGTCAACTGCAAGACAGGAGACAAGAAAACGGAAATCTGTCAGGAAGCTGAGATTTCTCCAGTGCTAATTATTTAATGAGAATGGAAAACTAATGGAGCCAATCCATCACTGCACTTCTGGCCAATGTGACAGTCCCTGCTGAAAAGGCTTAATATGGAAAAACAGGTCCTGTAAAAAATTAAAATGATGAATGCAAATAACATTAATGGCAAACAAATAGAAGATGCATGGAGTTTCATAAGGTCAGAACCAGGAGAGAGACAGAAATGAGAAGAGAGGCACAGCAGCAGGCGAGGTTAGTGCAAGCTGTTCTTGTTAGTTAAGGTGTCTACCCAATATTATTATAATAAACGATTATTGCAGTTAATTTGAGAGAGTCAATCACATTACAATCCAGTCCTGCCCAGCTACTATTACAGTGGTGGTCAACATTTTAGCATCCTTGTATTATAAGTCTATCGTGTCCAGTATTCCCTGGAAAATATTTGGCAGACAGGCAGCTCTGGTCTGTAGACACTTATATTTTAATACAGTACAAAGAAGCAAAGAAACTAAAAATTTAAATAAAAAAGGAAATGTGTGGAAATAGTATAAAAAGTGAAGAATTGCCATAATTAATATGTATTGGTACCTTTTTTGATTATTGCAAATCAATTTGATTAGAAGAACTTGAATTTTGCAGTGACATCTGACTTGGCTGTGATGAATGGTCAGTACTCACATAGCATGTGTAATGCTGATAAAAAAATGTGCTTTGACAGTATGCTAAATACTGCTTGTAATATTTAATCTGTGTGTTTTATGAGGGACATTCAATTATAAACAGGACTTTTCATGCTGTTGTAGCGGGGCTACATGATAGTATATTCTGTGTTTGTGCTGAGTGCGTTTTTTTTTCATTGTCCCATTTACTGTCCGCTATATGTGCGTCAGTAAATGTTATCCCTGTAAGTGTAGAGGGGAAGGATAATGGAGAAAGACTGCAGCCCCGAGACAGAAATCACCTGTTTACACACCAGATACATCAGGGACATTTTACATTTAAAAAAGAGGAGCGAAGGCGAAAGAGAGAGGTGAGAGGAGAGGGGAGGCGAGGAGAGGAGAGAGAGAGAGAGAGAGAGAGAGAGGGAGGGAAGGAGGGAGAGAGGGAGAGGAGAGGAGACAAATCGAGAAGAAAAGAAGACAATTTAATCATCCATCTACAAACTCATCACTGCTGTTTATTGCTTTATTCCACTGCCTGCTTTTTCAACTACCAATCCTACATCATGATAGCTAGAGCCGAGAAACCCCGGGGTTCAAATTCATTCCAACCATTGCCAGGACTTTGTACAGTGAGGTTGTTTTGTTGTTGGGAGGAAGAACAATATCACTACAGCCAGTTTCAACACCAGCTGACTTTATTTTGCGACGCATTTTTCACCATATTTTCAACTGCTGTGTTTATCCAATCCATGTTTGTAATTGTGTTATGTGCTTTTGTTTATTGTTTAGGGGCAAGGGAGGGTTTAACGTAAATATCTGTATATTCACGTCCTATATATAGTAAGTAGTCACTGGTGTTTTTGGAATAGTGGTGTTTGTGCATATATATATTTATTATTGAATATTTGTCTGTTTTTTCAAGTTACAATATATATCCGCCTTTGATTTTACATATCTGTTTACTGTTTCTGGTTATTTCATTGTGTCGGGGAAAAATAAGACAACTTCTAAGGAGTATGGCTTGTTATTAGAGCAAGAAACCTTAGGTGATCCAAGGAGGTCGGCTGTTACACTGTGTTCTTATAAATAGTGCAAGGTAGACGTGACTCATTGTACAAACACACACATGTTTGAAGTTGTCGTTAGTACTTCTAGCTGCTCTTTCCCCCTTTCTGTCAGTTGTAATCAATATGTCGGAGCAGGAGGTACACAGTAGTGTTGAGTAGTGCATTGTTATTAAACGTTTGACAAATGAAGGAGTCATTTCATCTCAGATTTATTTGAGATTTAAAAATCAGTTTGGGGATGAGTGTCTTTCTCAGTCTACCGTATATGATTGGTACAAGTCATTCAGAGAGAGACTATCATGTCTTCGGTCCACTTAAGGAATTTTTAGGAGGGATGAAATTCAAGTCGAACGAGGAGGTTATTGATGCTGTGCAAGAATGGGTCAACATGCAGTCAAAAGACTTCTACTCTTCTGGGATTAAGTAGCTTCCTGAGCGCTGGAACAAGGGTATTGCAGTGGCAGGAGACTACATAGAAATATAGTGTGTCAGTCATTTCATTGTATTCAATTAATAAAGTGCAGCTCATAAATTCCTGTTTATATTTGAACGCCCCTTGTATTTTCATGTGTTTTTTATTCTAGGATTATTTAGAATGCTCAGAAGGAAAAAATGTATTGTGAAATCAAAATGAAACAGCTGGCAGGTACAAATGAGCTCATTAGCTCATAAGAACCAACAATTCGTGGGGTTTTTTTTTGTCTCTTTTTTCTTCTTTGAAAGAGGTAAAATAAGGGAGAGATGCTGTGTTTTCAAAGAATGTTGAATTTGTATATAAAAGCTTCTATTACCGTTAGAATGTATGAGGTGAGACACAAAAAATAACCAGATTGGTAAAAAAATATATTTCTTGATAAATTACAGCATTCTAAACATTGTCACCTTCTATATACTCCCCCTCCCGATCTCTACACTGTATCTTCCATTTATTGAAACAGTGCTGGAAGGCTTCTTGCATGAGGCTCTTAAACAGGTGTGTCGTTTTTGTCTTCACTTCATCCATTGAAGAAAAATGTGCTCTGTTCAGGTCACTTTTGATTTTCGGGAACAAGTAAAAATCACAGGGAGCTAAATCGGTCAAATAGGGAGGATGATCGAGGACAGGAATATTTTTGTCAGTGAAAAACTGCTTTACGGAAAAAGAGAAAATTCGCAAGAAATTTGATGTTGATTCGCTGTTCGATTTTTTTCACCCGACATTATTGCGGCAACTCGTGTAGCGATTGTTGTGCAAATACTGACTGGGTTATTCACAGGATATACCTGTACATAGCTTGTCGGCAGTTTGAGAGGGCGTGTAGGAGGGGATATAGTTGTATAATTCACGTCCAGCTGACCTCCAGACGGTTTTCCAGGAAAGCCCCAAGCCCCGTCCGGTTATTTTTGTGTCTCACCTCATATATGTTTACATTTGGCTAATCTAACCAACATGGATATGCTTGTGTGACATAGTGGTTGAGGCTGTGAACTTCAAAGCCTAAGGTTGGGGGGTTCAAATCTGACTACTGCCACTGGCGCCTATTCACCTGCCTGTACTCCAATTGATCAAGAAACAAAAGAAATGCAACCAGCTGTATCTTAAATGTTATACATCCCCCGAATAAAAGTGGCAGCCAAATAAACGTAATGTAAGAAGATGTGAAACAGGGTTTGGGACATTAAGATTAAAATTCTCCATGGTTACCAAAAAGTATCTTAACTAACAATCAGCCAGACCATGGAAACATATCTGTTGTCCAATTTTTCGACTGATGGCTCATGTTATATAAAGCATCCTGCGGGTCACTATAAAAAAAAGTATTTTAAAGAGCATTTTGAGAGACATCATAACTGAAAAGGAGAAAAGATAACTCTGTTTCGTCCTCTCACAAGCATCACATCTGGCCTAAGAAGACAAAGAGTGCAGACACTAAAACTGATATGAAACCTGCTGTGTGGCCCTGATTTGAATTGTTCAGGTGAATGAAATAAGAGGGTGGTCAGTGGAATGGTGAGGATGCAGGGAGTAGAGTTGGTGAAGGTGGATGAGTTAAAATACTTGGAATCAATAGTACAGAATAACGGGGATTGTGGAAGAGAGGTGAAAAAGAGAGTGAAGGCAGGGTGGAATGTGTGGAGAAGATTGTCAGGAGTGATTTGTGACAGAACAATATCAGCAAGATATCAGCAAGAGTGAAAGGGAAGATCTACAGGACGGTAGTGAGACCAGCTATGTTATATGAGTTGGAGACGGTGGCACTGACCAGAAAGCAGGAGACAGAGCTGGAGGTAGCAGAGGTAAAGGTGCTAAGATTTACATTAGGTGTGACAGGATTAGAAATAAGTATATTAGTGGATCAGCTCAAGTTGGACGGTTTGGAGACAAAGTCAAAGAGGTGAGATTGCATTAGTTTGGACATGTACAGAGGAGAGATGTTAAGTATATTGGGAAAAGGATATTAAGGATAGAACTGCCAAGGAAGAGGAAAACAGAAATGCCTAAGAGAAGGTTTATGGATATGGTGAGAGAGGACATTAAGGTGATGGGTGTGACAGAGCAAGATGATGAGAACAGGAAGAGATGGAAAAAGATGATCTGCTGTGGCAACCCCTAACCCCAAAGAAGATGAAGTATGCTTTTCAAATCTAACATTTATGCCTGGTTTTTATGTCTAATAAAATTAAGTTTGGGTGTTACCTCGCTGACATTGCCTTGTTGTTTACTGACATTTAGCAATGATTGATGAGTGTTAATATGAGTTCGTCCAAGTTCAGAAGTATGAATCACTCTGAATATGTAAGTATTGCAGGACATACATGTGAATCAAGGCTGGCAGTTTAGTCATTTCCAGTATTAAATTGTCCACCGATATAAAGGAACCTTATAGATTAAAGTGCTTTTTGTGAACACTTGAATGAACCAATGATTTAGCAACGAATGAAGGCTGTAAGCCTTAATAAAGGGTCACATACACCACTGCTCCTTACTGAAGACATGAGAGCTGTCTGATACTAACTATTATCACCAAACATAACAATGTAAAATTGTATGAGGCTATCTCCAGAGAGCAGGCTCTACAATTCCCATGACCGCTCAGGACGTGATGAGAAGAGGAAAGCGGATCAAAGGAGTTTTTGACTGTTGGTGCACTTTTGAAGAAAAACACCCAAGGAGCTTAAAGCTGTCCTGGAGTGATGGGATCAACTCTTAATATACACCAGACACTAAACCAAGAAAGGCTTTACAGGTGAAGGAGGACCCCAAAGATTCATAGTCGTAAGGAATAAATTACAAACTAGTGTGAAACAAGAGCAGTACTTTAGGAACCTTCAAATCTCAATAAGATGTTATTTTGTTCGATGCTAAAATCGGAAAAGGCAACACTGGGTATGAAGACATCATGGGAAGCCTTGGACTATGGGACATGAACGAGAATGGTGGGAGGTTGGCAGACCTGTGTGCACTCAACTTTGTCATTAGTGGCAGCATTTTTCCCCACAAGAAAAACCACAAAACCACTTGGGTATTGCCATATCACACAACCAGATTGACCACATCTGCCTCAATGCAAAGTTCAGAAGATCAATGCAGGATGTGAGAGTAAAAAGAGGAGCAGACGTGGGTTTGGATCACCACTTCGTTGTGGCCAAACTGAAGCTGATGCAAAACTGGATAATGGCACACACAGCAGGACATAAGTATAACACAGCTTTCTTGAGAGAGACTAGCAAGCTGAAAGAATTCAGAGCCGCACTCAGCAACAAGTTTCAAGTACTCGAAGACCTCCTGGAAGAAGAGGAGTGTGCCCTGGAGAATAAATAGAAAGTGATAAAGATGACCATGATGTCAACATGCCATGCTTGGCCCCAAGAAGTACCAGCACAAGGAGAGGATCTCAGTGGACAGCCTGTGCAAAATCCAGGAGGGGAACGTGAATAGGATGGTGATCAGCAACAGCCAGAGAAGAGCAGAGAAGGCCAAAGCACAAGCAGAGTACACAAACGCAAACAGGCAAACAAAGAAGAGCATCAGAACAGTGTAACAGATGGCCGGCAGCTCAACCTGGCTGGGACACCCACAGAATGGAAGGATGGGGGAAGGCAACCTTTTTGCAGTGTAGTGGTGCCCCTGCTTCCCAAAGGGCACCGTGGGACATGTAGTTTAATACCACAGCCCTGCTGGGTACCATTGGTGCCACCAGGTGACACTGCGAGAGAACCTGGGGAGTCATGTCTTCCCCTTAGCTCAGAAGTACTACCAAGTTACGGGGGTGAAAGCCCATAAGTACTTCCGGGCTGAAGAAAACTCAAGTTTTCCATCTGACCTGAAAGTGCTAGCCAGTCACGTGGACGGAAGAGCAGAAACACTATATAAAGGACTGTGGAACACCCAGCAGGCAAGCCAGAGTCGGGAGGTAGTAGACAACTCTTGCTGGGAGGTGTGGAGGAGAAGAGAAAAGAGAGAA
Source organism: Polypterus bichir lapradei (assembly GCA_026402145.1). Lineage (NCBI taxonomy): Eukaryota > Metazoa > Chordata > Cladistia > Polypteriformes > Polypteridae > Polypterus > Polypterus bichir. The sequence goes on from JANRMT010062798.1 coordinate 15,543,820, forward strand.
ATGTGATTATTATTATTGTATTTACTTGTTTAATTGTGGCTGTGGTGCTTGGAGGGAACTGTTCAAGCAGGTAAGCCAGAGTCGGGAGGTAGTAGACAACTCTTGCTGGGAGGTGTGGAGGAGAAGAGAAAAGAGAGAAATGTGATTATTATTATTGTATTTACTTGTTTAATTGTGGCTGTGGTGCTTGGAGGGAACTGTTCAAGAAGAAAAAGAAATTAAAGATCTTCTTGGTGCTTTTACCTGGTGTCCTGAGTGTCTGTCTGTTGGGTTTAAAGGGGCAACAGTGCCACCTAGTGTCCACAATAGACAAGCAAAAATACCTAGAGGACCTGGCATTAGAAGAAGAACAAGCAGCAAGAGGGGGCAACATGAAAGGCTTGTACAACACCACCAAGAAGCTGTCAGGAAAGTACAGCAAACCAGAGTGGCCCATGAGGTACAATGAGGGAAGACCGATCATGGCTAACAAGCAACAGAAAAATAGATGGGTGGAACACATCAAAGAACTTTTGAACAGGCCAGCACCACAAAACTGACCAGACATCGAACAGGCTGATGTGGACCTACCAACTAGAAAAGAAATTAGGTATGCTATCAAACAATGGAAAGGCAGCAGGGTCAGATAACATTCCTGCAGAGGCACTGAAGTCAGACATAAAAGCCACAGTTGAGTTGCTTCTGCCACTCTTCAAGAAGAAGAAGAAGGGAAGAGGAACAGGTGCCAGCAGACTGGGAAGTGGCATACCTCATTAAGATTCCAAAGAAAGGTGACTTCAGCAACTGTGCCAATTACTGTATAGAGGGGTCACACTGCTGTCGGTACCATGAAAAAAGTGTTCAACAGAGCTATTTTGAACAAGACGAGGGACCAAGTTGACACCCAACTTTGTGACCAGCAAGCTGGTGTTCGCAAGGACAGATTCTATACAGACCAGATTGCAACTCTGCGCATCATCATTGAACAGTTGACAGAATGGGACTTGTCCCTGTACATCAACTTTGTCGACTACGAGAAAGCCTTTGGCAGCATGGACAGGGAGACCCTCTGGAAGCTTCTCAGACATTATGATGTGCTGGCCAAGATTGTCACTATCATCAGAAGCTCGTATGAGGGACAGAACTACAAAGTGGTCTATAGTGGGCACCTCACAGAGGCATTCCAAGTGAGGACCGGAGTCAGACAAGGCTGTCTACTCTCGCCATTTCTCTTTCTGTTGGTGATTGACTGGATCATGAAGGCCACCACAGCACAAAGAAGACAGGGGATACAGTGGACACTTTGGACACAAATGGATGACTTGGACTTTGCTGATGACTTAGCACTACTGTCACACACCCAATGGTAGATGCAGGACAAGAGTGACAACATAGCAGCCACCTCTGCGAAATTGGGGCTTAGCATAAACAAGGGCAAGAGCAAGATCCTCAAAATAAATGCAGTCAGCACCAATCTGGTCATGCTGGATGGTGAAGCACTAGAGGAGGTGGATTCCTTTACTTACTAGGGCAGTGTCATTGACAAGCAGGGCAGCACAGACATCGACATCAGATCACGAATCAGTAAAGCCCGAGCACCATTCGTGCAAAGATGGAACATCTGGAGTTCCAAGGAACTGCCAGTCAACACCAAAGTCAGAATCTTCAACACCAACATTTAAAGCAGTCCTTCTATATGGAGCAGAGTTTTCATTAACAGTTGCCTGCGAAAGATTTGCTGGGCAGACACTATCAGCAACAGCGAACTTTGGCAGAGAACAAACCAACTGCCATAGAAGAAGAAGTCAAGAAAAGGCATTGGGGCTGGATAGGACAAGCACTAACATGGAATTCCCTGGGAAAGTGGAAAAAAGGCAGACCAAAGAACACCTGGAGCTGGGATTTGGAAGTAGATATCAAGACCATGGGGATGACCTGGAACCAGCTGGAGAGAAAAGCCCAGGACAGAGGTGCTTGGCGATCCCTTGTCGGCGGCCTGTGCCCCAGGAGGAGTAGTAGGCAAAAATTTTTTAAAATGGCTTACAGTACCTTGAAATAGAAAATTACAGAAAGGATTTTTAATTATCATTTTCTTGTCTGACTGATTTTAAGATGTTACAATGCGGTCTATGAGAATACATTCACTAAAAAAAGGTACAGAAAAACAGATCTTCTAATTTAAAGATTCCATAATTTTGTATTTCTTCCTGCAATTATGCTGGGTGATTACATTCATCAATCCATCCACCTTCAAACTCTAATTTGTACATATAATTTGATCATAAAACATTTTGCAGGTACACGTTACAACATATCAGAAATGTTCAGTTAATGTTTCTAATTTATGACAAGCCCAAAACTGCTCCTACTTTAAGCCATATTAAACACAACTTTCAAGGCAATCTTGCCAAACTGACCCCAGATAATGAAAAAAGCTTAGAATTAGCATGAACTTCAATAAAGTATTTTCCAGCTACACGTACGTGCCCACACTGAGCTGGTTAAACCATTCTGATAGAGTCAAGCAAGAAACACCCACTTACAATATTTAGCACAATTAGTCAATAATTAAGCCAGTCTACAATTATGCCACCCACAGTCAGTAGTTAAGACTTTAGACTTTGGATTACTATGATCATTAAATAACATGTTTTAAAACTAAACTGAAATAGAATCGGGCATCGTTCCACAGAGCACATTTCAAAGGAGGTGCCTGCCTGGCTCACTGAGATGCCATGTATAATGGAGAGGGACAGAAGAGACATACTAAAGACCAAACTGTACCCTCCACCCAGCTTGGAATAAAAAAGCTCCCTGGGAAAGCTAGAAGACATGGCTCCAGGTTACAACTCCTACACATTGCCCTACAGAGGCACTTTGAGTTACTGCATGCTTAGTTTACCTACACTCATATTTATTTGCTTAGCAGACACTTTTCTCCAAAGCGACTTACAAAACAGGTCAACGTAATCGAGCAAATGAAAATCTGGGGGACATTTTGGGACCAAGTGCGACATGACAAGGGTACAAAATTGACCATCACAAACGAAGAGCTGAGAAACAAAAATACAAGCTGGTTATGATCCCTAAATTACAAGACCTACATTTTGAGTAGAAATTCACCAAAGACATTCAGAATTCTGAATGGAGGTGGGAGAAGCTCATTCAGCCTGCCAGGAGCTACACATGAAAAGAGTCTGGAGTGAGATTTGACACCAAACAGAAGTGGCTTCGCCAAACACCGTTCAGCAGCAGGCTTGAGTGTTTGGACCTAACAAGCATCTCCATACTTACAGTTGCTGACCCATTGAGTACTATGTAGGCAAGCATCAAGGATTTGAACTAAAAATATGCCTCTACAAGAAGTCAATGTATTGATCTTGAAAGAGGAGTGACATGTGCCTACCTCGGCTGATGTGCTACTGCAATTTGAATCATCTGCAGTAGCTTGGTGACATGTGGCAGAACTCCAGCCAGCAGAGAGTTACAGCAGTTCAGCCGTGACAAGTGCAAAGCCTGGATCAGGAAACAGTCTGATTGCACAGACCGAATATGTAAGAACGTGAGCCTGTAGCCATATTGTCCCTGAAGGACTGCTGGTCATTCATCACGACACCAAAGCTGTGCAGTGACCTGATAGGTGTTAGCAATATGTAAGCCAAGCTAAACCAAGATGGGGTGCTGAATAGATGGACAAACTTGGATAACAAGCAGGTCTGTCTTTGCCAAGTTAAGCTAAAGATGGTGTTCCTTCATCCCAGTTGCAATATCAGTGAGTCATACAGAGATTCTAGCCGATACTGTGGGTCCTCTGGAAGGAACAGCATGTAAAAAAACCTTGACACATATTCTTAGGAAGTCGTTGCACACTCAAGAGATTCCAAAGGACTGGAGATGGCAAATATCATCCCATTATACAAAAAGGGTGACAGGGCAGATCCAAGCAACTATAGACCAGTAAGCTTAACATGTATCACAGGAAAATTAATGGAAGGAATTATTAAGGATAAGATTGAACAACACATGGCAAGGACAGGAGTTTACTGAACAGTCAGCATGGGTTCAGAAGAGGGAGGTCATGTTTTACTAACACGCTGAAAATCAATGAGGAGGCAACATAAGGATATGATCAAAGTGGAGCATATGATATCATTTATCATGATAGTATTTCATAAGGTGCCACATGAGAGGTTGGGCATCAAACTAATGGGGAGTCCAGGGTGAATTTTTTAGATGGGTGCAGAATTGGCTCAGACACAGGAAGCAGATGGTGATGGTGTGAGGAACCTCATCAGAATTGGCTGATGTTAAGAGTGGTGTCCAGCAGGGGTCAGTGCTAGGGCTGCTGCTATTTTTAATATATATATAAATGATTTAGATAGGAATATAAGGAACAAGCTGGTTAACTTTGCAGATGATACCAAGATAGGTGGATTAGCAGATAATTTGGAATCTGTTATCTCATTACAGAAGGACTTGGATAGCATACAGGCTTGGGTGGATTTGTGGCAGATGAAATTTAATGTCAGTAAATATAAAGTGTTAAACAAAGAAAGTAAAAATGTTAGGTTTGAATATACAATGGGAGGTCTGAAAATCAAGAGTCCACCTTATGAGAAGGATTTAGGAGTCATAGTGGACTCTAAACTATCGACTTCCCGACAGTGTTCAGAATCCATTAAGAAGGCTAACAGAATGTTAGGTTATATAGCATGGTGTGTGAAGTACAAGTCCAAGAAGGTTCTGCTCAACCTTTATAATGCATTGGTGAGGCCTCATCTGGAGTACTGTATGCAATTTTGGTCTTCAGGCTAAAAAAAGGACATAGCAGCACTAGAAAAGGTTTAGAGAAGAGCAACTAGGCTGATTCCAGGGCTACAGGGGATGAGTTATGAAGAATGATTAAAAGAGCTGAGCCTTTACAGTTTAAGCAAAAGAAGATTAAGAGGTGACATGATTGAAGTGTTTAAAATTATGAAGGGAATTGGATTGAGACTGTTATTTTAAAATGAGTTCATCAAGAACACAAGGACACAATTGGAAACTTGTGATGGGTAAATTTCACACAAACATTAGGAAGTTTTTCTTTACACAAAGAATGATAGACACTTGGAATAAGTGACCAAATAGTGTGATAGACAGTAAGACGTTAGGGATTTTCAAAACTCGACTTGATGTTTTTTTGGAAGAATTAAGTGGATAGGACTGGCAAGCTTTGTTGGGCTAAATGGTCTGTTCTCATCTAGATTGTTCTATTGTTCTAATATCATCAGCCATTTAAACCATGGAACTGAAGGAGGTGTATACAGTAAAGATAAAATGGCTCAGCACCTATCCTTGGAGCAACCCCCTGTACTTGCTTGATGCCCACTTGATATCACTCCACACCAGGACACACAGTAGGATTTGCACAAGAGGTATGACTCAAGCTATCCAGGGACAGTCCCAGTGATGACAACGTCAGAGAGGGTGGCAAGGAGAAGCAGAGAAGAGTTCTAGCAGAATGAGCACAGAAGACATGTTGGTAGCTCTTATCTGCCGACAACAGTGTCGAAAACAGTAAGCTGAATTCTGACTGATTAAGATCAAGCAGTCTGTTATGTAGAAGAAAGGAAGTCTTAGAGGTATATAGCATACCTCTAAAAAATGAGCTTAAATAGAATTGGGAATTTTTAGCAAAAAAGCACAGAGGATGAGAGAGGGCTCAGAAATTTCTAGAATCGTTTAAAAAAAAGCTCTACTATAAAACTTGCAGCAACTCTCTTTGAGTCATTTTCAAAATAATCTATTGAGATTGAACAGACTTGCCCACGCACCCTCTTCCATTCCTGTTAACATTTCCTGCACTAATCTTTTGTTCTTGCATCTCGGGCCTCCTGCATTTGTTCAGAATTTCTAACACGGTAGAAAACCTTTTTCCCTTTACTCTGAATTTTAACTCTGGAAACAGAGAAGAGAAGTTACAGGAAGTGATGACATCTGACAAATATGGGTACGAAGCATTGTACCCATTATTATTGTCTTTAGTCAAAAACATGGTTTGCTGTCCTGGTGCAAAATGCAGTTTTGGTTGTGCCATTTCTCGAGATGTTTTCCAGTAGGTGCCTCAGCAGTTCAATATAATGTCACAGATTAACAGTCAGTCCATGGAGAATAAACTCTTTATGAGCATGTCCGTCAATTTCGAAAAATGTGGTCATTATTGTCTCTTGGAAAAAGAACAAAAATTGCCCAAGTCACGCTCACGATTGCAGAATAAATACAGAAAGACACACTCAATCAACTGAGCACAATGCCAGTCGGCAGACTGATAACCCAGACCATAGGCATATGATACTTAGAGGCATTTTTGACAGAAACATCTTACTCCTGTGCTATTGACCAATTCTGGGAATTTTTGGGGGGGGGGGGGGGGGGGGGGGGGGGGGGGGGGGGGGGGGGGGG
>JANRMT010062798.1:15570717-15581285 GCA_026402145.1 Polypterus bichir lapradei
GAGATCTGGGCTCTTCGCTGGCCATGGCAGAACACTGACATTGCTGTCATGCAGAAACTCACGCACTTTTTGCCACTCCTGTCTGGTCCAGCGAAGGTGGGTTTGTGCCCATAGGCGGCGTTGTTGCTGGTGATGTCTGGTAAGGACCTGCCTTACAACAGGCCTGCAAGCCCTCAGTCCAGCCTCTCTCAGCCTATTGCGGACAGTCTGAGCACTGATGGAGGGATTGTGTGTTCCTGGTGTGACTCGGGCAGTTGTTGTGGCCATCCTGTACCTGTCATGCAGATGTGATATTCTGATGTACCGATCCAGTGCAGGTGTTGTTACACGTGGTCTTCCACTGCGAGGATGATCAGCTGTCCTTCCTGTCTCCCTGTAGCGCTGTCTTAGGCGTCTCACAGTGTGGACATGGCAATTTATTGCCCTAGCCACATCAGCAGTCCTCATGCCTCCCTGCAGCATGCCTAATGCACGTTCACGCAGATGAGCAGAGACCCTGGGCATCTTTCTTTGGGTGTTTTTCACAGTCAGTAGACAAGTCTCTTTAGTGTCCTGTGTTTTTAGAACTGTGACTTTAAATGCTTACTTTCTGTAAGCTGTTAAGGTCTTAACGACCATTCCACAGGTGCATGTTAATTGATTGATTATGGTTAATTGAACATGCATGGAAAACATTGTTTAAACAATTTACAATGAAAATCTGTAAAGTTATTTGGATTTTTAAAACATTATTGTTGAAATACACAGTCCTGAAAAAGGGACGTTTCTTTTTTTGCTGAGTATATATTTGTATATATGTATATACTGTATATATATATATATATGTCTATATTTGTATATGTGTATATGTATATATGTATGTATATGTATATATATATATATGATGTGTATATATATGTTTATATATGTGTTTGTCTGTGTGTGTATATATATATATATATATATGCACCAGCAACACTCATGACAATGACAAAACAATTACATTGTCGATCATGTTACGTTATTATTAAAATGTTTCCTTTTCCTTTTACATCTCTGCTGCCAAGCGCGGGTATTTTGCTATATATATAGATATAGATAAATAGATAGATATGACAACAACACTCATATCAATGACAAAACAATTACATTAACAATCAAGTTACGTTATTTTTTAAATTTTTCCTTTTCTTTTTCATAACTTCTTTAACACAGTACTTCTCCGCTGCGAAGCGCGGGTATTCTGCTAGTTCTTCCACTAAAGCCTGCGATAAATTCCTTCACCCTTACACTGAGACAATAAATTCAATATAACCTGGCCAACTGTGGGATTCCATACACTTTCATTTCTCCCAGCCTTTCCTCTTCTCCCTACAAAATTCTATCTTTAACCATCAATCAGTTTACCTCTAAAATTGACCTCGCACCAGTATGCAAGATCTGTTCCCCAAAATCCTTAGCAAATGTTGTCTTCATATCATATCTGCCTTGTTTCTTAAAAAAAAAAAAAAACTTCTTTACAAAATACAGGACCTTTGCCATTTTTTTAAATTAGATTGCTTCATAAAATAAAAATCAGTCAGAGGAATTAAATGCTGGATGGAGTACAATTTGTTAAAACTAAACTGTAGGAAACAGAGCCCATATTACAGGCTACTAAAACCCAGCTTGAAAGACAAACTGCTCTTCCATCGCTCTACACGATAACATCATCTTACCTGTGTCTGCCAAGAGGAAGTTTAGAATCATTTTTTTATTCTTGCTGAGCACATATAAATCAAATAATGAAAGGTTCTTTTTTCAGCCTCCTTATGTCTTGAATCTCATTGTTCTTATTCTTTTCTGACTCTGGGAGGTTTATGCACTCATTTATCACTCTGACTTTGCTCAGCTTTAGACGGTGCCCCTCCTAATCTGTTCTCTCAGCTTCAGTTAATTCCAGATTCTCTTGAAAGAGTTCTCACAGCAGTCCTGTACATTCTTCACTGTCTTATTGCACTACTTTGGTTGAGAACAACATCTTGTATCTACCCTACAAAGCTTCACCCAGTGTTGCCTTAAACTAAATCAGTAACCACCCTCACCACCACACTCCAGTTTCCTGAAGCTGGCGGTGTTGTCGTGCTTCCCAAGTGACCACCAATTCATGGGCAATACAGCCAAAACCTACGAAAAAACTTGTAATCCCGGCCCACCTTAAATCCCTTCGCACCTCTCCGTCAGCATCTTTTGTATTGTAAATGTGTTGATCAATACAAGCAGCAAGCAGCCTGGCTATACCAAGTTACAGATTTTTTCAACATGTATTATTCAGTAGATAATTTCCCCAAAATATGAGGGGGAGTCAAGCTAAGGTTAGAAAATGGGTTTTATTTTAGAAAATGGAACGAACCTTAACAAAACTGATCATGTCATTTCTCAATGGAGTCTCCACCCATCTCAATGCACTTGCACTGCCTGTCTGGAAGTGCCAGCAGAATAAAAGGTTTGGTCTTGTCCTTGCCACCACTCGTGCACCGATTTCTTCACGTCATCATCTGTCTTGAATCATCAACCACCCAGATGTTTTTTTAACGGCCCAAAAAGGTGGAAATCACATGGTGCCAAATCTGGTGAATAAGGAGGATGTCGCACCTAAAACTGTACCTAAAACTTCAGCCTTGGTGTTCGTAGCAGTGTGTGTGTCATTGTCTTGCAGCAAAAGGACTCCTTGAGACAGTAGTCCCCGCCGCTTGGATTGAAGAGCAGGATTCACATTAGTCTCCAGCAAGTCACAGTAACTTGTGTTAGTGACTGGAGTACCCCTCGGCATGTAGTGTTCGAGAATAACTCGTAAAACCACGCACATCCTCACACCAGCTCAATCCATTACATACACAAGTTCTCTGCTCAGTTTTGCAAATTAGCAGCACCCAGAGTCAAAGCAGTGTTGCTGTTCCTGTGTGGCTTCCCTTTATTTTTTAGATTCACATCCCTAACCACAGCTTTATCAAATGAACTGAAATTAACTGCATATCGTTTTTTGATTCAATGCATCTGATTCTAATCAGCCTGTAACCGTATTATTGTGCACCAAATGGCTCTTCTGAGTTGTTACACTCAGTGCACCACTCGGAGTATTTTAACTCACTGTATCTAAATGTGGAATCACAGCACTATAGCAGCTGATCAGAAAGCTCTACCGCAGATTGTGTGAAATATCGGGATAGAGCTTCTAGCACATGCTGCCTCAGCTACTTTGCATGTTCTATTTGAACTTCTCCCATTCGGCAAACGCTTCAGAGCCTTTCCTGCACGAACCTTGCGGCTCAGATCCAGTTTCATCCCAAGAGCTCTAAATGCACTCAATCAGTTCATCAAGTGCTCCTGGTAGAACTGTTTGTGCTTATAAGTACAATCACCTCACTGTAAACTTGCATTACAGTTGTAATATTGCACAACCTGAGCCACTTATGCATTTCATATTGTATATTTTTCACTGTTTTTTATCCAATTATTATTAATGTTGTTGTAGTTATTTAACCAATTTATAGGAAAATAAGTTTATGGAGGATTTGCATAATGAATCTCATTGTACCATACAATAACAATAAAGGAATTCAATTCAATAGAAGAGAGTGTGTATTTACAGATGATGATGACTGGCTTCTAAGTCGATTTAGATTTCCAGGCGCTATCTTGTTGGAGCTCTTGATATCGATTTTAAGATGAAATGCAGTAAAGTATATATATTATATTATACGGAGAAATTTTTAACTTCATTTAAATAATCTATATTGTTAATGATTAAATATGTGAAGACTCAGTGGACAGTGGTAGCGATGAGTTGGCACTCTGTTCAGGGATTGTTCCTGCCTTGCACTGTATGCTTGTTGGGACTGGGGTGACCCTGGATGGATAGGTGGATGGAATAATTAAACATGTACTACGAAGATATTTCAATGCTCCTTAAAAGTTTTGAAGAATCAGCATTCTAAGCTTACATATGGCTTGACATTTATCAAAGAACTGATTGTGTGTCGGTTTGTTACTTGGAGAAAGAAAACTAAGGACAGGAATTGGAGGTTAATATGTTTAACAGAGACAGTACTTTTGCAATAAACTATTCCATCGAGGGTCATGCACAGCGAAAAACATCTTACAGAAGGCTGGAAAGCTGATCAGAAAGCTCTACCGCAGATTGTGTGAAATATCGAGATAGAGCTTCTAGCACACGCTGCCTCAGCTACTTTGCATGTTCTATTTGAACTTCTCCCATTCGGCAGCCCATGATAAGTCAACGTCTCCTAGAAACGTAGTGCTTCCAAAATGTTGTCAACACAAGACTTCAAGATATTAAGGTGCTGCTTTCAACTACTGTATATTACTTGGTACTTTGCTTAATGTTCTTGCTAGCATTAGTCCTCCAGCAATATAAAACACTTTAATAATGCTGCCTCGTGATCTCAGTTTTCTTAAATAGGGAAGGTAAATAAACTAGCTTTGGTCACAACCGGGAGAGTGAGATTTGAGGAAACAGAATGAGAAACAAAAATCGTAGTAAAGATTTGAAAAGTTAAAGTTAAAAACAGGAATCAACACATAAGCTGAGCCAAATTATAAGTCGAGGACTGGTGTCAAAGGAACAGAAAGGAGTTCAAAAGCAGAAATCAATTTTAGACTCTAAGAAAAAAAATAAAACTAGGCCTAAAGGGGTGGCGCCTGGGACAAGGCATGAACAAGAACCATAGCCATTAACCCGACTGTATATGAATACACATGACTGCTGTTACCTGAGTGCTACGGATTTGAGACATCTGCTGCCACAGCCCCTTTGCGTTAGCATTGGCCGTATGCAGATGTGCTCCCTGACTCCCCTTTCTCTTTCCCTTCGGTGTTCTGTAAATGTGTGGTCTTTTCTTCACTTCTGCAGTTTGTGTCTTGGTTTTTGGACTATGTGTTGAGTATTTTGGTTTGCAAATACTGACTTAGTAGTTATTGAGCTCCTCTATTGTTTCAGCTCTTTTTCTTGGTGGTGAGTGAAATGTTTTTCTGTTTTCCCTTTTATTTAATCTTATTGGTTTATAATTTCTTTTTATTTTTACTTTGTTAATGGTTTAGGTGGCACACGGGATGATCCCTTACCCGGACGAGAGGCCCGAAGTGAACATAAAGGCATCCTAGCCAAGACTAGGACTAGGTGGCCGTAATGGAAGGACGGACATCCCAACCAGAACTGATGGTTCCTTACCTGAGCAGGAAAACCCAAATAAATGGCCTGGCATCCTGACTGGACATGGGCTTAATACCTTCCCTGGCCATGATAAAGAAGAGGGCAGGGAAGGACTGTCATCCCCCCAGGCATTAGATGGCAGCAGCCCTTCATATTGGCGCCCATTTGGGAACCAGCAGGGGATGCCAGGAGTTGTAGTCTGGGTGGGTGCTGCAAGGAGATATGTTCCCCAATACAGGGGACTTCCATATGATCCCGAAGTACTTACATCGGGCAATAGCCCTGGCACAAGAAGTCCTCAATAAAAGGGACCGCACTCCCTTATCCAGGCGAGTCAGAGCTGGGAGGAAGGAAGTCAACGCTCGACTGGAGGAGGGCAGTGTGGTGGCGAGAGGAAAGAGCATTGTGAATAGAGAGAGAAAACCTTTTGTCAACTTTTTGGAGGCATTGTGTAATAAAGCCCCCCTTTATTTGAACCCTGGACTGTGATTATGTGATCATGTTTGGGATTTGGGGCTCACTGACAGTCCGGTTCCGTCACAAAGGATGAGTTTGATACTTTTCAAGTCAAAGTTATTTCTTCACAAACACGGCATATTGCATTTGCCAAGCAAAATTGTGTTCTAAAGTCAAGTGTTTTCTATACAATAAAAAATATCTTGCACTCATTGGTGCTTTACAATGGGGGTTGATGGGGTATTGGGAACCACTAGAAAATAAAATCCCAAAAGTAACCAATAAAGCGACAAATGTTTTCATATAAGAAAATATGCCTTCCATGTTTCTGACACATGTTTGTGGAATTAAACATTTATTGGATATTTCTGGTACTATTCTTCTTGAGATAAGGATACATTTTCTGTTCTCTTGTGTGAGATCTCACATAAATATGTAAGTAAATCAAAACAAAACCAACCACGTGGCATGAAAATTACTGCAATTTGGTCTTTTGAGAGGAAACCACACCCCAAACCAATGGAGAGATTATTACAGAAGAAGACAAACGGTGAGATGGCATGCACACCTGGTCTTCTTTTCAAATGGCCGAATCTCATAATATTGGGTTTTTTTTGTCACAAATGACATGTATAAGCTACAGTATTTTGGTGTGTGTGTGTGTGTAATTGCAATTACAATTATTGTAAAACACCAGTGAGGGTAAGATATCTGAATATATGTTGTCATACACATGTGCATGAGAAGCAGTCTATGGCCTTAGATGGGAGTAAGACGCAGAGTCTGAGGTTGATTAATTGCATTAATGCCTTTTCTCCCTCTTCCACAGACCTCCAGAAGGAAAGCCAGCCTAAAACTCCTCCCACTTACAGCAGCAGTTCACACCCCCCTGCTAAGTCCATTTCCACCTGAGGACCAGCCTCTTCCTGCCCTCCAGCTATAAAACCCAATCATTCCTCTCCTTTAGTCAGGACTCAGTCTTGGTTAACGACTTATTTGAAATTCTTTTTTCTTGGAGGGGGAATCTCCAAATCTTTACCTTGTTTTTGTCTCTCATTTACAATGTACACTTGTGAAAAAAAAACTTGTTAAATACTGAACTTACGTACCTTGGAAGTTATTGCTAAGGATTTTGATTTCTGAATTTTTGTATTTCCAATCTTTGAATGTTTGAACAAAATAAAATCACAACAAAATGAATAAGCATCATTACATGGGGGAGTGTAGCCTGCGTTGGACTTCAATGCCATTCAGCGTGCACCCCCGCTTTGTACTCGAGTCGAATAGATGTCCACTCCCTGTGACCCTTAGACCCTTAGAATGCACAAGGTTTTAAAATGTATGGCTGGTTAAGATTTACTGTTATGCTGTAGAGCACGGGTGGCGAACTCCGTTCCTGGAAGGCTGCAGTGGCTGCAGGTTTTCATTCTAACCATCTTCTTCATTAGTGACCAGTTTTTGCTGCTAATTAACTTCTTTAGCTTTAGTTTTAAATTAACTTGACTCATGCCCCTTAGTTGTTTCATTTTCCTTAATTAGCAGCAAAACAATAATAAGACACAAAATAAGCCACCACATGACCAGCTCACCTGTACCCATCATACCATATCTGAAAATAAAGAAAGATGAAGGTCTCTGTAAGGTTGATCTCTCAGGTCACCAAAACATCTTGATGGTGTTCTTAGAAAAAATGAAAACTCAACAGTTTTGGAAATGTCTGCTGTGGAAGAATGAGAGCAGCAACAAGCCATGGAATTAAATAATGGGTGTGGTGGATGGCCGGGGTCCATGCCTGGCCAGGACACCCCTTCAGGATATGTTCTGTGGAAGCAGCCATGGACTTTGCAATACCTCCCCCTGGACACTAGATGGCAAACCCCCTGGGCTGGAGCAGTGCCTCGGTTTCCCGCAGGGCTCCATGGGAATTGGAGTTGGGTGCAGCCCTGTAGGGTCCCACAGGCGCTGCCAGGGGGTGCTACAGTTGGGACTCCTGAGCCCGGGTGAACTATAAAAGGGGCCAACAGTCACCACTCCGGGAGCCTGAGTTGGGAGGAGGAGGACTATGCTTGCCAGGAGGAGTGGTGGAGCTTTGGTGCTTTGGGACTGTGTGGTGCCTGTGGGACACGGGTAGGACGTGAACCACAGGTGAAGAAATATACAAGTTTCATTTGCTTTTGTATGTGCACCCGGTGTGAGTCTGTGTCGGGTTAGGCGCCAATATCGTGTCTTTTGTTACAAGGGTTTAATTAACAGCAAGATTTGGCTTCTCATTAAGAGATTGGTTGGAGTGAAATTGGTTGGAGTTTGTAATCCCAGTTTAGCTGCTCATCTATTGGCTCGTTTAACGTCTCATTTCTGCTTGGCTGCCATTTAATGAAGAAACGAATCAACTGAGAGGACTGAATCCTTAGAAACAGGGCTACTAAAAGGAAGGGAAAAGGAGTTAATTAGCAGTGAAAACTGCTCGCTGATTAGGAAAAGGCTTAGAATGAAAACCTGCAGCCACTGCGGCCCTCCAGGCCCGGAGTTCAACACCCCTGCTGTAGAGTTTACTCCTCCCATTCATTTTTGATTTTGAAGAGGACTCCACATCTGCTCTGTAGGCAAATCACTTCAATGTTGTGACATTACCCCAATTATTTCACTTTGAAACTGTCTCTTTTTTATTTTCCACTTTCTGTTATAATCTTGATTGTTTAACCCCATCTATGAATGACTCTGCACTCATAAAGCAAATTCTTAGAACACTTGTATACTGCTTATTCAAGGAATTATCTAACCAGCCAATCGTCTGGCAGCAGTGCAATGCAGAAAATCAGGTAGCTTCAGTCAAGGTTTCCATCAAACACCGGAAAGGGGGAAAAAATATGATTAAGGGATTTCAACTGTGGCATGACTGTTGGTGTCGGAGAGGCTGGTCTGAATATTACATGACTTCTGATCTCCTGGGATTTTCATGCACAAGAATCTGTAGCGCTTTCTCGGAATAGTATAGTACTAGGGTGTTGTACCGTGTTAGCCATTATGAATGTAGAGAAAAGCCAAGCAAAATGACACCTTTTATTGGCTAACTAAAAAGATTGCAATATGCAAGCTTTCAAGGCAACTCAGGCCCCTTCTTCAGGCAAGATGAGGCCTGAGTTGCCTCGAAAGCTTGCATATTGTAATCTTTTTAGTTAGCCAATAAAAGGTGTCATTTTGCTTGGCTTTTCTCGGAATAGTGTAAAAAAAAAAAAAAAAAAAAAAAAACATCCAATGAGCAGCAGTTCAGCAATGGAAATGCCATGTTACTGAGAGGGGTCAGAGGAGAATGGCCAGACTGGTTTGAGCTTACAGAAAGGCTACAGCAACTCAGATCACCACATCTGTGCTGAAGGGAAAAGCATCTCCAAATGCACATGTCAAACCTTTGGGTTACAAGCGCAGAAGACCACATCAGGTTCAACTCTCTTCAGCCAAGAACAGAAAGGGCAAAGGCGCAGCAAAACTTGACAGCTGAAGACTGGATAAACATAGTCTGGACAGATAAATCTCAATTTCGGCTGAAGCACACGGATGATAGGGTCAGAACTTGGCACTAACATGCACTCAACTTGCCATGTGTCAACGGTTCAGGCTTGTGGTGGTGATGTATTGGTGTGGGGGATGCTTTCTTGGCACACGTTGGGCCTGTTAATACCAAACAATCATCACTTGAACTCCATGGCCTATTTGAGTACTGTTGCTAACTGTGTGTGTCCCTTCATGGTCACAATCTACCCATCTTCTAATGATTATTCCCAAGAAAGTCAAGTCAACCCAATTTCAGGAACATGACAATGAGTTCCATGGTCCCCTCAGTCACCGGATCTGAATCCAGTAGAACACCTGGGGGATGTATGTGCACCTGACAAATCTGCAGGAACTGCACGATGTAATCAGAATCCCCAAGGAATGTTTTCAAGGAATCCATGCCACGAGGAATCAAGGCTGTTTTGAGAGCAAAAGGAGGCCCTATCTAGTATTAAATTAACAAATCGATTATCTCCTCATATATAAGGAGATCTTTTTTTCCTTTATTTATTACCATGGGAGTAAATCCAGGGGTCATTTAAATGTGAATAGCTTTAACCCAACCCCAAGCATTAAACATGATGGTAAAGAGGGCACACATTTTAAGCTTACTGGCTATATAAAATACAAGCACTACAATCTGCTGCTGCAAGCCCCTAATAGCTCTGATTTTTTGCAACTAGAGGTGATGAAAATAAGCAAAATCTGCACTGGTGGCCTAGAGATTTGCAGTACATTTTACTGTCTGTCTAAAGTAATGATTTTCTGGCACTTTTTAAAAAGTGAAAATTGGAGTGCATTTTCAGGGATGCAAAGTGTGATTCATGCTGCTGTAAACTGAAGAGGAAGTAGCAGGTTTGCAGGTCATGTCACTACTCCAACTCCAATGCAGGCAAACAGAGCATGGCAAGTATTTTAAAATTCACAGGTTTGTGGCAATGTTACACCTCTTCTCACCAGGCATGGCACATGTAGTGTGGAATGAGGAGTTAAACAGAAATGTTCAATGCAAGTCTGAAATAGCAAACTATCCTCAACATACTGTCTGTCACTGCAGCACTGATGTCTGTATTCTGGCCATGGCAGTGCTCTATAATCTTGTTCACTTATGCTTTGACAACTTGTGTGTGACTGGATTTAACATCTCTCCTCAATCAATGGCGTGTTTAATTATATAAGTATATTTTTATGTGTGCCGTTGGATGTACATTTGCCACAACAGTCAAACCGATACTTTGACAATCAAAAAATATTTATTAGAACAGTCAGGATAATTGAAATAACACGACACAACATTCATGTAGGAATCTGCTGCCCTGGATGTTCAGCTGTCACAAGTTAGGGCTACTCTCTCCACTTACCTGAGAGA
>JANRMT010062798.1:15606285-15624787 GCA_026402145.1 Polypterus bichir lapradei
TATGTGTGCCAAATTTCAGGTCAATCGGTCAAACGGTTTGTGAGGTACAGGTGCTTTAAAATCCTGGACAGACAAATGGACAATCACAGTAGCGTATTATATAAGAAGATATATATACAGTATATTGTACAGACACTTTGAGAGCACTTTGCTCACATGCCCTGGCAGCTAAAGCTCATCAGCCTGGATGCAGGGCTGCCAGCAAGCCTCAGATGTGGACCCTGGCCTTGGTTCGAGTAGCGGGATACAGTGGCATATGGGTTGCCTCTGACCAAGCAAAATAAGGTGGAGCTGAGTGGCATGTTCAAGCAGACAACAGTACAGAGAAGCATGAAGCACACGGTGCCGTCAAACATCAGGGCAGTGTGGGTGAGGCACCCTGAAGAATCCGACAGTCCTTTTTAGGGCCACTCACCAGCAATCAGTGAGAAGAGGCTAATTCCATTCCTCTGCCTCCCAGATACAAAAATCTATATACAGTGTCAGGGATGCCTGGGGCAACGACCCGGCCGGGACGCCGTGAGGGACCGGAAGAGGGTCAGAGCCCACCCTGGATCACGTGGGGGCCACCTTCCTGGTTGCTTTGGGGGCCACGGGTACAGGGCATGGAAGCTCCACCCTGTAGGGGCCTGTGGTCACCGCCAGGAGGCGCCCCAATGCCTTGGGGACCTGTTACCCCAGCACTTCCGCCACACCAGGAAGTGCTGGGGGGAAGATTTAGGACGGCACCCGGAGAGCTGCCAGGAGGACAGCCGGCACTTCTGCCACGCTGGGGCGTGGCCAGAGGAGGAATGTCGGGAACACCTGGTGCTCATCCGGGGACTCTATAAAAGGGGCCGTCTCCATTCATTCGAGGCTGGAGTCGGGTGGGAGGAGAACGAAGCAGAGAGGAGAGTGGAGGCGGCCCGAAGAGAAGGCATTGTGTGGCCAGGACTGTGTTTGGGGTTTGTGCACTGACTTTGAATTGTAAATAGTTTGTAAAATAAACGTGTGGTGGTGGATTACAACATGTCTGCCTGTCTGTGTCCGGGTCAACTTCCACAACAGAATATATAATATTAGCTGGGTAAGCCCGTGCTGTAAAAAGCCTGGGGTCCTAGAAACTATTGAAATCATCAGAAAAAAAAATGAGATGTAGAGATGTCAGGTAATTGAAAGGAACTACTCTGGGCGTCTCTTTCCTAGGTTTTGAGGGCTGACGTGTTCATTTCGCTTGTGTATTAGCGGCGGGAGGAAAAGTAAAAGGGATACCGTGTTGCCGATATGCTCGTCTCGCTTGCTTAAGAGTTTCTCTCTTTTCTCAGCGGTTTTACTTTGGCAACAGAGTCGCTTTCTTCTTCATTAACTTGGGGCCGCCTTGCTGGCTCTCTGAGCTTCATGCTGTAGTGGCCTCGCACTTCCTTGCTAGACAGACAGACAAACGCACTTCAATGGCTATACTGTCAAACTATCAAGCACCACCTGCAGGTAGACGAGATGTCAGTACTAAAAATGACTACATTGTCTCAATATGCTCCCGTGTATGCAAAATAGGGACACAGGATCTGGCCCATCATCCACTGAAGGGTTACCGGTGCACCATGGATATCGAAAGGGAGCCTTATAGATTCGAACAATCACTGGAGGCAGCTGTGGGGGCATAAAGAGAGTAATTCCAATCCTCCATCTCTAGCAAACCCTCTCTGGTTGTTACAATACTGTAGGTAGTCACTTGCACTTATTTCTGGCTATTTTTACTTTCTAATCATGTCATAGTATTGATGCTTGGCACTGTTTTGTACATACCTGGCACTCACTGCAATCAAACAGAAATTCAGATTTTATGAACATCATTTTGTCTGTGTCTCTCACCTACTGGTCTTGTTGGTTACAACCACAGATGCCTGGGGATTTAGGTTTACCCAAGGGTGCTAATGCACAGGGCATCTAACAATGGATGCCATCCAGGTGTGGATTCTGAACTAAGAATTATTGACCGGTGAAGACTAACGTGCCTTCCCAAATAACAGGATATGATTATAGTTTATTGTTTGTGTCTCTATAAATAATTCTATTAAAGTTTATTTCAAGGGCTTAGCTCTTCTTTACCCTCTTCTTCAAGCTATGAATGTTCCAGCAGATCGTTTAAAGACATAAAACACAGGAACTCATGCATGTAATCCTTACAAAGAGACACAATGATACAACTGAGATGCTCCACTCAAAGGTGGCTTGGGATCTCTAATTCATATTTGCTTCTGTCAACACAGATGCATATAAATGCACATCTGGCAAACTCCTTCAATCAATGCTGCCTCCCAGAATGCACCCTGGCATCTCATTTAGTAAGGACAAGCCTGTTGCCAAGGAGACAGGAAGAGCAGAGTGTGTGCTTTTCCTAACTCACTTGTAAGGCTCCCTTTATTGTGTTTACTTTTCTGGTTGCCACAAGTGACAGATTAACCTTAGTCTCCTGCAGACACTCGAGTAAAAACACTGACTCGCTACATCTGAATGGTAGTTGAGTTTAAATTGGCAGAAGACAAATTCAGTGCTTCAGCTCCCACAGGAGAAACTGGAGACGAGAACAAATGAATTATCCTAATAGAGTTTTATTAGCTAACTGCCAACTGCCCCATACAATTGAGTTTGTGTTCATTAAATAGACTTACAAAAAGACAGCCACATCTGTTACATCTGCTCTGTCTCTTTTCCTAATTGTAAATGGCCATCACATTAGAAAATTAAGCTACAAGAGGCTCCCTGGTACTAAAAACATTTTAATAAAAACATAAGAGACATTTTCACTCTTCTCATATTTTTTTTAGAAGTTGACTAAAACAGTCAATTAAAATCTGCATCAACAGATTTCAACATAGCAGTTTATCACAGACACAAACAAATGGACCATTAATATGCAAGCTGTCATATTTTGCACTACCTGTTTGACTATAGTGTTTTCATTGTTGGATACATCTCTTTATTATATAAAAACATCCTTCGATGTGACAAGACTTTTTGGAGACGAGACTTTTTCTAGTCCCGCGAGACGAGACTTTTGCCTTGAGATTTGTTCCAGTGACGCCCTCCTCTCAACCATTTTCAAACAAGACCACGGTCCTCTCACCTCTCATTCATGTGACTGCTTTTGTCAGACATGCTTCCTGCACTGTCAGCTCTTATACATTGTATTGTTTTCCTCACTTTAAGTTCCCAATTAAAGAAGATGTATTATGTCCAAATCTTATTAAAGAATTTCTTCAACGAGGAAGTCAAACGAATTAACGCCAAAAGTTTTGATCGGTTACACAGCAAATTGGTTAAATGCGTATCAATAGGCTATGCTGAAACAGTTGGTGGTGATCGTGCGGAAGATGAAAACATCAATTTACAATATCCTGAAGAATATCTACAACTGTTAACAATGTCCTGTCTTCCACTGCATGAATTACTGTAGAAAGAAGGATGTATCCAAGAAAGGTAATGTAGTACATCTTCAGCGGATAACATCAGACACCAAAGGAGATCTTGATATGCCATTCGTATTAAAACATTAACAGTTTCTGGTTAGAATAGCTTTTGCAAAGACAATTAACAAATCTCAGAGCCAAACAATCGAAAAAGTCGTTTTATTTAATAGAGAGAAAGAAACGAAATTCAGTCATGGGCAGTTATGTGTTGTGTTGATGCATATGTAACAATTCCTGTGAAAATAAAAATTTGTTTAAATTGTACATCCACATCCCCATACACGAGCAGCAGAACCGCAAAGAGGCTACCATGCAGTGCAGGCCCGGGGGGGGGGGTGGCGAGCGAAGCGAGTAGGGGGCAAAGCCCCCTAGTATTAATATAAATAAGAATTTTATTAAAAAAGGTAAATGACAGATGCTACCACCCCATGACAAATTAGTACTTGATCAATATTAGTTGGTAAGTAATCCTATTATAGGCTCTTACTAATTTGACAAGTTAAAAGGAGACTGTGATGCCCTCAGTGACTGCAGCCATGGGCTTTTTCTGCCTCTTGGAACATCGATGATCATAACCGAGGACGGGCTATGGCAAGTGAGGAAACAACAAGAAGTTAATGGTACAAAAGTGCCTAGTGCAAGTAAAGCAGTGCTTAAACAGTGCAGTGCACTCATCTTCAATAAATAATCCATAAAACAGTGCTGTGAGGAAAATGAAACCAAAGAATGAAATCAATAAATAATTAAATATTTAAAATCAAGAATTCATCATTTCAGTCTTGTTCCTGGTGCTTCTGTTCCTCACTCTCGTGTCACCTGCTCTTCCTTATGGTCAGTTCAGCAGAGCTCAGACAAACACAGTGTTGTCTCAGGTGCCTTCCATCGGTGTCTGCTGGGGACACCTCATCCTGCCACCTCTGCTGGTATCAGTGGGAACACAAAAGCACACAATATCCTTTGCTCTGACTACTCAGCAAAGTTGACCTGCCCCTGAAATGCCATTCCCCTTGCTGCACCATGGGGCTTCACCTGCTCTCCTTTGCACTGACCCTTCTATCCGATTCTGCACTCACTTTCTCTCTTTCTCTTCTTAAATTTTTCTCTTTTTGTTTTTTCTTTTTTTAAATCTTTTTTCAATCCCTTCTACACTTTTTATAGCCCTGTGAGTATTGAAACACTAAGGGGGATGGCTGTGCTGACAGTGCAAGTGCACATAACAGAGGTATATTAATCCATTAAGGACTCCACAGCTGCACAGCTGTTTCCCCACACTCATGAGGTTTAAGCCTCACAATTCTCTGCTCTCCTCTGCAGATCACACCACTGACACCAGACACACTTCACTACAAACACACCATGAAAGTCCTGAGGGTGTTTTTTTAAGAAGGTGCAAAAAGCTGATGACAAGATCAGAGTGCAGCCCACTATATAGAGATGATGTAGTTGCACTTGTCGAGGGTTTTCAAATTGTTCAAAATTCAGCTACTAGATGGGCATTCCAGCAGACAGTGTGACTCGTTATCACATGGAATTTCACAGTGAACACTACACATAAAAAAGAAAAAAAAGTTTGTGTCTATAATGTTCCATTTCAGCGTCTAGGTTACATTTTTTAACATTTCTGTCTGTTTTCACATATACTAGGGCCTACATATGTACATAAGGTCAGAAAGTTATGTACTCCTAATGCCTTTCTGTCTTGAACTTTATGTTTATTTCTAGCTGTCTTATTTCAATCTCAACTCATTCCATTGTCTAAATACAGAAATATAGGAGACGATTAAGTACACTCTTTTAATGTATTAGCTTATGGGGGTAAACAGAATCTTCCAATAGAAATGTGAACGCTAAATCCTATACAAAATAAGCAACACTAAGGTAACGTATCATTAATATTAACAGAAAAGGTTTGGCTCTTACAGATGTGATATATACAGTATCAACTGAAAATTAAACTGACAAGGCAAATAGACATAGATAGATATCAAAAGTATACACAACCTTAAGGAAATTTCAGCTGTTGCTTATATGATATTTGAAGTTAAGACTCAGGGCCAGGCTTGCAAATTGGTTAAATGCGTATTAATAGACTATGCTGAAACTGTTGGTGGTGATCATGTGGAAGATGAAAACATAAACTTACAATATCCTGGAGAATATCTACAACCGTTAAAACCATCCAGTCTTCCACTGACTGGCCGAATTACTGTTGAAAGAAGAACGTTTCGTAATGTTATTGCATAATTTATGTATTATTGATGGGCTATGCTATAGGACAAGATTAGTTGTATTCAAGATTGGTCGAAACATTTTACATGTTAGAATTGTAACAGGCGACAAGAAATTTGTGTAGTACATCTTCCACGGATAATATTAGACATCAAGGGAGATCTTGATATGCCATTCGTATTAAAACGTTTACAGTTTCCCGTTAGAACAGCTTTTGCTATGACAATTAACAAATCACAGGGACAAACATTCGAAAAAGTCGGTTTATTTATTAGAGAGAAAGAAACGATATTCACTCACGGGCAGTTATACGTTGCGTTTCACGATGTAAGTCCAAACACGGAATCAAAATTCAACGCAATATTGACAAAAAGTTAATTCCAAATATTGTTTTTACTGAAGTTTTACAGTATAAGTGTAAGTTTAAAAAATATTTACATGTTAATTTGACAGCCAAACAGAATGAAAACATGTAACGCAACAAATACCTCTAATGCAACATGAAACATAATTTTCTTTCAATTTATTACATTTTACTGTTTTTTACAATGGTTAATTACTCCCTGCAATGTAAAATAGTTAGGTCTATTATGCATATGTAACAATTCCAATGAAAATAACAATCTGTTTAAATTGTACATCCGCTTCCCCATACGCGAGCAGCAGAGCCGTGAAGTGGATGGCGCATAGCACCCACTCAGAGGTTGGCGAGTAAAGCGAGTATTTTGAACCACATTTTTGCTTTATTTGTCTGTTGGACATTATACAGGGATAGTCCACAACTCTTTTCTGTTGTGGAATCTTCTTTATTTCTTGAGAATATTTATTTATTTATTTAAAGAGCTTCTATAGAAAGCCTAATTTCCCCCTTGGCACAAATAAAATTTGATTATTTGATCTATCTGTCTATCTATCAATTATGTAGTCCCTTATCTAGCTATTATGTAGTGCCTTTCACTCTATCTACCTATTTATGTTATATGTATTTGTCTCCAGTGAACAACACAGGTTCAGAAAATGGATGGTTAGATAGATTTCTAAATATTAACAAGTTTTTCAATGGGAAGTATGCTACTGTTTTGTAAAATATCAGTCAAACTGGATAGTTGGAGTGTTAGAACTACGAAGGAGTCGTGCCAGAGACGCATTCAGTGTGGAACAGCTAGACAAAGTAATTCATTGAAACCATAAACAATGCACTTGTGTCAACAGATGGGACACTGAATGTTGCCATTGTATTTTCCATTTAAATGCGGGGTCTGTGTGAAAGAGCACTTGCTTTCGAGTTTCTAAAGTATCTTTTCACTGATATCTCGGAATTAAGTTGCCTAGGCTTGAATGGTAACAAATGGAGGCCTGTCAAGGCAGAGCTGGGGAGCCAGGAGGATTTAGAAGCAAAAAGAAGTATGTAAAAGAAACTGGATTATTTTCTTTCAGCTTCCAGTAGAGGAATTAAATATGTTAGGCTGGTACTGCTTGTTGATAAGATAAATCAAACTGGGTACACGGTGCAATTCTGAGCGTCTCACTTAAGCTTTCTGTATTCCAACTGTGGAATATTTTGTCATTTATTCTGATCTCATAAGTCACCTTAAAAAAAGGCATCAATTAGCTTAATACAAAACAAAATAATAGTATATTGTTGCTAGGAACAAATTCTGTTTTCAGCAGAGAATGTTCTTGGCTGGTAATGTAGTGGTGAGTATTGCAAAAGCCCAAATATCCTTTTCAGGTCTGCTGGTTTAAGCACCTTTGTCCCCATAATAGAAAAACTGTGTTAAGAAAAATAAATGAATGGATGGATTTTTCAATGTTCCACAAAATTTACAGAAGCAGTAAAAATATTATAGTTTCTGTATTATGAAAAGCAACACAATTGCAGAAGGAAAGTAATTTTTCTCTTTCTAATACTGTGCTAAACCAAAACTAAGCCTGCAGAAGCGTTCTTTCATTTCATTGAATTAACCTACCTCAAGAAACAAATCAAAAATTAACAGTAGAATATTTCTTGAAAAGAACAGGGCATTCAGCTTAACAAAGCTCAGAAATCCTATCCTTCTAATTTCTCCAAAATGACATCAAGTTGAGATTTGGATATTCAAAAAGTCCTTCCGTCTACAACACTACTAATCATTTCCTCCATTTGTCTATAGCTCTCTGTGTGAAGAAAGACTTTCTAATCTTCTTCTTCTTCTTTTGGCTGCTCCCATTAGGAGTCATCACAGCAAATCAATTTTTTCTGTATCTTTCTGCCCTCTGCATCTTGCTCTGTCATCCCCATCACCTACATGTCCTCTCTCACCACATTCATAAACCTTCTCTTAGGCCTTCCTCTTTTCCTCTTCCCTGGCAGCTCTATCCTTAACATCCTTTTCCCAATATACTGAGCATCTCTCCTCTTCACATTTCCAAACCAACGCAATATCTCCTCTCTGACTTTGTCTCCCAACCGTCCAACTTGAGCTGACCCTGTAATGTACTAATTTCTAATCCTGTCCATCCTCATCACACCCAATGCAAATCGTAGCATCTTTAACCCTGCTACCTCCATCTCTGTCTCCTGCTTTCTGGTCAGTGCCACCGTCTCCAACCCATATAACATAGCTGGTCTCACTACCGTCCTGTAGACCTTCCCTTTCACTCTTGCTGATATCCGTCGGTCACAAATCACAAATCACTCCTGACACTCTCCTCAACCCATTCCACCCTGCCTGCAATCTGTTTTTCACCTCTCTTCCACAATCCCCATTACTCTGTACTGTTGATCCCAAGTATTTAAACTCATCCACCTTCGCCAACTCTGCTCCTTGCATCGTCACCATTCTACTGACCTCCCTCTCATTCACACACATGTAAATGTCATCAGCAAACATCATAGTCCATGGGGACTCCTGTCTAATCTCGTCTGTCAACCTGTCCATCACCATTTCAAATAAGAAAGGGCTCAGAACTGATCCCTGATGTAATCCCACCTCCACCTTGAATGCATCCATCATTCCTACTGCAGACCTCACCACAGTCACACTTCCCTTGTACATATCCCGTACAACTCTTAAACACTTCTCTGCCACTCCCAACTTGCTCACACAATATCATAACTCCTCTCGAGGCACCCGTCATATGCTTTCTCCAGGTCCACAAAGACGCAATGCAACTCCTTCTGGCCTTCTCTATACTTCTCCATCAACACCCTCAGAGCAAACAACGCATCTGTGGTGCTCATTCTTGGCATGAAACCATACTGCTGCTCACTAATCATCACCTAACTTCTTAACCTAGCTTCCATTACTCTTTCCCATAACTTCATGCTGTGGCTCATCAATTTTATCCCCCAGTAGTTACTACATTCCTTATTCCTTAACCCTTATTCTTAAATATCAGCACCAGTACACTTCTTCTGCACTCCTCAGGCATCCTCTCACTTTCCAAGATTCCATTAAACAATCTGGTTAAAAACTCCGCTGCCATCTCTCCTAAACATGTCCATGCTTCCATAGGTATGTCATCTGGACCAACAGCCTTTCCATTTTTCATCCTTTTCATAGCTGTCCTTACTTCCTCCTTGCTAATCCGTTGCACTTCCTGATTCACATCATCCAACCTCTTCTCTCTCTCGTTCTCTTTATTCATCAGCCTCTCAAAGTACTCTTTCCATCTGCTCAATACACTCTCCTCGCTTGTGAGTACGTTTCTATCTTTATCCTTTATCACCCTAACCTGCTGCACATCTTTCCCAGCTCGGTCCCTCTGTCGAGTACAGGTCCTTTTCTCCCTCCTTAGTGTCCAACCTCTCATACAACTCACAACCTTTTCTTTAGCCTTCGCTACCTCTCTCTTCACCTTGTGCCTCATATCTTTGTACTCTTGTCTACTTTCAGTATCTCTCTGACTATCCTACTTCTTCTTTGCCATCCTCTTCCTCTGTATACTCTCCTGTACTTCCCCATTCCACCACCAGGTTTTCTTTTCCTCCTTCCTCTTTCCAGATGTCATGCCAGGCACCCTGCTTGCTGTCACCCTTACCTATATCTGCTGTAGTTTCCCAACTGTCTGGTAATTCTTCACTACCACCCAGTGCCTGTCTCACCTTCTCCCTAAACTCAAACTTGCAGTCTTCCTTTTTCAACTTCCACCATTTGATCATTGGCTCTGCCCTCACTCTCTTCCTCTTCTTGATCTCCAATGTCATCCTACAGACCACCATCCTATACTGCTTAACTACACTTTTCCCTGCCACCACTTTGCACTCTTCAATTTCCTTCAGATTGACTCTTCTAATCTACCTGTGTGCATCTTCCTCTACTCTTGTACGTGACCCTATGTTCCTCCCTCTTCTTAAAATATGTATTCACCACAGCCATGTCCATCCTTTTGGCAAAATCCACTATCCTCTGACCTTCTTCATTCCTCTCCTTGACACCATACATACACATCACCTCCTCATCTCCACTGTTCCCTTCCCCAACATGTCCATTGAAATCCACGCCAATCACCACTTTCTGTCCCTTAGGTACACTGTTCATCAACTCATCCAACTCACTCCAAAAATCTTCTTTCTCCTCCATCGCACACCCAACTTGCGGGGCGTATGTACTAACAACATTCATCATCATACCTCCAATTTTCAGCTTCATAATCATTACTCTCTTTGACACTCTTAAAAGAAAGACTTTCTAAAGTTTGTGTGGTGTTGATTTTATCCCCCCTCATTTTTTCCATCAAATTTCACAAGTTCATAACTCAAAAACTAAACCACCAAGAAGGCTCAGACTTTGCACGCTGGTATGTTAATTGATATAGTATGTGGCAAAGTTAAAACCCTGCATGGTCAAAGCAGCCCCTTGAAATTGACCAAAATTTAATTTGAGTTTTTAGCTTAGCTATGTTTAGGTTTTAGAAGCATATATCTGTAAACAACACAAAGACTTTTTTGATTTTTTTCCCTCATTCAGATAAGTATACAGGCTTTCTGAAAAAGCAATAAACTGAAAGGTAGCTGTATCGGGGTTTGAATAACAGACTTCTCAAATGCAAAAAATATTTTGTATTTCATTTTCAGTGCACCCTAATAGCATGTGGAAACATGCAGATCATTTTTTTAATGTTTTTCACTTATTCTCCATTGTCCCTTCTTTCTGAAAACACAAACCTTACTTTTCTTATGCACATCTTTCATGTTTATTTTCCATCCTAAACACAAGCTGAATGTGCCATGTGTCAATAATAGTAATGATTGACTTTTCAATCAGTAAGTTATGCAAGACGTCACTGCCATGTGAAGGACGTTGGATGAGACGGGCTGAAGGCGTCATCTCTGTGTGCGTGCGTATGACACATGTAGATATCATAGGCGCGTGCCCACGGAGACAGAAAGAGAGAGAGGTGCTGAACTCATGTCAGGTGAAGGCTGACCCGGGATAAACGCAAGCCAATGTTCCCTGTGAGTTTGTTTAATAGAGAGAGAAAGCAGGCTAAGTATCCTTTTTATTAAAGGGCTGACCCCTTGAGCCTGTTAAAAAGACATTGTTGGTTTTTTTTTTTAATTTTTCATATTATTATTAAGTGTGGATGTAATTTTTTGAACTTTTAAGGGACATTCCTTTGTTTCTCTCATCTTATTTACTTATTGCAGTGTTTGTTTGCATTATTTGATATTATCTTTATTAATCATTGTTTCTTTTTTTACAATGAATGTCCCTTTATACTGTTTGAATCTGTTCCGTCTTTCTTCCCTTATTGTTCCACTGACTCTCGGTCTAAATATTTTCTGTCCCAAGCTCCTGCTAGACTCTAAGGTGAGGACACTGGGGTTTGTCAAATGCCAAATCAAAACTCAGAAACCAGAAGCACAAAAATCATAAAGCAGAAAATACAATCCTCACAAGAATGTATTTTTTGAACCGCAATCAATATATTCAATGCTGGTACTATTTATTGCACTTCAATATAAATGCTCAGCAGGGGTAGATCTGCCATAAGGGTGTTGTGGATGTACAGCCAGGGACCCGTGACACCAAGTGGCCTTGTCACGAAGAACTATGCTTGATGAAATGAGATAGAATCTGTGTGCAGAGATAATCAAACAGCAAATCTGGCCCCCCACCCCAAACATCTGGTGTCCATGCATGGAAATAGGGGCAAAATCAAAAGTGGGAAATCTGCACTGTATTAAAAGACCTGGGAACTCATTTATAAATGGTGCGTACATGCAAAAATGTTGCATACTCCCATTTCCACTCTGAAATTGCAATGTATAAATCCTAAACATGGCATAAAGCCAAACACATTTTCACACCAGCTAAATGCTTGGCGTAAGCAAGTTCTCTGCTTGGTTTTGTAAACTGACAGGACCCA
The DNA here is from genome assembly GCA_026402145.1 of Polypterus bichir lapradei. NCBI lineage: Eukaryota > Metazoa > Chordata > Cladistia > Polypteriformes > Polypteridae > Polypterus > Polypterus bichir. Next base: position 15,618,318 of record JANRMT010062798.1, read on the forward strand.
GCGTCAAAGCAGTGCTACTGTTCCTGTGTGGTTTCCCTTTCTTTTTTAGATCCACATCCCTGACGCAGCTTTATCAAATATGATGCAATTAACTGCATATTGTTTATTATTTTAAGGCATCTGATTGTAATTAACTTGTAACAATATAATGATCCACGGAATAGGCAAACTATTCCAAATACCATAGCTGCTTTAGCGTTGTTACTTTCACTGCACCACTCAGAGTATTTATATCACTGTGTGGAATCACAGCTTTACAGCAGCTGATCAGAAAGAGAATTTTCAGTATACAGCATCAAGGACACGATGCTTCAGCCATGCTGCCTATTTGAACTGCTCCCATACGGCAAACAATTCAGAGCCTTTCCTTTCAGAAACAGTTTCATCCCAAGAACTATAAACGCACTCAATCAGCCCATCAAGTGCTCCTTGTAGAACTGTTTGAACTTGCGATACAGTTATAAAATTACACAACCTGAGTCACTTTATAAAGGGTGTATTTACATACAATGATGATATCATTTTTAAGATGAAATCCAGCAAAATATGTTTATTACATCATACAGATAAAATGTTAACATCATTTATATAATCTATATTGTTAATAATTAAACATGTGAGAATACGTTGTCGCAGCGCTAGCAAGGAGCTGGTGCCCATTCAGGGATTGTTTCTACCTTGCACTGTATTCTTGCTGGGGCTGGCGTGACACTAGAAGGATAGATGGAGAGAATAATTAAACATGTACTACGAAAGATATTTCAATGTTCCTTAAAAGTTTTGAAGAATCTGCGTTCTAAGCTAACAGATGGTTTAACATCTATTACAGAGCTGATTGTGTGGCAATTGGGTATTTGGAGAAAGAAAAGTAAGGACAGGAATTGGAGGTTAGTATGTTAGAAAGAGACAGTACTGCTACAATAAAGTATTTCATCGAAGGTCACGCACAGCGCAGCAAGCATCTTGCAGGAGGCAGGAACAATCTCTGGACAGGGCGCCAGCTCATCACTACCACTGTGCCAGCGTGTTCCCATGTTTAATAACATGCTTTAATTCCTATCATCATGAAAATGATATCAAGAATACATCTCAGTATTTAAATTATTCAGAGAGCTGTAATATTACGAATGTAATGGATTCTGTGTCCTGTTGGAGGAAGAGAAAGCCAGTTTAAGAAGCACATAGTGATTCACACACATAGAGCACATAGAAGATCAAATACAAAACAAAGCATTTAACGTGCTACTTTAGTTACAATGGGATTTGAGAAACTAGTAAATTAAACAATTTTAGAATGAAGTTTATGACGTTCTACTTTAATGACAAAATAAACTATGTGATTAAAGTGGAAATTTCGAGATTAAAATTGACATTTCATGCTTTTTCCCCACTGTGTGCCTTTTTTTTTTCTCTGTACCCTAATAAGCTTTCATATGACACTCAGATGGTGGGCTACGACTCGCCTTTTCACTGCGACTTTGATATGTGACAACTTCTTTTTAATTTCGGGCACTGTGTGAATTTGTGAACTTGAGCTTTCGAGTTTCTCTGACACCCTATGTCTCTCGATCAACCTCCTTTTGTTGTTCATACAACTGTTTAAACCAACAAATAGTACGTTTTTCCTTGCCTCCACTTGGTATTTGCTGAAATTGCTTTTGTCATTGTCTTTTCACAGAACGCTGAGCTTAAGGGCTATTTATATTGATTTGCATAGTCAAAGAGGTGCAATTCTGGGAGGAGTTGGGGAGTAGCAGCAGGCACATGCACATGCGTTACTTTTCACGCATTTATGTAGCTAAAGAACGTGGAATTTGGCGAATGAACAGATTTATGCATCTGGAATTTTTTGTGCATACCAACATTTCCGCGAGCCATGTTTTAGTGTGAATTCTATGCATGGCATTATGCATTAGGCCTATGGTTTCCATGTACTACAACTGTTAAAATTATGATCAGGTCTCTGTTAAGAAGTTAAACCATCCAGGGGCCTGCGAGGGTCTTCATCCAGCCATAAAGCTAAGGGTAGTCCCAGCAGCAGTGAGGTTATGGTGGCCCCAGCTTCTAGTGTTCCTCTCGAAAAAAGTCAAGGAATTAGATCAGAGAACACAGAAACACAATATTTACAAATAAGATAATTAACACTATTTGAAAGAGATAAATAATCTCACTATTATAATAAAAAAATCCTGGGACGGGACGATACTTTTTAGCCTGGGAGGAGACCTGAATTTTTCAGAAAGACACTTTCACATTGTGCGAGATGAGACTTTGTGCCAAGAGAAAATAAAAGACAAAGAGTAGATGACAAAGTAGAATGTTGTAAAGAATTCAAAAACATTGGCGCGATACACATGCAGAGCAGGTTAGAGATAATGGTGTACTAAAATTCAAATGTCTCAAAAAACAGATAGTAAAAATTTCATTGGCACAAACAAATGGAAATTATTACTCAGTGAAATAACGGAACAGCGAAAAGAGATTGAATATATTCTTCGGATTTAAACTATAAGTCGGAGACTTGTAGATCATCTGATTCGTGTTGCCATCAGGAAAAAGTAGTGTTTCTTCACAATGAAGAGGTGTATCTGTGAAAATTAAAAGAATTTGTTGTTTGGTGAAAGTGAAATCCACAAACACAAGCGGCTGAGACGCAAAGTGGCTGGCACATAGCACAGGCCCTTTGGCGAGCGAAGCAAGCAGGGGCTAAGCCCCCTAGTTTTACAAAAAGGCAAAACAAAACCAAAAACATAATTAACAACAAAAGATGTAAATCTTGTGGTAGATGACGGGGGCCCTTGCTAAGCTGAGACGCCTCAGCAATGAAAGGACCGGGGGACAGACCATACACAGGGCATTACCTCCCCTGGATTGCTACCTCCTCGGTTGGTATGGCACCATGGATTCCTACAGGACATGTAGGGAATAAGTTTGGTGGCTTAGCCCTGCTGGGTTCTGGGGGTGCCGCCTGGGGGGTGCTGCAGGTACTCCTGAGCCCTACGTCACTGGACTCCCAACCTTACCTGGAAGTGCTTCTGGACCAATTCTATGGTGTCACCAGAAGTAATCCCAGGGATTACATAAATGGAGCCAGACAAAGATTAAGCTTGCTGGAGAAGGAGTGGAGGAAGAAAGAAAGAAAGAAAGAAAGAAAGAAAGAAAGAAAGAAAGAAAGAAAGAAAGTGTTGTGCTACCGTGCTTCATTTGCTTTGGGTACTGAGCCAAGGGAAATGCTTGAAAAGCATTTCCCACAAATAAAGAAATGTGTGTCCTGTGTCTGTCTGTGTCAGGTCTGGGGAGCTGGAGCACCCCCTGCAGGCCACAACCTATAAAATAACAAAATTATTCAATACACATGAAATAAACTTAAGCCAAGGCAATAAACCCAAGGGACCCATAACAGGAATGAATGTCATTGCTACCAATAACATAATCCTAAGAAAAAAGTCCAAAATTACACTGACTGGTGGCATCATTAAGATTGGTGTCATCCTGTTTTGGTAACCAAGGCCTGATGAAGACCCCGCATCTTCCACATGACACCACTTAATGAATGATAAAGTAAAATAATAATACAAAATATAATTAAAAAAAAATTACCTGGCATAGTAAAACCATGATTCAAAACATCTATCACATGCAAGAGCTTGGAGGTGACATGAATTTAGGAGTACCATAACATAAAATCCCAAAAACTGTAGCAAAAGCCCCCACAAGAGGTAGGGATAGTCAATCTTCATCTTGTGTAACGCAAAGAGTGTAACAAAGAGTCTTTACAAATCAAAATATTTCACAAAAATGCTCGGAACACAAGGAAGCTTAGAAGAGCACAAAAGGCACAGTAGGAGCTGCCCTAAAATAGGCAGTTCAGTAGCAAACAAGTGCCCATACAAATCCAAACAAAAGGTCAGAAACAGAAATAAAAGATCATAGAATCCAGAAAAATCACAAAAGCAACATAATAAACACAAACACTCATCAACATCACTAAGCACATTCAATGAACCGCAAGGGACTGCTTGTTTTGTCAGCATTTAGAGACCCTTGAGGGAAAAGGACACGTGGCCTTACCGCTGGGAGAACCACCCACAGGGACAAAACAGTGCAAGTAAAAATGAATAAAAAATAAATACACAAAACTTTAAAAAAAAAAAAGAATGCAAATACATACAAAAAGTAACAATACTAACATAGATTTAAATATTCAAAAATGAACCAAAACGGCATAAAGCAGCCACTTGAACCCCAGCCTGGCTGAAATGTAATATGGGAGCATCTAAATGTCTTGAACACCAAGCATAGGGCAGGATCGCTATGCACTTCTTCTCTCTTCCATACAGAACAGAGGACAAGGGGGGGCTGAAACATCACTTCGGGAGAAACTGCCCCTCCCACACAGCGCAGCCCCCGTGGACCAGGCTCACCTAAACAGCAGAACTTCGCCAACGGACAGGCCTACTGCAAAAGGGCCTGCCAGGACCCAAGGATCTTCGGTTGTCTTTGCTTCCTTTCAATTTTTCAATATCACTATTAAATGGGGTCCCCAGTGCCTATCTGGTGCTCTGTTTGTTTCGTCTGCATAATTATGCTTTAAAAAAATGAATGATGGAAGTGGGAGACATGCTGTGTTATGGGCAAACAGTTGGACATAGAGTAAGAGTCACAAATTTTTGAAATATGAAAAAAAGAAGAAACACAAAATAAAATGCAAGAAGGCATATTGTGACATGCAAAGGAAAAGCAAAATACAAAGAATTCAAGGGGACAGATTGAAAGTACAAGGAAAAAGTTAAAGTGATGACTCCCACAAAGAAGGAAACACAAGGTACGCAGTAAAGGATTAGGAGAGCAAGTGGCTGCCATGAAGGTGGGCGAGATGTGTGGGGAATCCCTTTGATGACACCAGGAGAGAGAAATCTGCATAGAGTGTTACACTGCAGGAGAGCTACATCAATGGTGTGGAAACAAAGACAATCACAGTGAACAAAGTGGAATACACAAATTAAATAACGGATGACATTTTTCTAGTGCTTAGCAAAAAGAAAATTAGAAGACAGAAACTGATGATATCCTTCCATGCATTCATGCACCAGTACCAAAGGCTAACAAAGTTAGCAAATATACAATTCATTTACTTATGTGGCTGACATCTTTACCCAAGGCAACTTGATTGGCAGGTGCCCCCCATCCCCTTGGGGACAACCCGCAAACAACATGAAACACAACCTAGTCAGTTTGTATACATACACATAATCAAAACCAAAGAATAATGCAGTCAATCAACAAAAGTAGCATTAACATAAATAAAAGAAACGAAATTAACAAAACAGACCTAAAACATGAATTTGAACCCCAGTTGGGGGAAGAACTCTGGCTGAAGCACAACACATTACTGTGAAATGCTGAGGCATGTTGTGGAAAAAACTTTCCTCTATCTTCAAAGAATACGTCACGTCATCGGACTCTTAATTTGCACAGCTTTGTTACTTCATCCAATCAACTAGTGCCACCAGTATTTTCTAACCCCTGTCGACTCTCCCATTAATCTGAATGTCACCTCACTAACTGTGGTGTTTTGCGGATTGTCCTATTGGTCTTAGCACCGCTTCATAGGAGGGGTCTTTGGGCTTTCCCATCAGTTTATCCTCACTTTCTAGAGAGGTGTTCTTATTTATTTACCTCATTCTAACCTTGAAAAATCAAGCTGGTGATTTCTCTAAGGTGAAGCAGACCTCACATGCTCAAGCATTAAGCCATGTTTAGTTAACCCTTGAGCAACATTCAATCCTTTTACTTATGTTTTAATAATTCATTGTTACAACTTCATTTACTGTATATACTCTCGTGTTTAAGTTCTCCCGCGGATAAGTCGGGATTGATTTTACTGTATAATTCCTTGTATTTCATAATGTCGGTCATATAAGTCGAATGCAGAAAACTCACACTATTGATCCAAGAGATTTTGATATGCTAACACCCACCTGAGAGAGTAACCACAGAGCACATTGCCTTTTTTTCTATGTATTGTGCCTACGTGACCACACGGTAATACCCAAACTATTCTGAAGCAACGTTTGCATTGTTTTGTGTTTTTTGTATCTCACACCTTCATACACCTTTATCGTAAGAGCATCCCTTATCCACAATGGAGCGTTCAATCAGAAGAAAATATGAAGCTGGTTTTAAATTAAAAGTCGTTGAAATGGCAAAAGAAATTGGTAACTGCGCTGGTGCAGCAAAATCCGAAGTGTCTGACAAACTGGTATGAGATTGGAGGAAGCCAGAAGTTGTATAAAAAAAAAAATTAAGTGTTGTATTTTTGAATGGGTGTATAAGTCGGGGTCTGATTTTATGATCGATTTTTCGGCTTTCAAGACCCAATACGCAAGTATATATGGTAACTGTAATAATTTGTAAAAGATTTTATATATATATTGTAAAAAGAAGAGAACACACAGCATAAAGGGTTG
>JANRMT010062798.1:15649787-15665857 GCA_026402145.1 Polypterus bichir lapradei
TAGTCTGAGGGTACAAGGGTGCGAGCGAACCCTAATTCTGTCACAATTGGCGTAGTCGGCAGGATTCTCTGGCCGTCAGTTTGGCGGAGGACCTGAATTTAAAAAATTTTATTGTGGACAGAATACCCAAGAAGACAGCGTCAAGACGCAGAAAAATTGCCAGAAACCTCACCTTTATCAAGTCCGTCATGGGGAAGAAGAAGACAAAGCAGAGCGCCAGCAACAGCGGAGGTCTAGCGCTCGACATTGCCTGCGCTCAAGATGAGCCATGGAGCAGCTACGCGTTTCGGGAGAGATTTCCGGAGGAGAACGTCTCCGACGAGGTATGTGCAGGGAACGTACTTTGCAATCTTTTTAATTTAACATCTGTTGTCCCGTGTACATACCTCCCAGATGTCCATCCGAAGGCTCTGCGGGAGGCAGAAGACAAACCCGAAGGCGATGGCGCGCTCTTGTGCAGGCAAACGAGTAACCCGAAGGACTTCCGCATTACGGGTGCCGGCGAGGGACACGTGACCTTCCACGAGGGATTCCAGGAAGGTGACGTTCCGTGTCCAGCTGTTTGTGGCTTCGCCCAAGAAAAGACGGACTTGATTTTTCCGAAGGGGAAAGGGGAGGCGAGCGGAGCACTGCTCACAAATCAAAAAGGTAAGGAGGGTCGGGAAATGGCTGTTCGGGATGTCGTAAAAGTAATTAAGACAGACCTCAGTCCGCTGAAAGAAGCGACCCGATCCTCGACTGCTGCCTTAGAGAACTCCAAGTCCCAGAAGCCTCCGCGAGACCCGTCAGAGCACGTGCCTGAAGCAGGCGTGCTCATTGGCTCCCGGCCGGCAGAGAAGAAAGACGAGGAAGTAAGTCTTTTGCCGGTCGAAATAAATATTGACTTGCGGGAACTCGAGCGTTTGATCGAGCCCGTAAAAAGTTGTTTACAGGTCCTGACGACCATTGAGAACATCGTCGGGGAATTGGGAGCGGTAGCCAAAGCGCCGTTGGAGAAGCTGAGGGACTACGTGCGGCGATTTGGTGGGGAGCCTCCCGTATATCATGATGTGGCGGTACAGGTATGTGAAACCCGTACCGTATATAAAACAAGAGGGACGCAGTGTAATCCGGGCCCGCTTTTCATAAATAGCGGGTACCAATACACGGCGTGCCCTACAAGAGAGGCCGGTACGATAACCGAGTGGCCGGCGGAAGGGCTAATCGATCCGGGGCAGCTACACAGTGCTGATTCCCGGAGCGAGACAGCCCTAAAGACGCCGCCACCGGTAATTTACAAATCAAAGGGCGTGCAGACAGTAAAGGGGCTCTCTTTCACTAATAGAGAGACCCAAACTGTGGACAAGCCCCAGAGTAAACCGGAGATCCCAAGAATAAAGAAGGGGTCTCCGGACAAAGTTGAGCAGCAAGCTGAGAGCTCAGGGGCGGCCGTGGAACCCTCCTCACTGGACAAAGGGGCGGAGCGAAAGTTTCCAGACTGTTTCCAGACTCGCAGAGGGATATACACTGGAGGAAGGCGGCTGTGCTATGAATGCCGCCGACCGGGACATGGATGGCGAAGTTGTCCTGGGAGGACATGGAATACAAATCCTTTTTTATGTAATATTCCCCCAAGGTTCTCCCGGAAATATTCTGGACTTCGCCAGGACCCGAATAACTCCTCCTGGAGGAAGACATCCCTCGCGGGGCTGGCCGCTCCGAATCATGATTCGTCACTGGGGGGGGAGTACTGTAAGATATGGCCGGCTATGTACCCCGGCCAATACCCCCAAGCCGCCAGGTGGAGCCCTCCTTGCAGCATGGAGGTTCCCAGAAGACCAGCAGGGCATCATGGACAATGGAGTTTTTATGCACCGCCCTGCTGGATGCCATGGGGGCCACGAGAGGGAGCTGCAGGGAGGACCGAAGAGTTCTTCGTGCCCTATGACCCGGAAGTTCGTCATAGGAAGAGCGACGGACTTCCGGGGTGAGAAAAAGCAGTGTTTACCCTGACCCGGAAGGAATATGGATTTGTGGACTGTTGGATTGGGAACACTTCCGGGTCGGGGGATATAAAAGGACTGTGGGAGCTCCCAGACGGCGAGCTGAGCTGGGTGGAAGGGTGGCAACGCGTCTGGGAGCTGGAGGATTGTTTATTGTATTTTGGTGATTTAGTATTGGAGTATTTGGGAGTGAAGTGTGCTTTGTGCACGTTATTATTATAATAAATATCATTATTGGACTTTTACCTGGTGTCTGACGTGTAGTCTGAGGGTACAAGGGTGCGAGCGAACCCTAATTCTGTCACAATATATAGCAAAATACCCGCGCTTCGCAGCGGAGAAGTACTGTGTTAAAGAAGTTATGAAAAAGAAAAGGAAAAATTTTAAAAATAACGTAACTTGATTGTTAATGTAATTGTGTGTATATATATATATATATATATAGCAAAATACATATCTATATACATATCTACATATACATATATATATATATATGCACACCTATCTACATCATATATACACACACATATACATACATACATACACAGACACACACATATATATAATTTGTGTGTGTGTATGTATGTATGTGTGTGTGTGTGTGTGTGTGTGTGTATACACATACATACAAACATACACACAGGTATATATAAATATATGTGTATATATATATATATGTATGTGTCTATATGTGTGTGTATAGCTTTGATCACTGAGTGCAAGGGAAAAATAATAAAATGTAGTCTATAAGTTATTAAACAGTAAAACATTAACGTTTTAAGAAGTAAAGGTACATTGAGCACTACTGGAGTGGTTGCGGGTAAACTACATTTTAAAGACGGTATAACAGAAGAGGTAAGTAGTACTAACAGCAGCTAAAATGTATATGGATCATCTCTCGGTAGTAGATCCCTTTTGAAAGGCGCTACACGACGGCTGTGGTATAGAAATTACATTTTCTATGTGAAAGTCCAAATTTCTGCCTCTAATAATGTGCCTTACCAGCAATTAAAGAAAATTAGTTTTGTGTCCTCTGCAGTGTTAAGAGAGAAAGGCTTTGGTTTGGGATAAACGGAAAAAAGGTGTAAAGAAAGGAAAGTTGCCTTTTTCTTTTCTTTTATATAGTATAGAGAGATGTGTTCGCTGACGATATGAGCGCCTTTTGGGGACAGTCGCGGTGGGTCTTGTGCAGACTGGTGAGACGTCCCAGCTATTAATCGGCTGTGATGGCACTGTCAGTCCTTCACTCCTGTGCGTGTCTTCATAAGAGCTGACGACCTCATAATCGTATACGTGCAAAATAAAGTGCGAAGCGCCTTAATATTATTTTGCCGCAGAAGCGCAGTCAGCGTCTGAAAGGCCGGCACAGCTATGCGCGCGCGCCGGCTGCTCGACTTTTGCTGGGCAGGAGACGCCAGTTTTTGCAGACACGTTCACATGATCAAAAGTCTCCGCGCTCTTTGGAGGTCATTCATATACAAAATACCCGCGCCTCGCAGCGGAGAAGTAATGGGTTAAAGAAGTAATGAAAAAGAAAAGGAAACATTTTAATAACGTAACATGATTGTCATGAGTGTTGCTGTCATATATATGCCTGCCTAAATAAGTCACCCTCGCTTCGCTCTTACTTTTTTACCGTTCATTTAATCATGGCTAGTGGCGGAAAAATTATAAAATGGAAGGAGGATTACACTGAGTATGGCTTTACCAAAACAATTATTGATGGCGAATCGATTATTCATAAAGCTTGAATTGGTGATCTGTTTTTGTGTGTTAACCTCATATTTTTTCATACTTCTTCTCAAACCAAGGTGGTGCGAGGCTAAAATGAATTGGGATGCGCTGATCAATGTAATCGGTGTACCAGGAAATCATGCATTGACAAAAGTTCCCCTTTGATTGTAATGCAAAGTGTGATTAAATGCATTATTTTTTAACGCGTTATGGAGCACATGCATCGAAGCTTCTCAGCTGTGCTTGTGCTAAGAAAATTAAACATTTTAAAAATAACGTAACACGATTGTCAATGTAACCTTTTGTAAGTAGTGCCTGGAGGATTCAGTGTGGAGAAAGTCTAGAGACAGAGTGTGTATTAACTTGTGGATTTCTCTGTATTTGGTGGCAGTGTGACGAAGTTGCTTCGGAAGACGGCGTTAGCCGCGGAGCTCAGCTCAGAGCGAAATGAGGTAAATGGGAGGGGAGATGATGACGTGACTCCCCCACCTGCCCTAACTGTCAATCCCCCACAAACACAGTCTCTTGGAATTTGCATAAGCACACCCCTTCACCTGCAATTTTAACTTAGTTACAAAGCGATCAAAACTCTCGTTTATATCCTGCGTCCTCTCATTAAACTTGTATCCCGCATTACCCGTGGGCACGAAAAGCACCAGCGGCAGCCTGTCTATTAAGTTAATTTAAAGTTTAGGTTTATACCTCGCTTTGTTTCCGAAGTAGCTGTACTGATGAATATGGTAGTATGTCACTCGCTCGCTTCTTAATGTTTCGCTGCCTTCTCAATTATATAATGCATTTTTTGTTCAGCGTATTTTGGAGCTCTTCCTGGTTTTCTAAATATTGCGTTGACAGTCAGTTCACGTGATTACGTGGGCGGCGTAATGATGTCACACGAAACTCCGCCCCCACGGCGGTCAAGCTCAACTCCATTACAGTAAATGGAGAAAAATACCTTCCAGTTATGACCATTACGCGTAGAATTTCGAAATGAAACCTGCCCAACTTTTGTAAGGAAGCTGTAAGGAATAAGCCTGCCAAATTTCAGCCTTCTACCTACACGGGAAGTTGGAGAATTAGTGATGAGTCAGTCAGTCAGTCAGTGAGTGAGTGAGTGAGTGAGTGAGTGAGGGCTTTGCCGTTTATTAGTATAAATATGCTTACATTTAAAATCCGCGATAGAGTGAACCCGCGAAAGTCGAAGCGCGATATAGCGAGGGATCACTTTATAGTATATAGTATACAAATACATAATATTACATATACATAGTATATATTACATATACTACTACATTATTATACTTCACTTCCAGTCCCTCCTCGATGACCTAATTTCCGGCTCCTGACGATGACGTCATCTCCATCACCCACTCTCCACGTCACCCCCATTTCCTCTGCGTGCTTTGCTTCCTGCCATAAATACATAAAAGCCTCGTCGAAGATTGTTTTTTTTTTGTCAGCTGCTTGAATATTACAATTTTGACCACAGTTTCAGTCCCAAATGATTGCTTGGACCACCAACATTATATGGGGAAGTGTTCCCAACCCTTAATCGGTTTATTTGTCTCTTTATTTCTTCACAATATTATATATATAAAAACAAAACATTCCATTGGCATCGATGGGAAAGCATCAAGAAGAAATGTACTGAGATATGGCGCACCTAAAACTGGATTTTGCACAATGACAGTGTACCTCCTCACACCACATTCTCTGTCAAATAATTTTTAATCAAAAACAACACAGTTCCTGTTTCATACACCCCAATAATCACCAGAGGCCTCATGTATAAACAGTGTGTACGCACAAAAATGTTGCATAAGCCCTTTTCCACACTCAAATCTTGATGTATAAAACCTAAACTTGGCGTATAGCCACGCACATTTTCACAGTAGCAAACTGCAAACTGGCGGCACCCAGCATCAAAGCAGTGCTATTGTTCCAGTGTGGTTTCCCCTTTCTTTTTTAGATCCACATCCCTGACGCGGCTTTATAAATACACTGAAATTAACCGCATATTGTTTATTAGTTTAATGCATCTGATTGTAATTAACTTGTAACAATATAATGGTCCACAGAATGGTCAAACTATTTGAAATACCATAACTACTTTACAGTTGTTACTCTCACTGCACCTTCTTCTTCTTCTTTCAGGGGTTGCCACAGCGGATCATCTTTTTCCATATTACTTTCACTGTACTATATGGGAGTATTTATATCACTGTATCTGAGTGTGGAATCACAGCTCTACTGAAGCTGATCGGAAAGAGAATTATCGGTATACAGCATCAAGCACACGCTGCCTCAGCCATGCTATCTATTGAACTGCTCTCAAACACTACAGAGCCTTTCCTCACGGTTCAGAAACAGTTTCATCCCAAGAACTATAAATGCACTCAATCAGTCCATCAAGTGCTCCTTATAGAACTGTTTGTACTTATTAGTACAATCACTTCACTGTAAACTTGCACTACAGTTATAAAATTGCACAACCTAAGCCACTTTATAAAGCGCATATTTACATATGATGGTGATATCATTTTTAAGATGAAATGTAGCAAAATATGTTTATTATATTATACAGATAAATCTTTAACTTAATTTAAATAATCTATATTGTTAATAATTAAACATGTGAGGACACGGTGCCACAGCACTAGCAAGGAGCTGGCGCTCTGTTCACGGATTGTTCCTGCCTCACGCTGTATTCTTGCTGGGGCTGGCGCAACACTGGAAGGATAGATGGATAGAATAATTAAACACGTACTATGAAGATATTTCAATGTTCCTTAAAAGTTTAGAAGAATCAGCGTTCTAAACTTAAGATGGCTTAACGTCTATTACAGAGCTGATTGTCTGGCGATTGGGTATTTGGAGAAAGAATAGTAAGGACAGGAACTGGGGGTTAGTACTTTTGAAAGAGACAGTACGGCTGTAATAAATTATTTTATTGAAGGCTGCTCATGGTGCAGCAAGCATCTTGCATGAGGCATGAACAATCACTGCACCACCGTGTTCCCATGTTTAATAATATGCTTTAACTCCTATCATCATGAAAATTAAATATACATCTCAGTAATTTAATTACTCAGAGACCTGTAGTATCACAAATGTAATGGGTTCTGTGTACTGTCAGAGGAAGAGAAAGCCCGGAAGCACATAGTGATTCACACACATAGAGCACATAGAAGATCAAATACAAAAAAGAGTGCTACTTTAGTTACGATGGGATTTGAGAAACTAGTAAATTAAAAGATTTTAAGATGAAATTTATGATGTTATACTTTAATGACAAAATAAACTATATGATTAAAGTGGAAATTTCAAGATTAAAGTTGACATTTCATGCTTTTTCCCACTGTGTGCCTATTTTTTTCTCTCTGTACCCTAATAAGCTTTCATATGACACTCAGAAGGTGGGTTACGACTCGCCTTTTTTATTGCAGGAACTGTGTGACTTTGTGAACTTGAGTTTTCGAGTTTCTTAGACACTCTATGTCACTCGATCAACTTCCTTTTGTTGTTTATACCACTTTTTAAACCAACAAATAATACGTTTTTCCTTGCCTCCACTTGGTATTTGCTGAAATTCTTCTATTTTCCCCCGTGCTTTTGCCATTGTCTTTTCACAGAACGCTGAGCTTAAGGGCTATTTATATTGATTTGTATATTCAAAGAGGCATAATTCTGGGAGGAGCGGGACAGCAGGCGTGTGCATATGCGTTACTTTTCACGCAGACCGGGATTTATGGAGTGGAAGAACGTGGAAGTTGGCGAACACACAGATTTATGCATCTGGATTTTTTTATGCGTACGCACATTTCCGTTTTTGTCCTTATGCCATGTTTTAGTGTGAATTCTACACGCGCCGTTATGCATGAGACCCCAGATCTCACTTCCTGCAGCTTCTCTTCATTCCCAAAATGAAAATTGAGACTGAAGCGAAGAACATTTGCTTCCATGGAAGAAGTTTAGTAAACAAAAGACAGAAGACTCTAGGCATAGAAACAAAAGATGAGTACAGGAAATCTTTCTAGGAATGGGAGAAGCGATGGGACCAGTGACTTGCATCTCAAGGAGAGGATTTTAAAGATCACATAAAGGAAATTGCTGTAAATGTTATAATAAAGGCATTATAGCAATTGCAAGAATTTTTGGGATATATTTCACTAGTGACACCTCACTTGGAGTAATGTGTACTCTCCATATTACAAAGAAGACACAGCAGCACTGAAGAAAGTCCAGAAGAGTGACTCGGCTGACTCTGGGACAAAGAAGTATGAGCTAAGAGGAGAGACTTAAGGAGATGAACCTTTTCAGTTTAAAAAAATGACTTCAGTTTAAGAGTTGACATGACTGAAGTGTTTAAAATTATGAAGGGAATTATTACAGTATATCCCAGCCAGTACTTTCAATAAATTCTTCAACAAGAACATAGGAACACAGTTATAAACTTATTAAGGTCATATTTCACAAAGATATTAGAAAATTGGAATATCAAACTACCAAGGAGTGTATTAGACAATAGGAGATTAGGGACCTTCAAATCTTGGCTCAGTGTTATTGTGGACAGTATACAGTAGGTGAATATGAATGGTGAATGTGTTGTCTGAATGGCCTGTTCTCGTCAAAATTGTTCTCAAGTTTAAATATCAAGATTCTGGTCTTTTAAGGGTTTCAAGAAAAAAATAAAATACTGCTATAACAGGTAGAGAATTTAACTTTAGGACCACGAAGCTCTGGGGGGTATTTTTCGTACGTGGATTACTCGTTTAGCCGGGTGTAATTGTTGACGATTTGACATGATCCTGGATCTATTTGTTTTTTGAAACTCTTGCTGGATGTGTTGTCATAGCAGCACATCCAAATCCTCAAACCTGCTCGGAGCAAGTTTGTTATATGTAAACAAGAAGTAGCTCACACACTTAATTAGTGTCCGTGCATGGAATTCATTCAGTCATGGCTTCGCCAATTGATATCGGTTCGCAAATTATAAGAAGAGAATTTAATATAGAGAGGTTTTTGTTTGATCTGCAAGATCCTTTATTGCTCCCGGAAGAAATTCATTTTGAAAGATAGCTCTTTAGCCGGGGGGGAATATTGTACCTCAAAGATTTATTAGCACCTTATATTAAAAATCAAACTAGACAAAGTCGGGCTCTCAAAAACACACAGACAGTATGCATTACTTTGAGGTTTTTTGCAAGTGGCACTTTTTTTATAAACTGTAGGTGATGCAGAAAATCTATCTAAAAATGCAGTTTGCCAGGCAATTCGTAAATTCTGTTTGGCTCTGAAATATTTTTCTCAGGTTTTCATAGTGTTTCCTGGACACCTGCATGTGCAGACAATAAAAGAGGTGTTTCATGGCATTGCAGGTAGCTAATACACGGGCAAAAACACCCACAGTTCCATAAAGAATCTCACAATTAGCCTAACGTTCTCATTACCCAGGATTTCCAAATGTAATTGAGGCACATGGGACTGATCAGAGTGGAGTCTGATCAAACATTTGACTCAGTGTCTTCATCAAATATTTGACCTTCGTCAATATCTCATTGGTCAGACACAGGTTCTAGGGATATGACATTCCCTGCAACTGACCCAAAAAAAAGAGGGCTATATGGAACATACCTATGGCACACATTGAGGACAAATATATGCAATGACCATCCTTTACCTGAAATGAGGTGGCCACTGCATCCTGCCATTGGAGGAATGCCCTCAGAAACGGGGCGATGAGCATTTTGCTGGAGAGCCAACTCTTCTGCAGGGGTTAGGTCTGGATCGCATGGACCTCCACCTGTTTTTTGCTTGTCTGCCTTCTTATTAGCTTTAAAATTAATGTTTTTTAATATTATATATGATTCTTTATGTCAAGAATTCTTTAAATAGTTATATACCAATATTTACCAGTTTGAAGTATATTCTTGTACTTCACTTTAACCTGTTCCCATGTTCTCCTTGTGCTCACATTTGATCTGGAATTATGACATATTTAATTATAATTAATCTGACACATAGGAAATGAAACACTGCATCTAGTAAGTACAATGCACAATACTTAGCATTTAATTTGTCGGCCACTTTTTGCCAGCCGTCTTTTCTGGTTTGGGTTGCTTTTGCAGTGTTACCCCTTGTGCATATTAAATCTTGAAATTCTTCATATCCTTCGAGTAAAAGGTACTGCTCCGCTTGTGTGAAAAAATGCGCCCGTTCTTTCGTCATTTTGTTGCCTATCAAAGACTTGCTAATCATGTTTTCTAGAATCAATATATATGGGCTTTTCAATCAGCGTGGGCGCATGCAATCACCTCGGATGATTAGATCCAGCTAGACCAGTGTTTCCCAAACTCGGTCCTGGGGACACACTGTGACTGCAGGTTTTTGTTCCAACCAGATTCCTAATCAGTGACAACACCTGATAGCACTGAGCTCATTTAACTAGCTGGTATTTTTTTTTCTTTTATTCGACATTCAGAAAAGCATAGCAGCATGATTTTTACATTTATAAGACATTTATACATATTTCTGCTTTTGCTATAGATTTAAATGCTAATCTCTCTTTTGTTGATTTCATTATACTTTACCCTTTCTCTGTGCAGTGTTTCCCCCTTTGTTGTATCTTATTAATGACAATTTAAAACAAGCAGAGCAGACACCCAGGCAAACAACACTGAATAATCAAAGGCTACTTTAGAGTCAGACCTACTAATTAGTAAATAATGGATTAATTAAACAATTAGAACACCTTGAAAAGGAGGATGAAAATCAAGATGAAAATACTGTTAAAAAGAAAACAAATACATTACTCCCATATAAGTGCTTGGTACATTTTAATATTGTTTTTTTTAGCAAAATTAGTTTTCTAATTTCTATATTGTTCCCTAAACACAGAACTTGGGAAATAACACATCACTTAATTAGCCCAGGAGTTCAATTAAAAACAGAAGCTGGTTGTAACAAAAACCTGCAGCCACAGGGGTTCCCCCGGACCGAGTGGGAAACACTGAGCTAAACTAATCTACTACATGGCTGCGTTTGAAAAACCGACTTATCCCGCATGAGTTTCACCGGGATTAACTCATCCAAGATGAGGCATCTGATCTCGGATGATTTAAGCGACGTATGGAAAATACCCACCAGGAGTGGTCTCTCTGCTTATGTACAGAATGTCCTCAGCATTTAGAGCAAATCCACACTAAACTCTCTCTACGTTAGCTATTTCACCCTGAAAAGAGCTGCAGTTCACATTGCAATTCTGTGTTTTTAGTCTTTTGCAAAACTGCATAAGCATTGTGAATTGTTTCTGTTTTGGGTATCCTTTTGAGGCACAAAGCCATCTTAACTTGTTCAAAAGCTGGGACAAGCATGACAATACAATACAACTCAATATGAACAACATGCTGTCTACAAGTCAGTCATACAGACCGCTCTGCTCTCTTTTTTTCCCCTCCAACAACATTGTGAAAGTTCAGTTCCACATGTGATGTGCTACCTCTGGCAAACTTCTCTTGTTTGGTGGGAGGGCAAATTCCCAAATAATGAGTTTCTTGAGATTTGTGGAACCTTTGGTATTGAATCCTTCTTCTTGACAGTCCAAGTTTATTGAAAAGGCTATTTTGTTGTCAGTTTAAATTCAGCTTGAGGAAGGTTAATCGATCTTGTATCAACCAACAAAAGCCCTAAAAAATTTCAGTCTAGGAATTCCGTCTGTGGCATTATTGGACAGCTGCTGCCCATTTTCGGATTACAAAGATGTTAAGCAGCATTTACATTGCAGACAGCCAAAGGAGAAAGCCCATTCCACAGTACAGATGGAGGAGGAAGGCTTTTGTGCATACAACATCAAGCAGGCTCTTTCTGTCAGCCCTCTGCTGGACGGTTATGCTCTACCAGTCTCCACAGAGTGACCCTACTCGCTGCACCATTTGTTTCGGTCCAGGAATTTATGCTCTGGTGCAGCTGGTCAAGTGCTGTTCCGCAGCTGCAAACTGGAGATCTTTATGTGATGAAGACACAAAGAAATGTTTACATTGTGGAACGACATTGCAAATCAGCCTTTTATTGTATTGTCAAATTAATTTAATAACACCTGAGATTCCTCATCAGTTGCCTGCTATATAAATTCAGCCATTAGCCACTTTTTAAAATACAGGTACACCTAAATTGATTGAGAATTGTTCTTCCATTGCTTCTGAAGCAGCCGGAATTAAAAGGAAATAAAATGAAAACGAGGTTGTCAAAGTGCAACACTAGAATGTTGCCCTTTGTCAACTCCAGTTAGTTATTTCACATTAACAGGCCATGAATCTCTCACCATCTTATTCTATACCTAATGTGCTCAATTAAACTTTGATCTGTTGACTGTACAGGTCACTGTATTAAGCTAAACCGATTCACTGAGTCAAAGACGAAGTGACACAGTGGTTAGTACTTCTGCCTGACAGTCTGTTTCAAACTAGTGATGAGAAAAACAATATAGTTTCGTTTCATAGGATTTTTAAATTTTTTACAGGGATAAAAGAAAGGTATATTGATCCCCATGGGACATTCTACAGCCAAAACCATTGTGTCCTCCTTCAGCTGTCCTTCAATGCAACCCCAATCTTCCACAATTCCTTCCTTGTGATCCATGAGCTTCATGCGCTGCCTGCCTTCACATTCATGCTGCTGGGTCCTCCTCACGCCATTCATTTGCAGTCAGAGGTCATACCGTCTGTGCTCACTTTCCCCAACTCCGTAAGCTGATTCAAGACAGGATCCTTCCAATGGCTTAACATTGGATTTTAGCAGCTGGGACACACCTCTGAAGTGCTTGCAGGTAAGTGTTCATTCCCTTTCTACGCTCTGAGCCAGAACACATTATGCCATGCTTTTGCACACTGGAAAAAAGGGGGCTGATGAGATGAAAATACATCTGGCAATTTCACAAGTTTTGCTTGCGGCAAAACACCCATTTTATTTTGCAAAGCCAAAGAGATTCTGCAAATTCAATTTCAGCCAAATTCTATCATTCATCACTATTTCTGACCAAAGGAATGGAACTGGCATACAGCACTGCAGCAGAATTGCTGTTGTTAATACACATACACCAGGCTACCTGGCCCCCACTTCTACAAGAATTAGCAATTCAGCCCAACATGGCTTTTTATTTCCATTTTAATACATTTTTTTAAAACAAAATGCACCTTTTAGACACACTATATCTCTCTATTATAATAAAAAAAATCCTTGTATGAGACAAGACTTTTTAGCCTGGGACGAGACAAGACTTTTTCAGGGAGATACATTCAAGTCCCGTGGGACGAGACTTTGTGCCAAGACATTTAACCATGCCCAGGGCCGGAAATAAAAGACAAAGAATAAATGACAAAGTAGAACATCGTAAAGAATTCAAAAATGTTGGCATGATTCACATGCAGAGCAGGTTAGAGATAATGAAAGTACTAAACTTCGAAAGTCTCAATAAAATGATACTAAAGATTGCATTAGCGCAAACAAACAGAAATTATTACTCGGTGAAATAACGGAACAGCGAAAAGAGATCGCATATATTCTTTAGATTTAAAATTTAAGTCTGAGACTTGTAGATCTTCTAATTTGGGTTGCCAAATCTGGCCTGCACAGGCCCAAAAATGGGGTTAAGGCATAAAATTGCAAAATGTTTAAATGTCCAGAATAGAGGGGAAGGAAAGAGTGAAAACTTCTGACCCTAGAATTCTTTGTAGTTAAAGAATTGAAATAAAGAATTCAAAATACAAAAAAACACAACAAAGCAAGCAGATTCATCAGACTATCAGTCAGATTCCTTTAGGTACATTTTTGCAAATGTCAGTTATGCTTCCATGTGTCTTTCACTGAGGAGAGTTTCTTGCCTGGCTACTCTGTCATAAAGTCCAGAATGGTGGAGTCTTGTAGTGATGGTTGTCCTCCTGGAAGTTTCTACCAACTACATACAGGTTCGCTCAAGCTCAGCCAACATGACCATTGGGTTCTTGGTCACCTCTCCTGACATTCTACCCTGATTGCTCAATTTGGCTAAGAGGCCAACTCTAGTTTGTTTCAAACTTCTTCCATTGGAGAATTATGAAGGCAACCATGCTCTTTGGAACATTCAATGGTGCAGAAATGTGTCTGTAGCCCCCCCGAGATCTATGCCTCAGCACAACCCCGTGTCTAAGTCCTACAGCCAATTCCTCTGACCTCATGGCATGGTTTGTGTCAACTGTGGGACCTCAAATAGACAGGTGTGAGCCTTACCTAAACCTGTGTGGTCAATTCAGTTGGCCACAGATGGACTCCAAATAAGGTGAAGAAACATTCAATGATGATCTTAGGCAAATTTCCACTGTCAGAGCAAATTGTCAGAATACTTGTGCCAATGGAATATTTCATGTGTTTATTTTTAGCAAGTCAGCAAACTTTCTCCAATCCTGTTTTCCTTTGTCATTCTGGGATATTGAGAATGAATCTTCATGATTTTACCACAACATAACAAAATGTGAACAAAGTAAAACGGTCTTCATACCCTCTGAATCCACTGTAGCCCATGTCTAACCTGTCCTTTAACATTCTTTCCTGGGTGTTTTTTATCACCTTACAGGTTCAGAGGAACTCTTTACCTTAGTTTACCTTTCCCACAGCCACTTCAAGAAGCTAGTGCACCACCAGTGCCCTTCAATAATAAATGAGGTACAATATCCCCTTACCGTGGCTTACCCATGTTGAACTGCCCATGGGTCCCTCACTGATCATTCAGGACCCCTTCTGCCCTTGTGACTGATCCCCCTGTCTCTCTACAGCATGTGTTGCTCCCTGTCTGCTAGATTGTCTCATACAAACTGAGGCACACTGTTTTCTACCAGCCAATTGCCTGCATTAATAAAACACAAACCATAGCGGTTCTACTGCTAATCTGTTATAGGCCTTTAGCTTCGTCCCAATATATTATCAAGAGAGTCTTTAAGCACTTCTGAGTAAATGGTGTCCAGTCCAGCCAATTTATAAGCTTTTCAGAATTTTGATGGTAATCGTGATATTCAAAAATCATTACTTAATTCTACAACATTACTTGTAGATACTGGTATATCCCTGTTCTTGTTACAGGAAAAAACCTCAAAATGTATGATTGTTCTTTCTGTTGCTTAATTTATTTTTCCTTACATTCTGAATCGCCTTCTTGTGCTTCTTCATCATTCTCTTACTGTTTGGACTAAAAAAAATTCTCTTTTCCTCCAGTCGTTTTTTTTCAATATTTGCCCCTTTAACAGCTGTTTTCATAGATTCATTGGCCATATGGTTTGCCCTGCTCTTATTTGTCTGATATGCTTTTTATGCATCATTTTTTGTCCATTCTGTCTCTGTGTTATACACACAATCTGCTGGTATCTCTATGCTTTCTTTAAACAGCATGGTCTGCAGAAAAAATACTGCCAGGGATTGAGCAGTCAATTACATGGACTTGCTGAAGTGCCCTCTCGCTCAGCTATTAAAAACTGTGCATCTGAACAATAAACAATAAGCATCCGGCTCAGTATGGTTCAGGGTCACTAGGGCCTGTGCCTATCCCTGCTCTGGGTACTGATGGGCAACTTGCAAACGAATAGTTCTTTACAAACGACTCTTTTTAATGAATCGTACAAATCGATTTGTGAGCACAACCGATACAGTGGAGCTCAACAGGAGTGGTAAAGCACACCTGTGTCCAGCTTGATGTCATCAGCAACTTTCGCTTCACTTATCCTAATAGACATTTAAAACTCGAGTGCAAAAATTCCGAGTATTAACTTGCTGCACTTAGAATTCTTCTGAGTTCAGACTATATTAACATCGGTGAACAAAAACAGTCACTAATGATTCTAACATTCATCATACAAGTACAATACACTATGCCACAACACATTTTATTAGAATGTTTTGTTTTATTTAATACAATTCATTATTGAAATTGTTTTAAACTGAATATATATACAATATTAAAACAAATGAATTTAAGTTCCTTTGAACATTCAACATTAGTCACACAAAACTGAAACTTCTATAAATATTCGAATTTCTAACAATAATTTGGTTTCAACTTTACTTATCACATACTCTTTTTATTGCTCACTGACTATACTGTGCATGTCTGGGCAGCACATTGAACACATTTTATAAGTGGTCAGAAACTTGTAAATAACTCATGAAAGAATAAAGTTACGTTAAAACCAAGCACACCATTGTTTTTCTTGTGAAATTCCCAATAAGTTTGATGTGTCACATGACCCTCTTCCTATTGAAAAAACAAAAGTTGGATCCAAAATGGCCGACTTCAAAATGGCCACCATGGTCACCACCCATCTTGAAAAGTTT
>JANRMT010062798.1:15670857-15685099 GCA_026402145.1 Polypterus bichir lapradei
TAATACAGTATATAAAATGATCTCGCGGGCCGGATATAATTACACGCCGGGCCGGATGTGGCCCGTGGGCCTTGAGTTTGACTCATATGGACTAATTAGAACTTGAAAAGAAATATTTTTTGGAATGTGATCGCGCAAGTCAGTACATCGAGCCCGTGTGCTATTGTGGTTTTGCTTGTGTGCTTCAGTAAGTTACCGTCCCCTCACTCTTACTTTTTTACCGTTCATCTAATGAATACACTGAGTATGGCTTTACCAAAACAATCATTGATCGCGAATAAAATATCCATTATTCATGAATCTTCAATAGGTGAATAGATGATCTGTCTTTCTGCGTTAACCGCATGCGTTTTCATACGTCTCAAACTAAGGGGATGCGAGGTTAAAATAAATCGAGAAGCGTGCGTACATACTTAGTGCATCCCCTCTCGGGAATCGAACCTCGGACGTGGGTGCTACAGGCGAATGCTTTGCTATCGCGCCACTGCGTGTGGTTTATCTATTTGAGCGTAGCAGTGTAATTCGGTTTTTGTTCAGCAGTCTTTGGAACTGTTACTTTTTGTCTGCGCACTGCGTCAGTTCACGGGAGCCACTGAATATGGTTTTATGTGTCAGTCGCTCGCTTCTAATTGTTTTGCTGCCTTCTTAATTATATAATGCATGTTTTCTAAAGCGCGTTTTGTAGCTCTTCCTGGCTTTCTACGTAATGCGTGATTACGTGAGAGGCGTGATGATGTCATACGAAACTCCGCCCCTCCATCTGAACTCCATTACAGTAAATGGAGAAAAACAACTTCCAGTTATGACCATTACGCGTAGAACTTCGAAATGAAACCTGCCCAACTTTTGTAAGGAAGCTGTAAGGAATGAGCCTGCCAAATTTCAGCCTTCTACCTACACGGGAAGTTGGAGAATTAGTGATGAGTCAGTCAGTCAGTCAGTCAGTCAGTGAGGGCTTTGCCGTTTATTAGTATAGATATATATATATATATATACAGGTATATATATATATATATATATATATATATATATATATATATATATATACTATATATAGTATATACACATATATACTATATACACACATATATATATGTATATATACTAGCCATCTCCTGCGGCTTCAGCCGTGTAGTAGTGAAACAAGCTCGGCTCCCCACTCCTGGTGTCACGCTTCCCCCTCCCTTCAGCCCGCTGCCTCTGTCACAGATTAGTGTAAATATATGCAAGCGAACTATGATTCTTAGTGCAATTGCAAAATCAACCAGAATGTTCAAGCAAATTATAGAAAAATACCCAATCTAAATCCTTTAAGTAGTTTTCTCGTTTGCTAGCTAAGAGGATGTAAGGTACACCCCGAGGCTGGTGCGTGAGTGAGGAGAGCCACACACCCCTTCCCTCTGTCCATTGCGTCTCTCTCGGATTCATGCAAATAAATCGGTACAGAAAGCGAACTATGATATTTAGCACAATGAGAGAAGTCGCAAAATCAACCAGAATATTCAAGCAAATAATAGAAAAAACCCCAATCTAAATCCGTTAAGTAGTTCTCTTGCGAAAAGCTGGGCAGACAGACAGACAGAAAGATGTTGGATTTTATATATAGAGAGAGATAGACCATATGCACTGCACCTTAGCCCCTGACGCAGGTTAAGCCATGGGAAAAAAATTTTCTTTATACAGCATTCTAATGCAACAAAAACACACCCTCACATGGCCAAATGCAGGATCAGCTTCCTCCATACCACGTAAAGCACTTATCTCATGTTACTACAAGTCTTTGAAGCCAGTTCACTCACCTGTTGTTTTGTTCTCTCTCTGTCCTGAGAAGACTGCGTCTGACCCCCTACTGGGTCTCTCTCTCTCTGTCATTATTTCTACAGCTCGATCCTCTCAAGAAAGACACCTACTGATTCTTTAAAACTCAAGAAAAGGAGCTGGAGTAATGGAGACAACTAGGGAGTTTTTGCTGGGTGTTTAGATGATGCTCTGAAACTGAATAACACTTGAGTGCTGCTCTTCCAAGTGCCAAAATAAAAATATCTATTTGCTCAGTCCTATCCTGCCTGTCTTTTGTGTGCAACTCAGTAGTCAAGAAGTGATAATATATACAGTATATAGAGGTGAAGAAGAGAATGCTGGCAGGATGGAATGGGTGGAGAAGAGTGTCAGGAGTGATTTGTGACAGACGGGTATCAGAAAAAGTGAAACGGAAGATATACAGGACAGTAGTGAGGCCAGCTATGTTATATGGGTTGGAGACGGTGGCACTGACCAGAAAGCAGGAGACAGAGCTGGAGGCGGCAGAGTTAAAGATGCTAAGATCTGCATTGGGTGTGACGAGGATGGATAGGATTAGAAATGAGGACATTAGAGGGTCAGCTCAAGTTGGACTGTTGGGAGACAAAGTCAGAGAGGCGAGATTGCGTTGGTTTGGACATGTGCAGAGGAGAGATGCTCAGTATATTGGGAGATGGATGCTAAGGATAGAGCTGCCAGGGAAGAGGAAAAGAGGAAGGCCTAAGCGAAGGTTTATGGATGTGGTGAGAGAGGACATGCAGGTGATTGGTGTAACAGAACAAGATGCAGAGGACAGAAAGATATGGAAGAAGATGATCTGCTGTGGCAACCCCTAACGGGAGCAGCCGAAAGAAGAAGAAGAAGATATAAAGAAGGTTTATAGTTGTTCATATGGAAACAGACATGCAAGTTATGTTTGCTACACTAAAGTACATGTTAATAATAATAAGAAGAAGAAGACATACAATACAAATAAATAATACAAGAATTAATAAATAAATAACAATATAAGAAATAACTCTGGGTTTCGCATCCTGACACTTTTGCCCACCCCTGTATATATACAGTTGTGCTTGAAAGTTTGTGAACCCTTTAGAATTTTCTATATTTCTGCATAAATATGACCTAAAACATCATCAGTTTTTCACTCAAGTCCTAAAACTAGATAAAGAGAAACCAGTTAAACAAATGAGACAAAAATAAATAAGTAAATAAATAAATACATTTATTTATTAAGGAAAATGATCGAATAGTACATATTTGTAAGTGGCAAAAGCATGTGAACCTTTGCTTTCAGTGTCTGGTGTGACCTCCCCCTTTGCAGCGATAACTGCAACTAAATGTTTCTGATAACTTTTGATCATTCATGCACACACACTTGGAGGAAGTTTAGCCCATTCCTCCGTACAGAACAGCTTTATCTCTGGAATGTTGGTGGGTTTCCTCACATTAACTGCTTGCTTCAGGTCCTTCCACAACATTTCGGTTGGATTAAGGTCAGGGCTTTGACTTGGCCATTCCAAAACATTAACTTTATTCTTCTTTAACCATTTTTTGGTAGAACGACTTGTGTGCTTAGGGTCGTTGTCTTGCTGCATGACCCACCTTCTCTTGAGTTTCAATTCATGGACAGATGTCCTGACATTTTCCTTTACAATTCTCTGATATAATTCAGAATTCTTTGTTCCATCAATGAAGGCAAGCCGTCCTGGCCCAGATGCAGCAAAACAGGCCCAAACCATGATACTACCACCACCATGTTTCACAGATGGGATAAGGTTCTTATGCTGGAATGTAGTGTTTTCCTTTCTCCAAACACAACGCTTTTCATTTAAACCAAAAAGTTCTATTTTGGTCTCATCCGTCCACAAAACATTCTTTCAATAGCCTTCTGGTTTGTCCACATGATCTTTAGCAAACTGCAGACGAGCAGCAATGTTTTTTTTGGAGAGCAGTGGCTTTCTCCTTGCAACCCTGCCATGCACACCATTGTTGTTCAGTGTTCTCCTGATGGTGGACTCATGAACATGAACATTAGCCAATGTGAGAGAGGCCTTCAGTTGCTTAGATATTACCCTGTGGTCCTTTGTGACCTCGCTGACTATTACACGCCTTGCTCTTGGAGTGATCTTTGTTGGTCGACCACTCCTGGGGAGGTTAACAATGGTCTTGAATTTCCTGCATTTGTGCACAATCTGTCTGACTGTGGATTGGTGGAGTCCAAACTCTTTAGAGATGGTTTTGTAACCTTTTCCAGCCTGATGAGAATCAACAACTCTTTTTCTGAGGTCCTCAGAAATCTCCTTTGTTCGTGCCATGATACACTTCCACAAACATGTGTTGTGAAGAGCAGACTTTGGTAGATCCTTGTTCTTTAAATAACACAGGGTGCCCACTCACACCTGATTGTCATCCCATTGATTGAAAACACCTGATTGTAATTTCACCTTCAAACTAACTGCTAATCCTAGAGGTTCACATACTTTTGCCACTCACAAATATGTAATATTCGATCATTTTCCTCAATAAATAAATGACCAAGTATAATATTTTTGTCTCATTTCCTTAACTGGTTTCTCTTTATCTATTCTTAGGACTTGAGTGAAAATCTGATGATGTTTTAGGTCATGTTTATGCAGAAATATAGAAAATTCTAAAGAGTTCACAAACTTTCAAGTACAACTGTATCATACACACACACACACACACAAAATGAAGTATAAATTATTCATTTATTGCCACATACATGGGAGGCTGCTAAAGTGCTTGAGTAAGGGCAATTCCGAATCAGACTGGGATGTGGCAGAGTGCACTGTTTCTTTTTCTTGCTCCTCTGCAGACTATTCACAGGAAATTCCACCTGGCCCTGTTGACATCACTTCAGGGTGCGAACCTATAGATGAAGACCTTTCTGGTTCTGGCCCCCTTGATGTCATGTCCGGGCCCGAGCCTATGGTTGAAGACTCTTCCGATCCCGGCCCCTTTGACGTCACTTCCTATCCTGAACTTTAAAAGTCTCCACCTTTTCCCTACTCCCTCATTTCTGTTTTGGATGCTGATTTATGCACACCAGGAAAATTTTGCAGCCAGGAAAATAATTTACGGGTGGCTGTCCCAAACCTTGCTATGGCTCGTGATCAAGTTTGTGGCATTATATATTTGTGATGCGATCAGAGGGGGACCACTTAATTTTACATATGTGTTAACTTCTAATTCTAAAAAAATCAAACAAATAAAATGAATTAATTCACTTCACTGGGTAGTTCAAAAGAACTAGTTCAGTAAAATGAATTGCAATGCCCGCCACTACACCAGGGATGCCCAAAAGGGTGGCTATTGTGCATAAGACCATGCCCCTTTCCCTTGTTTGTTCAAGTGCCCTTTAACCCCATTTGGAATGCATGTTTCTTTTTGTATGATACAAAGAAAAAAAAATCGGGAGTGGTCTCCCCTAGATTTTCTCGTATACTCAGATATGGGGATGGAAATTTGAGGAGTAAACCACAAGACAATGATTATATTGTTATATTATGTACATTAAAGAACCATTAACAACAAATCAAATCAAATGAATAATATATTGAACAATTATAAACATAAAGTTGAATAAATCGGACTCGGCAGCTGGATGAATAAAAGGTAAAGTACCACTTCTGGTTAGCAGAAAAAGCCCAAAAGTTGATATGTTTTGTACCTAATACTTGTATGTTATCGAGTTTACATACACACACACTCACACACACAGACATAATTCCAAAAATGGTAATTTTAGGACTCAGGGAGGTCTAAAACATCGAGATTCATCCAAATCTTGAAATCACATTTTTGGGGGATTCCAATACTTTCCCTATACTTCATATATGAAAAAGTCAGGGAGGTCTGAAACATTGAGATTTATTAAAAACTTGACATTGAATTTTCAGACGATTACAATACTATGCTTCGTATATGAGAAAATAACAATGATAAGTAACAGGCCTTATTAAAGCTAGGTAGGATACTCTTTCCAATTCCATATGTACAGTGTCCATTTTAGAACATCCTCCTTCCTGCCACTTTCAAAATGACATCCGTCCTTCCGCATTTCACCGAAATATGAAACTCCATCCTCCCTCCACCCTCCAACTTCAGACACAAAAAATGAGACAACTGCAGACTGGCTCTTTGGAAGGGGGTGTGGTATCCGTCAATCATTCTGACATGGGTGGGAATATACAGTATTTTAGGTAGCCAATTGCAATGCATTCTTCCTCTTTAATCTTTCTTTGAAATTTCTCCAGGTTGATTACGCACTATGGCACATTGCTTATATAACCCATCCATTTTCCAACCTGTTGAATCCGAACATAGGGTCACGGGGTCTGCTGGAGCCAATCTCAGCCAACACAGGGCACAAGGCAGGAACCAATCCCGGGCAGGGCACCAACCCACCGCAGGACACACACACCAAGCACACATTAGTGACAATTTAGAATCGCCAATCCACCTAACCTGCATGTCTTTGGACTTTGGGAGGAAACCGGAGTACCCGGAGGAAACCCACGCAGACACAGGGAGAACATGCAAACTTCACGCAGGGAGGACCCGGGAAGTGAACCCAGGTGTCCTTACTGCGAGGCAGCAGCACTACCACTGCACCACCATGCTGCCCTTGCTTATTTAACATCATTTGTAATGAGTATTTTTACAGTCTGCCTCTTGCACATCAGAAATTGATTTAAAGTGTAAAATGATTGTAAAATGATTAAGTTTACTTCCTTGACATTTAAAGCACTTTCCTTTTCTTATCATTCAAAATTGGACTATTACATTATGTGTCTTAGAGCAGCGACACACTTTTCCATTATTTTAATCATTTACATAAAAGAAAAAAAAATTGCATATTTCAATAAAGAAAGTGCATTCCATACAAGTTTTAAAATATAGCTAAGCAAATACTTAGGGTAAGTGGGAAAGTTTAATGTAGCATCTTATACACCAAGTATAATTAAAAACTGTACCCTTCACAACGTACTCCAGTAACTTAAATTTGTACAAATGAATAGAAATCAATAGATCCATCCACCTCCTGGGTGATGACTGACAGAGATGACTGCCATATTTTAAAGAAGCATGATATTCTCATGCCCGCTTTACCCAGCTGAGGGTGGGTGCTGGGGCAACATTGAACCAACTCACTCGGCATTAGGACTGATGCTGGATGAGGTGCTTGTCCATCACAGAGCTCAATCACACAAACAATCTCAGTCAAATAGTTCAGAATTTATGATGAGGCTATTAGACAAGCAGGCTAGAAAATTGATGGATTGATTATTAGGACCTAAAAACGAGGGGTTTCAGGTCTAGATGGCCAAAAATTTCAACACCTTGCATAAGTAGACCTCAACACGAGTCAAACAGTAAATTACATATGGGGGTTTTCTTGTACCGGTGAGTCAGGAGACCCCCAGACAAGAAAGTGGTTTCAAAGTGCTCATAAGTAATTCTTATAAATGCAAAAGGGTTGCATTCATAACAAGGGTTAAGGATTCCTAATTTAAGTGCATGTGCACAATACTTGGCAGTGTTGACAGTGGCACATAATCGGGACTTTAGAACATTAGAACAATCTAGACGAGAATAGGCCATTCAGCCCAACAAAGCCTGCCAGTCCTATCCACTTATTTCTTCCAAAAAACATCAAGTCAAGTTTTGAAAGTCCCTAAAGTCTTACTGTCTACCACACTACATGATCGCTTATTCCAAGTGTCTATTGTTCTTTGTGTAAAGAAAAACTTCCTAATGTTTGTACGAAATTTACCCTTAACAAGTTTCCAACTGTGTCCCTGTGTTCTTGCATGAATTCATTTTAAAATAACAGTCTCGATCTACTGGACTAATTCCCTTCATAATTTTAAACACTTCAATCATGTCACCTCTTAATCTTCTTTTGCTTAAACTGTAAAGGCTCAGCTCTTTTAATCTTTCCTCATAATTCAACCCCTGTAGTCCTGGAATCAGCCTAGTCGTTCTTCTCTGGACTATTTTCTTGTTCTGCTATGTCCTTTTTGTAACATGGAGACAAAAAACTGCACCCAGTACTCAAGATGAGGCCTCACCAGTGTGTTATAAAGCTTGAGCAGAATCTCCTGTGACTTGTACTCCACACATCAAGGTGCTATAAAACCTGACATTCTGTTAGCCTACTTAATGGCTTCTGAACACTGTCTGGAAGTCGATAGCTTAGAGTCCACTATGACTCCTAAATCCTTCTCATAAGGTGAACTCTCGATTTTCCGACCGTCCATTGTGTATTCAAACCTAACATTTTTACTGCCTATGTGTAATACTTTACATTTACTGACATTAAATTTCATCTGCCACAAATCTGCCTAAGCCTGTATGCTGTCCAAGCCCTTCTGTAATGAGATAATGGATTCCAGATTATCTGATAATCCACCTATCTTGGTATCATCTGCAAAGTTAACCAGCTTGTTACTTATATTTCTATCTAAATCATTTATGTACTAGCACTGACCCCTGTGGAACAGCCAATTCTGATTCCTGTGCCTGAGCCAATTCTGTACCCATCTACACACCACAGCCTGAAATCCCACTTCTTTTAGTTTGATGCCCAACCTTTCATGTGGCACCTTATCAAATGCTTTCTGAAAGTCCAGATAAATAATATGATAAGCTCCATTTTTATCATATTCCTCTTGTTGCCTCCTCATAGAATTCCAGTATGTTAGTAAAACACGACCTCCCTCTTCTGAACCCATGCTGACTGTTCCTAATAACTCCTGTCCTTGCCAGGTGTTGCTCAATCTTATCCTTAATAATTCCTTCCATTAATTTACCTGTGATGCACGTTAAGCTTACTGGCCTATAGTTGCTTGGATATGCCTGGTCACCCTTTTTATATAATGATTTAAGGTTTGCCATTTTCCAGTCCTTTGGGATCTCCCCAGTGGGCAGTGACTTCCTAAAGATATGCATCAAGGGTTTATATATGTACTCACTAGCCTCCTCAAGAACTGACGGGTAAATATTATCTGGTCCTGGTGATTTGTTTCAACTTCAACTGGCAAAGCGCAATGAAATGGAGAGAATGAACAGGACTGCTCTCAGGTCTCTAATAAATACAATATTACAGCTTTGCTGTCAGAAGTTAGCAACCAGTGAACATGATGAGAATGGAGATCCTGTCAATAAGGGCAACTTCAGAAAGAATGCAAGCACCTCAACAGCTCACTTTGTCATAATTTGTGTTTTCTACATCCATCCCGCTATATCCTAACTACAGGGTCTGCTGGAGCCAATCCCAGGGCACAAAGCAGATAACAAACCCCAGGGTGGGCACCAGCCCACCACAGGGCACACACAGGATAATTTAGAGCTGCCAATGCACCTAATCTGCATGTCTTTGGAATACAGGAGGAAACCCACGCAGACACGGGGAGAACATGCAAACTCCACACAGGGAGGACCTGGGAAGCGAACTTAGGTCTCCTAACTGCAATGCAGCAGTGCTACCCACTGCACCACCGTGCCGCATGTTTTCTACAATTCTGGCATAATCACAGTCCACATAATAAGATTTTATTGTTGCTTCTATAGGAGTATCAAGGATGAAGTCACAACATCTTTTGTTTTTGTTTTTTTTTGGCTTGTAGACAAGAAAACAGGCATTTTATATTGAGCACAGCTTTCTGTTATATTGAGTTATGTGGACATCGTTGGTTTAATTCAGGAGAGTGTTATTGATTTCTTTGCTTTATCAGGAGGGTGAGATGCAAAAACTGGGGTAGGCAACTGACAAGATCTAAAAGTACTTGTTCATAGTATTAAGCAGTAAAGTATAGTTGCAGATGATGTGTGTCATGTTCCAGCCGGGGTTCCAAATGCTTATTTTGTGCTTTTATTTTATATTTTGGATTTTTTTTTTTTGCAACATTTTTCAAGTTTTCTATATCTGAATCTAATACTGGGTTATGTTGTCTGTTTTGTCCCCCAAGAGGCAAACTCTGCCAGGTAATGCCTTCTGCCCCAGAATTCAGGACAGTCTTTCAAAGTTCCTAGTGGTTCATTGTGAATGCGCTCTGGAATTTGTGTATCTTTCACTGCACTTTGTATTTTTTTATACAATTCTGGAGTTTTTTTTTTTGATCTTCTGCTCTGTGTTTTGACTTTGCTATTGGTATCTGTATTGAGATGTATTTGTTTTGTGTTACAGTCAACTCCATTTGGCCTTTTCTGTAAAAAAGAGTTTTCTCTTGTGTCTCCATGCAGTTTGTGAAAAGAAACCTTTTTATTTCAGAAAGATTCTATGTAGCCCTTTTTGTATCTAGCCAGGGTTTTTGATGGGACGTAGGCACAATACATAGAAAAAAAGGCAGTGTGCTCCATGGCTACTCTCTCAGGTGGGCATTAGCATATCAGAATCTCTTGGACCAATAGCGTGAGTTTTCCGCATTCAACTTATACGACCGACTTAATAAAATACCAGAAATTATACGGGAAAATCAAGCCACGACTTATACACGGAAGAACTTAAACACGAGTATATACGGTACATGTGCATTAGAGGGGGTGCAGTGTCTTTTCTAATAATCTCAAGTGATCAGCAATCCTGAACAAATATTTTTGATAAGGTCATGAATATTATAATACTCCTAATGTTACATCCAAGTTTCCAGAGAAAGTAAAAACATAGAAATAAAAGCAGGCACTAATTTGTGTCTGGGTTTCACAACGTAACCAAGCTTGTTCCATACCACCCTGTTTTTTGAGCCACTGCCCACCTGATGCTTACTGCACAGAGCCAACCCTGGATGAGGTCCATCAGAGGTGACCCTCACACATATATGGTCAAATCAGAACCTCGGTTTAATTTAATATGCATATCTTGTGGAGTTCAGACTAAAGGCTCTGGAACTGTGATGTATTGGGCTCATCACAGTACTGCAGCAGCCCCCAATAATAGGCATGTATGTCTAATACTGAAAAAAAAAACCTGAGCAAACGTGAATCTGCTGCATCTTTCATCAGTCACAGTCCATAAATTATTCTGACAGGAAAGGATCAACCAATAAGGTCTATCGTCCCATTACTCTTCACGCTAAATGCTGTATACACTATACCAGTAAAAATCACAAATGTTCATTATAAACAGCGTCATGTTGGCATTGGTGAGTGTGCGAAACACCCCATAGGAATCAGAGGGTCCCATTAACAAGCTAGTGTTGGCTGAACACTACCATCTTACTCTGCCATTATGAAAAGAAGATCAAGAGAATGCTGTCACGTAGGATTTGTATATCTTAAGTAGGTGTGATGAAGAAAATTGAAATTTGTTTTTCATAGAGTTCACCTTCTTTGTTGGCTAAATTATTTCCTGAAAATCTGCCGTGCAGCTGGCTTACGGGAACATTATTTTCCCCACGTGGCCAGCGTGACATTACAGTGTTAGAGCAGTCACATTTTGCACATGCGCCCTGAAAGTGTACTCCACATCATGCTATACAGCACTCTTCAATATATTTGGCATGTGCATGAATCATTTAAGAGTGATGAATGATGTCACTATACTTTAGGTACTCCAGCCGGATTTGCACTGTGCATGCGTTTAATACAAAACAAACTTTCAGTATATTAATTTCAGGGGTACATTAGCTGACCATAATTATGAAAACACTTCACACTTCTGCAAAGATCGCTGAATTATATCATGGCATGGCCCTCGCTGTGTAGGCAAACTAGGAGGTGACAGTCACAGCCCAAGAGTATGCAACGTTGACCCCTTGCGTTACAGGCTATCTGGCTGAGCCAGTCCACATACATTTATCGCTGGTACTCTGAAGCCCCAACAGGGATGTGCCGGTACAGAGTAACAGTGCAAATCAAGTGTGCAATGCTGATCCCTGTGCACCGACTCACTCACAACCACATTGTGTGGCTAACTGCACATATCAGCTGAATGGCACCAAGTCAAAACAAGCCTTAAAGAGGCCGAGCCCAGCCCCTCCCAGAGTCAAAAAACAAACAATCGCTCTATTATAAAAGAAAATCTAGAGACAAGACTATTGCCAAGAGATATTTTCAAGTCCTGCCCTCCTCTCAACTATTTCTGGTTAACAGCCCACACCCACGGTCCTCTCACTTCTCATTCGTGTGATTGCTTTTGTCAGACACAGTTCCTGCGCTCTCAGCTCTTATAAAGTTTTACGTTTTCCTCACTTTAAGTTCCCAATAAAAAATGACTTATTATGTCCAAATCTTATTGAAGAATTTCCTGAAGGGTTATCAACTGAAGAAATGAGTACACAGAAAATCCTAGCACTGAGAAACGATGAAGTAAAACGAATTAACATGAAAACTGTCGATCAGTAACACTGCAAATTGGTTAAATGAGTATCAATAGACTATGATAAATAGTTGGTAGTGATGGTGCGAAAGATGAAAACATCAACTTACAATATCACAAAGAATATCTACAACCGTTAACACCGTCCAGTCATTCAACAAACGAATTACTGTTGAAAGAAGGATGTATCGTAATGTTATTGCGTAATTTATGTCTGAGTGATGGGCTATGCAATAGGACA
Source organism: Polypterus bichir lapradei (assembly GCA_026402145.1). Classification (NCBI taxonomy): domain Eukaryota; kingdom Metazoa; phylum Chordata; class Cladistia; order Polypteriformes; family Polypteridae; genus Polypterus; species Polypterus bichir. Next base: position 15,683,244 of record JANRMT010062798.1, read on the forward strand.
AAATTAGTAGTATTGAAAATTGGTTGAACAATTCTGACATGTAAAATTTTAACAGGTGACAAGAAAGGTAATGTAGTACATCTTCCGCGGATGACATTAGACCCCAAAGGACATCTTGCTATGCCATTTGCATTAAAACTTTAACAGTTTCCTGTTAGAATAGCTTTTGCAAAGACAATTAACAAATGTCAGAGACAAACATTCGAAAAAGTCGGTTTATTTATTAGAGAGAAAGAAACGATATTCACCCATGGGCAGTTATACATTGTGTTGTCACGATGTAACTCCAAACACGGAATCAAAATTCAATGTGACATTGACGAAAAGTTAGTTCCAAATATTGTTTTTACTGAAGTTCTACAGTAAAAGTGTAAGTTTAAAAAGTATTTGCGTGTTAATTTCAAAGCCAAACAGAATGAAAACATATAACGCAACGAATACCTCTAACGCAACATGAAACATAATTTTTCAATTTATTACATTTTACTATTTTTTACTATGGTTAAATACTCATTGTAATGTAAAATAGTTAGTTCTATTATGCATATGTAACAATTCCCATGAAAATAACAATCTATTTAAATTGTACATCTGCTTCCCCATGCTGGAGAGGCAGATCCGTGAAGAGTCTAGCACATAACACAAACCCGGGTGTTGGCAAGCGAATTTATTACTATTATTCCAGGTGCCTCATTAATCAGACCTGGAATCACCTCCAGATGTGGTGAAAGACCCATGTAGGGCTCTTCAGCTCCCCCTGGCGGCAAACAAGGCCGTGCTAAACTCTAACTCCCAGCTTGCCCTGCAGGAATCCATGGTGCAACAGCCACCCTGGAGCGCTGCCTCCAGTGTCCCGGGGTCTTGTAGATTGCTCTCTCCTCCAGTCTTTCCATCCTGTTGGCATCCCAGCTGGGTAAAGGCTGTGGCCGCCCATCACAATACATACTGTATATAGGTGTTAGTAGGTAGACAAGCATCAAGAATCTGAACATAATACACGCTGCTACAGGATGTCAGTGTAATGATTACATGGACAACAGCAGACTAAAAGCCAGGACACAGGATCTACAGGGCCCTTTCAGTATATAAGCTATTCTGGATAAAAGTATAACAACATTCACAAGCCTCTTAATCCAGTCCAGGAGGCTACAGCAGAAATGGGTACAGAAAACCACACCGGACATGACTCTAGTTCAGCAGCGGGACCACTTACTCACTTAACTCAATTAACTTGACCTGTATGTGTAACACCTTAAGAAGGAAAATGCAAAGATTTCATTTTTTAAATTGGGATTGTGAGTCACAAATGAGCAAAGCTCAAAACTGTGAATCTTCCTATCCTCACAGCCAAATAACTATAAACAGATGAAGTCAAAATGCAATTGTACAAATTCCAGATACAAAAAGACTTTCTTCACTATTAGGCCTGCACCTTTATGCAGAGCGGTTTGGAGGGCAGGCAGGAGAAGCAACTTGTTGTCACTGGTGTCAGAAGTGGGATTTGAACCCACAACTTGAGGGGTTGAAGCCCAGTGGCTTAACTACTGTACCACACCTCTAAAAATGTGTTTATGTTTCTGTCCAATCTCAGATCATCAGGAAGTGAACCTAAACAAGCCAAAGTCCAAAATCGCAATGCCCAAAAAAAACAAATAATAAAATAAAACTTTTTCATATTCCAAAACCTTCCAAAAGACTCAAAGATCATGAAATAATTAGTAAATAAATCCATCAAATATTAAAGGAAAACAGCATCATAACAGAATGGTCATTGAGGGTGGAAAATCCAAACAAATAAGGCGAGTCCGTGAAAGAAAGAAAGAAAGAAAGAAAGAAAGAAAGAAAGAAAGAAAGAA
>JANRMT010062798.1:15685109-15701874 GCA_026402145.1 Polypterus bichir lapradei
GAAAGAAAGAAAGAAAGAAAGAAAGAAAGAAAGAAAGAAAGAAAGAAAGAAAGAAAGAAAGAAAGAGTGTCCTGACATAGGACTGAAAGCATAAAAGCATCAGCTAAGTTAAGTTAAAATGCTGTTACAATTTATGTGAAGATATTGAAAGCTTATATACAGTACAACAGAGAAAAAGATAAGCATGTGTGGGTCCTTAAAGTAGGAAAGCTTTGATAGAATCGCATACTCAAAGAGCATTGCTGGATAAGAGAATAGGAACCCATTATATCACTTACTGTTTTCTTTGATACATACAGTGGATTTAGAATGTACTCAGACCCCTTGATCTTCTGCACACTTTACTGTGTCATAGTTTTCATTTAAAACGTGTCCATTTGCCCTTTTTGCCAATCAATCTGCACTTAATCACCCACAATGACAAAGTGAAGACACATTTTCAGAAAGCGTTGCAAGTTTATTCAAAATCAAAACGTCACATCAGGTCATTGCACTTCTGCACCTCATCGTCAGATTTTATTGAACCTTGGCCTGCTGGTTTGGTCGTATAAGTAACTTGAGGAACTGACGTGTCTTGCATCAATATTAAGGGAGATTTAAGCTAACAAATTCTGAAGTGATTCCATGGTGGGTTATGACTATATGAAGATAAGTTGCACAGAAGCGCTTCTCCTATCATTTCAAAGCTCTTTTCCAGCTGTATATTTTCATAAACACTATGCTATCCCCAAAATGATAAAATTACCATTGCGAAGTGAACTCCAACATAGACACACAGGAGGCACAAGTGCAAACACACATTTTATTTTTTTCTCTCATGGGAAATGCCATCCCCCGTTTTCCACAAGCTCAACTCAGTCCCAAAATACAGCTAAGCACAACACAATTCTTTTCTTCTTCTTCTGTCTCTTTTCTCCTCCACTCCTCCAGGCAAGTTTTGTCTCCCACCTCCGAGAGTAGTGTCTGCTGGCTCCTTTTATACGGCACCCAGAAGTGCTCCTTGTGTTTGATGACCAACTTCCGGCAGCACTTCTGGATGTGGCAGAAGAACCACCCATACCGGCCCAGCAGCAGCTGCAGCATTCCTGGATCCCAAAAGGGCTGTATCCAACTCCAACTCCAATGGAGCACTGTGGGAGTCGGAGGCGCTGCTGCAACCCGGGTTTGCCACCTAGCGCTCCAAGGGAGGTAATGCTCTGGCCACGTTTCCTACCCTGGTCCTTCCATCGTGGAGGTGTCCACCACATCATGTTATGAGTGATTATAATGTTAAAAACTGAATAGCGAAAAAACCTGTATTTAAAAATTTAAATTAAAAATTTAAACATGGTTTCTTATCACCAATGTGCCATTTTTATTGCAGTCATATTGACATGAAATGGCCTGGCAAGCACGGGTGTCACTAATGACATTAATTAAGGATCCAGTTATGCTACACTAACCCTGAACAGAAGAACATCTTGGCTGAAGAAGAGGCTCGAGTTGCCTTGAAAGCTTGCAGGTTCTAATCTTTTAAGTTAGCCAATAAAAGGGGTCATTTTGCTTAACTTCTCACTACATTCACAATGGCTAACATGGCACAACACCCTAGTACTGTAGTATTTATGCCAAATACAGAGTTCACTTTAAAACAATATGAGAACCATTTCTGTGCAACTCATATTTAGGGAAATATAGCCAGTCAAAGTCATTATCCCCCCCAATAGGTTCAAACTGTGTTAGCTTAAATATCCCTTAATATTGATCCAAGGCACGTGCAATTTCAGTTCCATGTGTTACTCATACAACCAAATCAGCAGGCCAAATCTTGTTAAAATCTGTGACAAAAAGTGTGAGGATTTGACCCGGAATTACCCAAAACTGAAATCCCTCATTCCTGGAAGTACTCAGACCCTTTGCTGTGGCCTTCCAGATTAAGGTCATCTCTTTCCTAGAGATGTGTCCAGACCTTTATTGGAGTCCTCCTGTCACAAACTAAACTGGACATCATATACAATGGCACATGAGTCTGTGTGCAGAAAGTTCACACCACATGTCAAGATAAAAAACAAGGCCAAGAAACTCACTGTAGACCTCTCCGATCAACTTGAGGTGAGGCACAGATCAGGTCAAGGGGATCAAGCCACTTCTAAAGCTTTGAGTGTTCCCAGGAGCATGGCGGCCTCAATCAATGTGAAATGAAAGACGTTTGGAACCAGCAGGACTCTTTCTGGAGTTGGCCATCTGGCCCAGCTGATGACCTGGCAAGGTGGACTTTGGTCAGCTAGGTGAGCAGGAACCCAACAGTCACTCAGAATTCCTTTGTTGAGAAAAAAAATCTGTCGGAAGGACGACCTCTCAGCAGAACCCCCCTCTCCCCACCCCCAATAATCAGGCATTTATGGTAGAATTCCACTCTTGAGCAAAAGGCATAAGAAAGAGAGGAGGAGGAAGAAGATTTTGCCTGATAAGACAAAAATGTAATTGTTTTGGGCAGAACTTCAAGCAGTATGTCTGATGAAGACCAGGAACCGCTCCTTACCTGCATAATGTCAATGTCAATTTATTTATATAGCACATTTAAAACAACATAGGAATGCTGTGGCCAAAGTGTTTTACAATAATAGAATAAAAGAAAACATACAATTAACATGAATAACATAAATAGAAATAAAATATATGAACATAAAAAAATAAATAATAAATAGAAGTAATGTTGCATAATCACAATGAGTAAACCATCAGTATTACTGAAGGTCACGGAATGCAAGTGAATAGAAATGAGTCTTTGATCTCGTTTTGAACAGTTCATTTGTAGACGACTCCTTTATGTGATGAGGTAAAGAGTTCCACAGGTAGGAGCAGCAGCTGCAAAAGCCTTGTTCTCCTTAGTTTTACATATGGTACGAGGGACAACAAGAGACAACTGACCAGAAGATCTAAGCACTCTAGATGGCTGGTGTAAAACACACAATTCAAATAAATAAGCAGGAGCAAGCCCGTGTAAAGATTTAAAAACCAGCAACAAGATTTTAAAATCAATTTGAAAACTGACAGGCAGCCAGTGTGAAAAAGCTAATATTGAAAAACCAGAATCAGACTTTCTTGCCCCAACCAGAAAGCGAGTGTCAGCATTCTGGACCTACGGTAACCTGCCAATCAGGGATTTGCTAATCCCAGAATACAGCGAGTTACAGTAATCAAGGCAAGAAAAGATAAAAGCATGAGTAGCTTTCTTAAGATCCCTAGAAGATAAAAAAGGCTTGATCTTACCTAATAGATGGAGCTGGAAAAAGCAACTCTTGACTACAAAATTAACCTGTTTCTCAAAAGAGAGGTTACTGTCAAAGATAACACCAAGATTGCGGACTTGAGGTTTGCAAAAGACAGAGAAAGAGCCAAGAAGTCTAAGACCAATTTGGGTTTTAGCTGATGGACCCACTATAAGCACCTTCGGTTTATTCTGATTCAGATCAAGAAAATTATTAGCCATCCAGGATCTTAGTTCAGAAAGACAGTTGTGCAGTTGATTTATTGCAGAGTTGCAGACAGGAATATAAACCTGTGTATCATCAGCATAGCAGTGAAAAGAAATGTTACATTTCCTAAAAATAGCTCCAATAGGGTGAAGGTATATAGAGAATAAGATAGGACCCAAAATGGATCCCTGAGGAACACCACATTTAAGAGGAGCAGTAGATGAAAAAGAGGAATTTAAAGTCACTGAAAAGTGTCTACCAGTTAGATATGACCTGAACCAGTTAAGAGCAGCCCCTTTAAGCGCAACAAGATGTTCAAGTCGCAACAGCAATATCTCATGGTCAATAGTGTCAAAGGCAGCGGACAGGTCAAGGAGGACAAGGACTGCAGCACCACCTAAGTCAGTAGTAATAGAGATGTCATTGAATGCTTATAGGAGGGCCGTCTCAACACCATGAATACACCTAAAGCCTTAATATCATCACTACAGTGGAGGATGGCTGTGGCTTCATCTTATGGAGGTGCTCCTCAGTGGTACTTTGAGCTACATCATTTGTATGAAAATGTGCTATAGAAATAAATGTTGTTGTTGTTGGTAGGAACAGAGAAACTGGCCATAATAGAAGACAGCATGAATTCAGCCAAATACAGAGAAGACCTTGAAGAAAACCTGCCTCGGAGTGCACGCCGCCTCACCTTTCAGTGCAGCCAGGGCAATACTAGGGTGGCTTCAGGGCAAGTCTGTCTGTTGTAAACTTTAAGCCCACAGGACATCTTTGGAGAGGCATGGAGATGGCAGTTTACAGGGGCTTCCCACCCAACCTAAAGGAGCCTGAGAGAATCTGCCAGGAAGAGTAGGATAAGCTGCCCAAATCCAGCTGTGCAAAGCTGGTAGAGAAGCAATCCAAGAAGACTCAAAGCCGGACTTGCTGCCCAAGGGGCTTCTGAAAAGTACTTCATTAAGGGTCTAAAATACTTAACATTAATGAGAGATTTCAGCATTTGATTTCTTAATAAATCTGCAAGCCTTCCTGCAAACATATTTTCACTTTGTCATCATGGGTTATTGAGGTCAGATTAGCAGGTAAATGTGGAAACTTTAAACGTTTAAAATTAAATCTCCAACACAATAAAGTATTAATGAAGGGAAGGAATCTGAATACTTTCTGAATCGATTGTTTGTCTGCAAATTTCTATCTTTAGAACAACATTTATTTATTAAAAGAAGCAAGCGCTCCTACCAAGCTTAGCATTTATTTCAGAAAACAAAGAAAAGGAATTTTCAATCATTTTGCATATTTTACGTTACCAAAGATGCATGTCAAGAGAAACAAGATCAGTCACCGAAGAACTGTTAATGAAGAAATCTATCTATAGATCTGGGACATATAAATATCATGCAATTGATGTCATCTGCAGCCACTGCGCTCCATGACTAAATCTGACGCAAGTGGAATCTGTAAAGGAATCAAAACACTTTTTTCCTTCTCTGCATGCTGCTGGGTGAGCTAAAGGTTTTATTTGGCTCTACAGCCACTCTTCCCAATCCTATACCTTGAACGTCTCTCAGTTCTGAATAGTCTGTTGTGGTAGTTTTGTAAGGACATCTACTAAAGTGCAAACAGCCATCAGGTTTGTAGCACATGCTCTCCTTCCTATACCACTTACAAATTTGACACTATAAAAGACTGCGTAATAGTAATTTTTATAAATGTGGAATAATAAGTCTCTTGGAGATATAGATTATTTAAAAAAAAAGAAAATTCAACCCTCACTTTTGCAATTCCCATGCTGTAGATACCTGTCATTCGTTGGCAGTCATGTTTTCAGCCTCATACTCACCATGTCATAAACATTGAGAATGACCGGTTCATTGGCCATGACGCCTCACTGCTGCCCAGAATGACCTTCCAGGGTGGCTTTTCTATGGCAGAAAATCCCCAGATGCACAAAGCACTGATGAGAGTTCTTTAACCCACAAGCCACAATAGCACAATTGTGTGGTAGATTTCAAGAATGTCACCAATTTTTCCAAGTAAATTTGGACGGATGTTGTGGTGTGGTGTTCAGATGGTCACTTCACACTTCTTTTTTACAAAGTGAGACTTGGAGAATCTGTGATAGCAGAGATGTTCTTCTGATTGATTAACATCCTTTATTTTTGCTAAACCAGAAAAGATGTTAAATATCATAGGTCCAATAATCCAAAAATGTACTTTAAGGACCATGAAACATTGGTGAAGACTGTCAAAAAGTTACAGTGGAGTACCTATATGGTGAAAGATGGCTTTGTAACAGTCTTTTAGTTTTTTTCTTGAATAAAATATCTTCAAAACGTGTACAAATAATTGACTGCATTCATCCAGATCCAAACCGATGTCATGTTTGGCTTTCTTGAGTACTGGAAGCGTGTCTTCAATAGAGGACATCTGAAACATTAAAAACGATAAGAGATCCTCGGGTCCGAAAGGTCTCTCTTAGCTGGGGAACGTCTAGGTAAAGAACAACTAACCATTATAAAAAGTATTCCATGCGCATTATTTGTGCTAACCGATTCCATTAGGATGGCCAGCTTCTAGCGTGGAGTGAAGGAATTCACCTGAACTGACGTATATTTCCAGTGGATGCGCCGAGGAGACCCGAGGTGTTTCCTCTGCTCTGGCTTTGACAGGTGCTGTCTTGATGTCATCCTAGGTTTAAAACAGATATCAGGTATCTCACCCTCGCCCTCCCCCTCCTCTCAGAGTGTCTCCTTGGGTTCCGCTCGGGCGATCTGAGGTCACTTCGCGTCCCGAGTTGAAGGATAAGACTCGTTCACAAGTCAAAGAGTCTCGTAGGTGCTGAAGCGCTCCACTCCGCTCACCTGCAGAGGAGTAACTAGCCAGGGTGCTGAAGCGTTCGCCCTCTTCTCCCGCTCGGTCGCTCCTCTCTTAGCAGCCACTTCATTACATTTTATGGGGGCAGTTGTCAGATTTATTAAGTAGATGAAATCAAAAAGTAGCTATTGCTGTGAAAACAGAAACCTTTGAAGGACGGGCTAGTATGTCGCGATCAAACCTCCTTCGACATGCACTGCCAAAAACAGAAACGCCGCTTCAGGAGACAAATAATAAAAAAAATAAAATCAGTTCATTGCTTATTTTCTCTCGTCGGTCTTCTGCAAAAGCGTAATCCAGTTTCACATAAACCTGTGGAAAAAAAGAGGAAGAAAAGAGACGAAGCCTCTCCCGACGTGATCAGATTGAGAATATGTTCAGATCTGATTACATCATTTAACAGGAGCCCCACTCCTCTGCACACGCAGAGCAAGGGGGCGGATCAGAGAGGCAATCGCGAAGGCGTCCATTCGCCTTTTAAAGGAAAAGAATATAAATTGTCACTCTGCCGCTACCCTGAGCCTGTTCAAAAAAAGATATAAAAATATAGTGCGTATAAAGACATCACTCTCTCTTTCGCAATGAGTAGCACCATTCAGTAGGAAATTATCGGAAGCAGTTTTGCCAAAGAGGTAGCAGTAAAAGATTAAAAAAAAAAAGCCACTCTTAAAATCATCAATCATCAATGGATTTCCTCACTGTAGATGTAAAACAGATTCAAGAATAAACTGTATAAAAAGTATCATTTTCCCGATGACATCAAATGCAGCATATAAAACACAAACGCAGCCTTGCAATGTGAATACTGCAAATGCGTTTTCTCATGGGAAAAGGGGGCATTTACACAGTTTTATGTAAAAATCAGTAATTATTGGTCTCTGCGTGAATTATACATGTTCTCTCGATGTCTTAGTGGGTTTTGTTAAGACTCTCCCCATGCCAAAGTAAAGCAGATTCTGAATTGTTGCAGTGTGTGTGCGTGTGCTTTTCAGTACGATGGCTGAAATCATCAATGCTGTTAAATGAATGAAGACTCTTTTACATACGTCTGTACCTTAACTTGTCTGATAACAGTGCTAACGTAAAGGAATAAAAAAGGAAATTAACAAGACAAGTTTTAAGGTGCTGCAGTAAGCCTCTCCTAAAATCATCTGGTTCAAAGCTGCAATCAAACCTGCCTGGGATGTCAGCCCATCACTGAACGCACTTACATGTAATGGGCCCTTTTTTATTAACCACGTACAGTTACTGAACAAATTATTAGGAACACCTGCTTATCCATGAAATTATCTAATGAGCTGTTCGTGTGGCAGTAGTGCAATGCAAAAAATCCTGCACGTATAAATCAGGAGCTTCAGATAATCCAGATAATCTGGAATCCATTATATCAATACAGAAGGACTTGTACAGCATACAGGCTTGGACAGATTTGTGGCAGATTAAATTTAAAGTCAGTAAATGTAAAGTATTACACATAGGAAGTAAAAATGTTAGGTCTGAATACACAATGGGCGGTCAGAAAATCGAGAGTACACCATATGAGAAGGATTTAGGAGTCATAGTGAACTCTAAGCTATCGACTTCCAGACAGTGTTCAGAAGCCATTAAGAAGGCTAACAGAATGTCAGGTTATATAGCACGATGTGTGGCATACAAGTCCAAGGAGGTTCTGCTCAACCTTTATAATGCACTGGTGAAGCCTCATCTTGAGTACTGGGTGCAGTTTTGGTCTCCAGGCTACAAAAAGGACATATCAGCACTAGAAAAGGTCCAGAGAAGAGCAACTAGGCTGATTCCAGGGCTACAGGGGATGAGTTATGAAGAAAGATTAAAAGAGCTGAGCCTTTACAGTTTAAACAAAAGAAGATCAAGAGGTGACATGATTGAAGTGTTTAAAATTATGAAGGGAATTAGTACAGTGGATGAAGACTGTTATTTTGAAATGAGTTCATCAAGAACACGGGGACACAGTTGGAAACTTGTGAAGGGTAAATTTTGCATATAAATTAGGAAGTGTTTCTTCACACAGAGAACCACAGACACATGGAGTAAGTGACCAAGAAGTGTGGTAGACAGTAGGACTTGAGGGACTTTCCAATAAGTGGATAGAAACAGTAGACTTTGTTTGGCTGAACAGCCTATTCTCATCGCAATTGTTCTAATGTTAAATACAAGAAGGGGGAAAAAATATGATCTTAGTGGTTTCAGCTGTGGTGTGATTGTTGGTTCCAGACGGAGTAGTTTGAGTATTTCAGTAACAACTGATCTCCTGGGTTTTTGACACTCAGCAGTCTCTAGAGTTTAATCAGAATTGTGTGAAAAACAAAAAACTTTCCTGAGATGGACTGGCACGCTGTCCAGGGTTTGTTCCTCTCTTGCACCCCATGCTAGCAGGAATAGGCTCCAGCAATCCCCCATGACCCTGATCTGGATTAAGCGGGTTAAAAAATTACAAAAAAACATTCACTGAGTGGTAGTTCTGCAGATGAAAATGCCTCGTATATGAGCGAGTTCAGAGAAGAAGGGCCAGAATGGGTCGTGCTGACAGAAAGTCTTTGGCAAATCAGACAACCACTCAGTACAACTGGGGTGAGCAGAAAAACATCCCGGAATGCACAACACATCGAACTTTGAGGTGGATGGGCTAAAGCATCAGAAGACCACATCAAGTTCACCTACTGCTAGCCAAGAACAGAACACTAAGTCTGTAGTGGGCCCTGGCTCACCAAAACTGGACAGCTGAAGATGAATACCTTTGCCAATATGGAGTGCCGTGTCAATCTGTGTTTGCAAGAAGAACATGTCCACTTCGGACACCGAACGTGATTGGAATGTTTACACATCTATCAAGGTATGCACAGCATAAGTGTGATAAGCATAAGTTTAACTTTTCACATGCACAGTTGACACAGAGCCAGATTTAGCACAGGGCATCAAATTTTTACACTTCGTAATGTCATTGAGCAGTGCATTGAATTACGAGAATCACTATGGGACACAGTTCATACGACGTACCTGAACAGTTTATTGACATCTTCAAGAACCTTTACCTGAACTCCCAATGCTGTGTGAGAACAGATACGGGCGTTACGGACTTCTTTGACATCGCGCATCGAGTAAGACAAGAATGCATTCTATCACCTTTCTTGTTTCTGTTGGTAATTGATTATGTCATGCAACGAGCAATGGATGGCACTAAGTTTGGCATCCCGTGGACACCACAACGGTGTCTAACAGACCTTGACTTTGCTGATAACATTGCTTTGCTGGCATCATCACAACAACATCTACAGGACATGACAACAAACCTATATATGGAGACCGCAAAGGTGGGTCTGGTTATCAACAGGGACAAAACAAAAGTGATGGCAATCAACAACACAATCGACAGTATGCAGATTTTTGGACCATCAACCAGTCAAGCAGGTGGAGACGTTTACATATCTTGGCAGTGTTTCTTCCAGGGACGGTGCTGTAGATGTCAGAATTGGGAAGGCGGCAGGAGCTTTCCAAAGGATGAGCAGAATTTGGAAATCAATGGCCATCACATTGAACACTAAAGTATGACTGTACCAAACTATTACTATCCCAATGGCAATCTACGCTACTGAAACCTGGAAAGTTACAAATCAAATCACCAGGAAGTTAAATGTCATCCATCACAAATGCCTATGGTGAATTCTGGGTATCACCTATCGTGATCACATCACAAATGAGGAAGTACAAAGAAGAAGCGGGATTGCTGCTTTAAGCGACATCATGACAAATCGTCGAATGCAGCTTACATGCCACGTATTCTAATAGCCAGAAGACCGACATGCCAACATTGCTATGAAATGGATACCACCAGGTGGAAAATGGAAGATAGGCCGGCCTCGCATGACTTGGCATCGAACCCTTGAAGAAGATCTTGCGAAACTTGATGTCAGTCTTGAAGAGGCCAAAATCATTGCCAACGACAGAGTCAACTGGAGATCACTTGCTGCCCAATGTGCTGTACGGAGCAGGAGGACCCAAGTCTAAGTCTAAGTAACCATATATAGAACTGCTAGGCAAGCATTGTAATATAAGACAAGACAGATAGACACAACTGCGAAACAGGCAGTCAGACTGAAGCCTGTTATATTCTATTTCTGTGTGTCAAACTCAGCATGAAATTGTATCCTCTTTGCCTAAGTGGGGGCCTACATGTTAAGAAAGAGTATAAAGCCTTGGAACATTGCCCAGCACACCTTGGAAGCTGACAGACGGATGGGAGATAACATCATCCGATCCTGAAAATCCTTCCAATGCAGCGGCGAAAATGGCAGACTCTACACATCGGGCCCCCATTCCCGGACTAGGTTCTTGCCATTGATTTCCTTAATCTGTTATGCAGCATAAGCCATCATTAAAGCAAGCTAAGTTACTTCTCCTATGTGATTTCTTACCGCAGTATTACTAAGGGATGGATATCGCCTCTTTATGTTATATGTATATAGATTTGGATTATGTAACACGCCGCAATTACAAAAGAACTAATTCCCTGGGAGCTAAAGCCCCCTACTGGGTACAGGCATTTATTTAATTTCTATCACTTCATTATTACGTGAGTAACACATCATAACTCGGGGCCCAGCCCATTAGAATCTCTCTGTACCACTGTGGTGTTGTTACCCATCACTCACTCCTTGATGCCTAACTTAGCAACAACCTGGCGGCCAAACAAAACAAACAAAGCACAAACTGGCATCATCATTATCATGAACAAAATGGTGCCACACACAAGCCCATTATATTCCTTAACTAGTTAAAACACATCTAAACAATAAACGCACATAGCTATCGGAACCCCCCAAAATGATGTCTAGGTGATTTTTACCAGCAAAGGAATAATTACAAAAAATAAAGAAACAGACGACAGATCGTGACAATTCAACAGCAACCCTCAGGCCAGCCATCTACTCAACCTATGAGAAGCAGGACGGCATCCAGCACATCATTTCAGGGGGTACGTTCAAGTCGTTGAGATCAGAGACCTTCTTAAGACTGTCGTAATACATTTTACGTCCTTTGATCAGAGCCACACTTGTCTCTCCATTTGTGTTTTTTTTTTATTTCAAAGATGTATTTCAAAGGAACCAAGAAGAAGTGAAGTCTTCTCTACAGGTCTCAATGATCGGCTAACTTTTTAATCTCTCCCTTCATATTCTCTAATGGCAGCTGGTTTTTCTTTTCCCCTCACATACTCTCACCTTTTCTCCTTTCATCTGTCCTGGCTTTGTTCCTTCCTTCTCCTCCCATATATTTTACCTGCTCTTTCCTTTTCGGTTTCACATCTGATGCAACAATATTCATCCAAAATGTTGTTTCTGTTATCTTCTTATCTTTTCAGATCAGAAAAGCCCTTTAACTTTTTTTTCTTCCTTTGCAGACGCACACTGACACAGGCCTTCAATATCTCTAGTGGACATTACAGAGTGTAATGGCAAATACAAAAAAGAGATAACAAAAAGGGTGGAGAAAAGAAAATGAAAGCAGCCATTCAAGTTCACAGAGATGTCCTTTTTTACAAAGCTCTGTGCTTTTGCCTCATCTGGTTTGTATCCTTATGCTGACTTCTGGGAACAGTGGGGGATAAGTAACCTACTAGGTCAGGGGTGGGCAATGTCGGTCCTGGAGGGCCGTGGTGGCTGCAGGTTTTTGTTCCAACCCAGTTTCTTAATAAGTCATTTATTTCTGATGGTGCACTAATTGCTCAAGTGACATTTTGATTCTTCATTTTAGTGGTCTCGCTTGTTAAAGTTCCCCACCCTCGATTGCTTATTTCAGTCTTAAACATCTGCATTCATTGTTTTAATGGCTCAATTTTGGCAATAAAATGTAAATGACAAAGCAGCCAGCAGTTCTCAATCTCGCTTGTTTCAATTCACATCCCTGTGAATTCATCATACACTGTTTGATTTATTAAAACACTTAATAGAAAATATGACAGGCTTCAAATAATTTTGATGATATCCTTGGAAAGGAAAAAAATCTACGAAATAAGAACCTTACATTGCAGACTAACAAGCCATAAAATTAAATAAGGTCTGAGATTGGAAAGGATTGGTTTATAATTAAGCAATTGGGTTGGAATGAAAACCTGTAGCCAATGCAGCCCTCCAGGACCAACATTGCCCACCCCTGTTTAAGGTACAACCCCAAATCAGAAAAAGTTGGGACAGTGTGGAAAATGTGAATAAAAAAAGAAAAAAGCAAGTTATAAATTCTCCTTAAATTTTATTACATTGCAGACAGTATGAACACAAAATAATTCTTTTTTTTTTTTGTCAATATCATTTGATTTGTAAATAAATATCCATTCTTGCCATTCAGGCTTGCAACACATTTCAAAAAAAGTTGGGACAGTACAGCATTTACCACTTTGTACAGTTCCCCTGTCTTTTAACAACACTTAAAAGACATTTAGGCATTGAAGAAATCAAGTGACTAAGTGTTGCAGGTGTTAGTTTGTCCCATTCTTCCTGCAAACAACGTTTTAGGTGCGCAACAGTACGGGGTCTTCATTGACGCATTTTTCATTTCAAAATGCGCCAAACATTCTCTATAGGAAACAAATCAGGGCTGCAGGCAGGCCAGTCAAGCATCTGCACGCTCTTCTTACGCAGCCATGCCTTTGTTATGCACGCAGTATGTGGTTTGGCATTGTCTTGCTGAAATAAGCATGGGCATTACTGGAAGAGACGTCGTCTTGAAGGCAGCATTTGTTCCTCCAAAACTGAGATATACTTCTCAGCATTGATGGTGCCATCGCAGAAGTGCAAGTTACCTTTGCCGAAGGCACTGACACAACCCCATACCATGACAGACCCTGGCTTTTGGACTTGTATCTGGTAACAGTCTGGATGGTCCTTTTCCTCTTTGGTCCGCAGCACACGGCGTCCATTTCTTCCCAAAAGGATGTGAAAAACTGATTCGTCTGACCACAATACACGTTTCCACTGCACAATGGACTATCCCAGATGCCTCCGAGCCCAGAGAAGTCGACGGCGCTTCTGGACACTATTTATGTAGGGCTTCCTTTTGGCACAGTACAGTTTTATCTGGCATTTCCTAATGTAACTACGTACTGTAGTGCTTGAGAGTGACTTCCTGAGGTAGTCCTGAGCCCACGCAGTTATATCATTTATTGATGAATGAAGGTTTTTAATGCAGTGCCGTCTGAGGGCTCGGAGATCACGGCCATTCAGTTTAGGCTTGCGCCCTTGGCCTTTGCGCACGGTAATTTCTCCAGATTCCCTGATTCTTTTCACTATGTTATGCACTGTAGAGGGAGAAATGCCCAAATCTCTTCCTATCTGTCTTTGAGAAACGTTTTTCTTCATCATTTCAATGATTTTTGCCCACACTTGGTGGCAAACTGGCGATCCTCTGCCCATCTTTGCTCTTAAAGGAGTAGGCCTTTCCTCGATGCTGCTTTTGTACCGAATCATGATTGCAATCACCTGTTAACATCACCAGTTTCAAATCACACCATTATTTAGTTATTATACCTCATTACTACCCCTGAATTGTCCCCATCCCAACTTTTTTTGGAATGTGTTGCAAGCCTGAATGGCAAGAATGGATGTTTATTTAGAAATCAAATGATATTGACCAAAAAAAAACATGTATTATCTTGTGTTCATACTGTCTGCAATGAAATAAAAGTTAAGGGAAATTTGTAAATTACTGCTTTATTTTTTTATTCACATTTTCCACACTGTCCCAAATTTTTCTGATTTGGGGTTGTAGAAGAGATGGGTTCTTCTTGTCAAAACCAGCAGTGTCATTGTGCTCTGGGCTGCAGGTGTCAAGAGAAAGGCTACTAATGAACACGTTCCTCTTCCATAGTGCTGTGGCAATGCCCCAGACTCCCAATTGTGTGAGATTCCACTTTAATAAAAGGAGAAATGTCTGAATTTAGGTCTCCGTCATTCCAACAGACAGAGCATCTCAAACTTTTCTAGTAATAGAATGCATTATTTCAACAGATGGCGCATCACAGACATTAACACTGCTTTTATTAATCCTATACCAAATGACATATAGCAGAAACATATACATTGCATTTGTCATTCCAATAGATAGCACATCATAAATTACTACAAATGTTAGGGTTGTGCCATCTGTTGGAATTACAGATATATGAATGTTATCACTAAATGCATCACAAAATAATTCCAATAACTAGTGCACTTCAAATGTTTACACTGACATTTACATTCATTACTTAGATTTCAAGCCATCGTAGTAGAGTAGCACAGCTACTTTACAAATAGTCCATCGTAAATTACTACAAATGTGTGTGATGTGCCATCTGTTGGAATTACAGATATATGAATATTATTACTATATGCATCACAATAATTCCAATAACTGGTGCACTTCAAATGTTACACTGACATCTATGTTGACTATTTAGATTAGAGTAGCACAGCTAGTTTACAAATAAACGCATAACAGTGTAGAGATGTCCAACTCATCAGTGCCTATAAATTTCAATGTTGTCTATGAAGAAGGGAGCAGGAGGCCAAATGGATAACAAAATGACACATGACATGCAATGTCTTGCATTCAAGCCCCTTGAGAGAAGGGGGCGCTGTGTTTCAAGTCAGGAAACACTCCTGTGTGCCAGTATGGGAGGACAGATGTTGGCTTTAGACCTTGTCACTATAAAGGGTTTAGGTTTTTCCTTTCCAGTAAACACTCAAAAGAGCACCAGAGCAATAGAGCAGCCCTGGGAGGAAATCGTAGAGAATCTCCAAGGGCACAGAAGGCAGATGGGGTTAAGGTCAGTGGACATTCATGAGGTCATGAGAAGTTTCAAAAAGAGTTGGCCTTGACCCGGATGTTAACTCTTTAATATGGTAAAAATAACAAACAGAAAACCAGAATGATATAACACTATTCTTTAATTGGAGTTCCAGCATTGACTGTCACTCGGCATTGAGGTTAACACGCTGAATATGTGAGGCCGCATGGTTAAAGTCTTCAGTGCTGGAGCTGGAGCAGAGACGGCTGAAGTAGTTGCTATGGTGCTGGTGGAACACGCAGCTGTTTAATGATGGGACTGAATCATAGTTTCCTACTAAACTCTCTTTGAAATGCTAAATACTGCTCAACTTTGAATTCACTCATTTCATGCCTGTTTAGCACATAGTGAGCTTCAGAATTTGGCCGCAGATAAAATTTATTACTAATTTACTATGAAATTTTGAACGCAACCGTGGCTCACCTGGACAACACCCAAACACAAATTAGCAAAACAGAAATGAATCTCTTAGCAGACAAGTTAACACAGAGGTCCCTCTAGTTGTGAAGATGCAAAAACAATGATGGAGCAACATAACTCAATGCCGCAGTCAGTTGCCCAACGACTTTAAATAGCAAACCTGGATTGGGCTGAGCAAAACTCAAGTGCAATAACAATGTGGATTAGTTCTTTCTCAAATTATTGATGAAAATTAGTGTAACATTTTCAGACATTGTATCTTTGGGTTGCTACGGAGCTAGCAGCCAGCAAATGAAGAGTCGGGAATAAGTAGCCATCTTCAACCTCATTTGCTCAGAGTGGACACCATGGCTGAATTTTCACGCAATTTTGTTCCCAGTATGGGAGAGATGAGTTCATGTTGATTCATGAGCTGCTGTGTTCAGAGTGAAAATGCTGTGTAACCATTTTTCACCCATTTTCAATGTTGAATTGAGGAACAGTAAGTGAGAAGAGAGCAAACAAACATCCCTGCTTTAGCAAATAAGACAAGTTAATACCCTGATGAACACAGACTTGTGTCACACATGTGCGCATGGGAGGCAGCTAAAAGGCTAAAAAGACGATAATTCCTCGCCAAACCAGGGGACAGCAGAGTGAGCTAATCCTTGTTCTTTTTCCATTGACAGAACGATCACAGGAAATTCCGCTTGGGCCAGATGACGTCACTTTTCTGGGTCTTATCTGATGACGTCACTTCTTGGGTCCTGTCTGATGACGCCATTTCCCATTTTCCTATATATCTATACTAATAAACGGCAAAGCCCTCACTCACTCACTCACTCACTCACTCACTGACTGACTGACTGACTGACTGACTCATCACTAATTCTCCAACTTCCCGTGTAGGTAGAAGGCTGAAATTTGGCTGGCTCATTCCTTACAGCTTCCTTACAAAAGTTGGGCAGGTTTCATTTCGAAATTCTACGCGTAATGGTCATAACTGGAAGTTGTTTTTCTCCATTTACTGTAATGGAGTTCAGCTGGAGGGGCGGAGTTTCGTATGACATCATCACGCGTCTCACGTAATCACGCATTACGTAGAAAGCCAGGAAGAGCTACAAAACGCGCTTTAGAAAACATGCATTATATAATTAAGAAGGCAGCGAAACAATTAGAAGCGAGCGAGTGACAT
>JANRMT010062798.1:15716874-15760951 GCA_026402145.1 Polypterus bichir lapradei
AACCAGTGTAGTGACATCAAAACTGGAGAAATGTGCTCGGATTTTCTTTTCCTAGTTAGGATTCTAGCAGCTGCATTCTGCACTCGTTGCAAGTGATTTATGTCTTTTTTGGGGAGTCCTGAGTGGAGTGCGTTACAGTAATCTAGTCTACTGAAAACAAAAGCGTGAATTAATTTCTCAGCATCTTTCAATGATATAAGAGGTCTAACTTTTGCTATGTTTCTTAAGTGAAAAAATGCTGTCCTAGTGGTCTGATGAATATGCGATTTAAAATTCAGATTACAGTCAACAGTTACCCCTAAGTTTTTTACTTCCGTCTTAACTTTTAATCCTAGAACATTTTCATAACCTTGGTATTAAGACCAAGATCTACTTTTTCCTATTATGTAATTGGAGTCTGCAATTTGTGACATGAGTGACGCAGTGATAATGGTGCTGCCCCACAGTAAGACAGTAAGACGATTAGCATTTGCCTCCCTGCGTGACATTTGCCTGTATCTATGAGGGCTTACCCCCAGTGCTCCTGTTTCCTCGCACTGACATGTAGGTTAGGTGAAGTGACACTAAAATGGGCCTGGATGCTTGTTTTGTGTTTAGGTAATATTATTACTTACCCCAGTAACGAGTAGTGTAAGGGATTACAATTTCCAAAACAGTAATAATATTACAGTTACTAATTCAACTAACACTGTGTTACCAGAACACAATGGGGGTTTTTTTGGTCCTATGTAGGCTATTTTATTATGACGCACATGCACGGTAGATCAGGGTAATACTACCTACAAAGCTCAATAATGACGGAGGATAAGTGAGAAGGGAATGCCTTCATAAATTGCAAGTATTGTCATTATTTGAGTTTGTCTCAATCAAAGATGCTAAGAACACTGTTGTTCGTTGTCAACTTTGTCCCGCCGGCAAAAATCTTTCAACCACAAAAAATACAGTGTTGAATTTGTTAAAGCATCTGACACAGCAGCACAGCGGCAAAGTGAAACTTGTAGAAAGCAACACTGGCATTAACAGGGAGGCCTTTATGGCCAGTGGTGCAAGCACTCCTGCGAAACAACCAAAAGTGGATCTCAGAGCAGGACACTGGGGTGAAGAGACGGTAAGTGAATGGGATTTGGATTGGCTCGGTGCCGAGAATACTGTAGAGGAGATGTTTCCACCATTGAGTCCCCTTTGTTTTGACTCATTATTGCGAAAATAAAAAGGAAGAAACATTTAATGTTTTGTAAATGTTTGGTAAAACTGTTGAAACTCCTTTCTACTGTGAGAATAATTTAGTTAAACAGTTGGGTGAGATTAGTACTTTAATTTCTCTCTATTGTATTAAAAACATTTTCCGTCGTGTCCACGGTATTCAGCCTTGACCACACCACTCCACACCCAACTCACCCAATCATTACTCCTACTGCGCACATCCTCTCTCCGTACCACCCCATGACACTCTCAGTGCTGCTAACTCGGCATTCAACACAGTCAGTTATAATGGCAAGGCAGAAAAGCAAATTTTACAATTTACAGTACAATTTCATTTTGTATAGCCCAAAATCACACAAGAAGTGCTGCAATCAGCTCTTGACAGCCCCCCAGGCTTTATTCTCTGTGAAGACAAGGAAAAACTCCCAAAAACAATCCTTGTAGGGAAAAAAATTAGAAGAAACCTCGGGAAAGGCAGTTCAAAGAGAGACCCATTTCCAAGGTAGGTTGGGCGTGCAGTGAATGTCAAAAAAAAGGGGGTCAATACAATACAATACACAGAACAAAACATAAGTAATCTATACGAATAAAAGGCAAAGCCCTCACTGACTCACTGACTCACCGACTAACTGACTCACTCATCACTAATTCTCCAACTTCCCGTGTAGGTAGAAGGCTGAAATTTGGCAGGCTCATTCCTTACAGGTTTCTTACAAAAGTTAGGCAGGTTTCATTTCAAAATTCTATGCCTAACGGTCATAACTGGAACCTACTTATGTACATATATACGTCCACAGCCTGCAGCTCGGTCGCCGTGTGAGGCGGAGTTGCGTCCCCCATCCCCACGCCTCTCACGTAATTGGCTGCCTGCCCATATAAGGCCGTCCGTTGCTCCGGTCTCTTCATTCCCTTCCTTGCTTCGCCGCGGTATTCATGTCTCCCTGCTGATAACTGCAGCCTTTTTATTTAATCCACGACTTCTCCGCTGTTTTATTGTGCTGATAACTGCAGCCTTTTTATTTAATCCACAGCTTCTCCGCTGTTTTATTGTTCATTTATTACACTTATAGTTATTGTGTAGGTATTTTAGACTTAGGTTACATTGTTCAGGTACCCATTTCTTTTACCGTTCCAATCGTACCCCCATTAAAATGTCTATCGAGGTGATCACTATCGATCAAAGAACTGTCACTTACTGAGTGGTTTCCATGCCCGGAGATGGCACCTACCTTTTCCATTCTCTTTGTTACATATTGCACGGCCATATCAGGCTCACTCTTGATATCCGGAGGAACATTGTGTCTTATGTATTGAATGACTGGGACAGGTTCAAGGTGTGGACATGACGGTACAGGAGATAATTATACTACACAGGAGCATTATAAGAGTGAAATGCTTAAGCCCTTCACCTATGGTTCTGCATGTGAGTTGATGGCTGCCGCTGAATTGTTTGGTTGTCGCTTTCAAGTGTACCGAAATGGCCAAATATTTTACACCTTTGGAGAACCGCCAATGCCTCTTAAACATCTTAGATTCACAGGTGATGATTTGAGTAGTGGACACTTTGATGTTTATGAATGTTTCAACTCTCAAAAGCTGGATACAAAGTTATTGAATAAGCCAGTTGTATGCTTACAATGCTTGACAGATGCCGAATGTCACTTCAACACAAGTCCTGCAAATACTAACATAATTGAAACAAACCATGAAACTCAAACTGATTATGACAGCAGCAATCCAAGCTGTGAGAAAACAGTAAAAAGGAGGAGTGTCAGATGTCGTGGTACATTTTCTGATGCAGCTAGACGGAAACAACTTCGTGACGCTTCCGCCAAAAACTCGCAGAAAAATCCACAAGTTAATAGACACCCTGCCGCTAAATACTCGCAGGCAAATCCACAAGTTCATAGAGACGCTGTCACTAAATACTCGCAGACAAATCCACAAGTTCTAGACACACTGACGCTAAATTACTCGCAGGCAAATCCACAAGTTCATAGAGACGCTGCCGCTAAATACTCGCAGGCAGATCCACAAGTTAATAGACACGCTGCCGCTAAATATTCGCAGGCAAATCCACAAGTTAATAGACACGCTGCCGCTAAATATTCTCAGGCAAATCCACAACTTAATACCGGGAATGCCTGTTAAACATCTTAGATTCACGAGTACCAATTTAGGTAGTGAACACTTCGATGAATGAAACCTGTCATCTTTACAACGGTTGACAAACACGGAATTTAACTTGAACACAACACGTCCTCCAAATACGAACCTGATTGAAAGAAATAATGATAATCAAATCCTTGATGACAGCAACACTCATAACAGTGACAAAACAATTACATTGACAATCATGTTACGTTATTTTTAAAATGTTTCCTTTTCTTTTTCATAACTTCTTTAACATACTACTTCTCCGCTGCAAAGCGTGGGTATTTTGCTAGTCCTCAATTCAATATAATAGTAAAATAAAAATAATGCATGTACAGAGTAGAATTCAACAGTAGATGATATCACATAAAAGGATTTGGATTTGTTTAGAGTCCTGGAGACCTCAGCCATCAAGCTGCCTCCCCCTATTTGCAATTCCAAGTTGAGTTAGCTCTGGACCAACCAATCTAATGAAATGACCTCTCTACAAAACAACTTGGCAGGTGGACAGTGGCACCAAGTGCCACATTTGAGTACTGAGAAGAGAAACAGAATAGGTGAGGATTAGTAACAAACTATTACTATCATGTTACTTATGTTTTAGTGCTAATGACTAACAACAGAGATACAGTCTGTACAGTTAATCAGCAGCTCTAGTCAGGGTGTGCTAAACTAAAGTAGTGAGTCTTCAGCTGGGATCTGAAAGCTGAGACCGAAGGGGCATCTCTTATAGAAGCAGGCAGGCCATTCCACAGTTTAGGGGCCCTGTAACTAAAAGCTCAACCTCCCACTGTTATTTTATTAATCCTTGGAATCATAAGCAGACCAGCATCTTGAGATTTTTATGTCCACTCTGGTTTGTAAGTCATGATAAGTTCAGACAAGTAAGCCAGACCTTGGCCATTTAAGGCTTTATATGTTAAAAGGAAGATTTTGAAATCTGCCCTAAACTTAACCGGGAGCCAGTGTAAGGATTTAAGAACTCGAGTGATGTGTTCGTATTTTCTTGTAATAATTCTTGCAGCAGCATTTTGGATTAACTGACAGCTGTATAATGAACAATTTGAACATCCAGTGAACACCACATTGCAGTAGTCAATCCTACTAGAAATAAATGCATTAATTAATTTGTCAGAATCCCATTTATTTAGAAAACACCTTAATTTCCCAACATTTTTAAGATGGAAGAAACATGATTTGGACAACTTTGAAATGTGCATTTTAAATGACATGCTAGAGTCAAAGATAACTCTTAGATTGTGGGCTGATTCAATAAAATTAATTATTATTCCAAATGATTTAGATGTTGACAAAATATTGTTGCAATCAGCATCATTCCCCCCAATAATTAACATCTCTGTTTTATCTGTATTTAAAGATGAGTAGTTCTCATCCATCCACTCCTTTAATTCACTAACAGAACTAATTAAAGACAACATCTGAGAAACTTCATTTGGTCTAAAACAGGGGTCCTCAATCACAGTCCTGGAGGGCTGCAGTGGCTGCAGGTTTTGTTCTAACCCGGTTGCTTAATTAGAAAGCAATTCTTGCCAATAATTTTAATTTTGTGGCTTGTTACTGCTTTAACTCTGCTATGTCAGGTAATTCTCATATTCTGGATTTTCTTCCCCTTTCTAAGAATATCATCCAAATGATTTGAAGGCTAAAATGGATGAGTAAATCTCAGTCCTTCACTTTTTTCTCTTGACTTTCCTCCAAGTATTTAATTAAACCCAATAGTGCATGATAAATACACACGGGTGTAAATGGTAACAAGCTAAATGGAGAAATGCTGGTCTTTTTTGTCATCTGCATGTTATTGCTAATAAGGAGCAATTAAAAACTAAACTTAAATACAGCTGTTTAAGATTAAAGTAAGCAATACAATACAATATAATACAGTTTATTTTTGTATAGCCCTAAATCACACAGGAGTGCCGCAATGGGCTTTAACAGGCCCTGCCTCTTGACAGCCCCCCAGCCTTGACTCTCTAAGAAGACAAGGAAAAACTCCCAAAAAACCTTGTAGGGAAAATGGAAGAAACCTTGGGAAAGGCAGTTCAAAGAGAGACCCCTTTCCAGGTAGGCTGGGTGTGCAGTGGGTGTCAAAAGAAGGGGGTCAATACAATACAATACACAGAACAGAACAAATCCTCAATACAGCATAAAAATAAAAATTTTAGAAGTATGGAGCAGAATTTAACAGTAGATGATATCATATAATAAGATCTGGATATTTTTAGAGTCCTGGAGACCTCGTCCATTTAGCTGCTTCTCCCATTTGGCCATTCCACGACTAATAACAGTGCTGGGCCAGCCAATCCGATGAAAGGACCCCTCTTTCCCATGATTCCTGCGATCCTCCATCAGGGATGACTTTACCATAGGCAGGCAAAACAACTTGGCAGGTGGGCCGTGGCACCAAGTGCCACATTTGAGTACCGAGAAGAGAAACAGAATAGGTGAGGTTTAGTATTCAATTATAACTATCATGTTACTTATGTTTTAGTGCTAATGACTAACAACAGAGATGCAGTGTGTACAGTTAATCAGCAGCTCTAATCAGGATATGCTAAACTAAAGTAGTGAGTCTTCAGCCGGGATTTAAAGGCTGAGACAGAAGGGGCATCTCTTATAGAAGCAGGCAGACCATTCCACAATTTAGGGGCCCTGTAACTAAAAGCTCGATCTCCCACTGTTATTTTATAAATCATTGGAATCATAAGAAGACCTGCATCTTGAGATCTTAATGTGCGTTGTAAGTCATGATAAGTTCAGACAAGTAAGTCGGACCTTGGCCATTTAATGCTTTATATGTTAAAACGAGGATTTTGAAATCTGCCCTAAACTTAACCGGGAGCCAGTGTAAGGATTTAAGAACTGGAGTTATGTGTTCGTATTTTCTTGTTTTTGTAATAATTCTTGAAGCCGTATTTTGGATTAACTGGAGGCTGTATAGAGAACAGTTTGAACAGCCAGTGAAAACCGCATTGCAGTAGTCAATCCTACTAGAGATAAATGCATGAATTAATTTCTCAGAATCTTGTTTATTTAGAAAGCGCCTTAATTTCCTAACATTTTTAAGATGGAAGAAACATGTTTTGGACAACTTTGTAATATGCGCTTTAAATGACATGCTAGAGTCAAAAATAACTCCTAGATTGCGGGCTGATTCAGTAAAATTAATTGGAATTCCAAATGAGTTAAATGATGACAAAATATTGTTGTGATCAGCGTCATTTCCTCCAACAATTAACATCTCTGTTTTATCTGTATTTAAAGACAAGTAGTTCTCATTCATCCACTCCTTTAACTCGCTGACACAACTAATTAAAGACAACATCAGAGAAACTTCATTTGATTTAAATGAAAGGTATAACTGGGTGTCACCTGCATACGAGTGAAAATTAACATTATGTTTCCTAATGAGAGATCCCAGTGGAAGCTTGTAAAGTGAAAACAGTAAAGGTCCCAGTACTGAGCCCTGCGGGACACCATATTGAACTTCTGTGTATAATGATGGAGTACTGTCAGCACATTTCTGTACATATTAGAATCGATTTGATAAATAGGAACTAAACCAAGCGAGCACGGGGCCTGTAAGCCCAACATCATTTTCTAGCCTGTGCAGTAAAGTAGAATGGTCAATGGTGTCAAATGCTGCACTTAAGTCCAACAACATAATTACAGTGGAGTTTCCTTCATCAGCGGATATCAGAATGTCATTTACAACCCGTGTTAGTGCCGTTTCTGTACTATGACCAGTTCGAAAACCAGACAGGTGTGACTGAAGCTGACTGGCGACTACTTTTTCTAGTATTTTAGAGAGAAACGGTAAATTTGAAATAGCCCTATAATTATTTAGTATGTGTGGGTCTAGGTCTGACTTTTTAAGTAATGGTTTAATTACTGACACTTTTAGTGCATCAGGTACTGTGCCATGCAATAATGAACTATTGATAATGTTTAGAATAGGCGCTGCAAGAACATCCATTGCACTTTTTACTAGTTTTGCTGGCACTGGATTTAGGGAACAAGTAGTGGGCTTCATTTTAGAAATTAAAGTTAAGACTTCCTGCTCAGTTACAGGATTAAAATTACTAAAGTGCTGAATGCAATGTGAGACAGGGCCTGCTAAGCTAGTATTTGGTTTGTACTGTGTTGCAGAGATCTGGGATCTTATATTTTTAATTTTCTCATTGAACAAATTCATAAAGTCTGTACTGCTAATATCTGTTGGTATTTTGCACTGTTGATCTGAATTCCCATTTGTTAATTTAGCCACTGTTCTAAACAGTACCGAGGATTTTTATTATTGCTATTTATTAATGTAGAATAGTATTCTGAGCGAGCTTTAAAGAGGGCTTTTTATATTTATTAACACTCTCTGTCCATGCAATTTGAAAGACATGTAGCTTTGTTGATCTCCATCTGCGCTCCAGTTTTCAACACTCTAATTTAAGAGCTCGAGTGTTTTCATTAAACCAGGGAGAGTTTCTATGTGCTTTAATCACTTTTGTTTTAAGGGGGCCACTGTGTCCAGAGCATCTCTCAAGGTCACATTATTATGTGATGTTAGCTGATCTAAATTGTTTTCCACGTTTACGTTTGATGTTAACTGATGTAAATGGTTTTCCACAATTATGCTTGACTTACTCAACGTATCTATAAATTTTGAAGCAGTATTACAATCTAGATGTCTCACTGTCTTTGTTTTAATCTGTGAGTGCGTTAGCAAGGGCAGGACTAAATCAAATTTAATTAAGTAGTGATCAGAAATAACTTCATTTAATGGAGAAATATTTAAATTTTGAATTTCAACTTTGTAAGTTATAATTAAATCTAATGTGTGGTTATGATTATGAGTTGGACCTTTGACAATCTGACAAAATCCTGCTGAATTTAACAAATAAGTAAAACATTTGCTAAAAGTGTCAGTTTCCACATCAATGTGTACATTAAAATCCCCCATCAGTACTACGTGATCATAATTTATAGCCAAATCAGATAGAAGGTTGCTAAATTCAGTCATGAACAACAAGGGTTCAAAATCTTAACAAGTGAGTCAACTAAAGAGAAGCAGAAGTGTTCCTTGAACAATAAGTGCTTCTTATTAAGCAATTGGGTTGGAGCAAAAATCTGCAGCCACTGTGGCCCTCCAGGACCGTGATTGAGGACCCCTGGTCTAAAAGAATATGCACAAGGTGCAACTGACGCCATTGATGAAATCCAGTAAATCACCGAGCCAACTGCACTTGAACTGGCTGCACGTAAGCACACAGAGGTAAGCACTGATGTTTGCAGGCTCGTCTAGTGCAGCAACTGAATCCCAGGGACAGTGAGGCTGCAGTGCTGATGCTCAACGAATGTATGGCACTGAATGATCAGCTCCAGAGTGCTGGCAAATTGCACTGGGAACTGACTATAGCCAGTTCTGGTGGTTTAAGGGTTAAACTGTTAAGGCTCAGCTCTTTTAATCTTCCTTCATAATTTGCCCCCTGTAGCTCTGAATCAGTCTAGTCGCTCTTCTCTGGACCTTTTCTAGAGCTGATGTGTCCTTTTTGTAGCCTGGAGATCAAAACTGCACCCAGTACTCCAGATGAGGCCTCACCAGTGTGTTATAAAGCTTGAGCAGAACCTTCTGGGACTTGTACTTTAGATACTTGCTGCAGGGTTACGAGACCGTCAACCTGTAACTGATGTGATACCATACAGAAAAACTGGCATAAAAAATACACCATGAAACAACATTAAGGTAATTAGGATGTTTACTTCAGAAATAAAATGCGGCTCTAGGAAAAGTCAAACAACTGCAAGATGACCTCATAACTAAAGTATTAACTGAGCATCTCGCCTCCAAATCCCAACAACAGGGGTCTCTCAGCATTAGAACATACACATCAAGAAGCTTTTACTGTGCACAAAAGTGTCTGCCTAAAATGTAATCTGCTCACTTAATACAATCAAGCTAAACTGCATGTGTTCATCTACAATCTGATCGACAAAATTACTATGAGATTATGGGATTCCTGGCCACCTAACATAGTTCGACTACTGGACCATCTGGTGGTAGTGGATTTACAAGCAGAACATTTAAATTTTCTTTACATTTTATTGATCCACAAAAAGTCCATCAAACAAAACAGAGCATCAATTATTAGAGTATTAAAGAGAATTCTAAGGCTTCTTCTATTTGTAGCTAAAGCCGATTTCACACTATGCGACTTCTTGTCATTCGGTACATCATCAGATATGCCGACTGCACTTACCGATCTCGTCAGCAGCTCGTGTCAATTACAATCACTTGGGCATGTTAAAATAACACGACAGCGTGACGACTTTCCAGCATAGTGGCACTCACCCCTTTAACGTTATCACCAATAGCACGCTGACTGATGGAGCCAAGGTACGGCGAGTTCAGCTGCAATCTCTGCCCTTTCTATTTCTTTTTTTCCATTCTTTCATGGAGGGTGGCATGGCGGCACGGTGGCACAGTGGTAGTGTTGCTGCCTCGTAGTAAGGAATCCTTGGTTCACGTCCAGGTCCTCCCTTTGTGGAGTTTGCATGTTCTTCCCGTGTCTGTGTGGGTTTCCTCCCACAGTCCAAAGACATGTAGGTTAGGTGCATTGGCGAACCTAAATTGTCCTTGGTGTGTGTGTGTGTTTGTGTGCCCTGCGATGGGCTGCTTCCCTGCCCGGGATTTGTTCCTGCTCTGCACCCTGTGCTGGCTGGGATTGGCTCTAATAGGATATAGCGGGTTGGGTAATGACTGACTGACATTCTTCCATGGTATATTAAACATGAGACATCAGACAGACAAGCTTCCCCTTGACACACGGACTAAACGACTAAACACACAATCAAACCCATTTGAGGGGCGAGTTGCAGACTAGCTGTAATGAGTCTCTGGGTATGTCACATCAGGCGACTGACTTCATGAGAACACGCCGCTGACTGCCACCGGCTCGCTAAGATAATGAAAATGAAGGCTACAAGAGGAAATCACTGGAAAATGAAAATTGATGTTAAGAATGGCATTCCAAAGGGGTCAGTGCTAGGGCTGCTGCTATTTTTAATATATATGAATGATTTAGATAGGAATATAAGTAACAAGCTGGTTAAGTTTGCAGATGATACCAAGAAAGATTAGTAGATAATTTGGAATCCTTTATATCACTACAAAAGGACTTGGACAGCATACAGGCTTGAGTAGATTTGTGTCAGATGAAATTTAATGTCAGTAAATGTAAAGTATTACACATAGGAAGTAAAAATGTTAGGTTTGAATATACAATGGGAAGTCTGAAAATCGAGAGTACACCTTATGAGAAGGATTTAGGAGTCATAGTGGACTCTAAGCTATCGACTTCCAGACAGTGTTCAGAAGCCATTAGGAAGGCTAGCAGAATGGCAGGTTATATAGCGCCTTGGTGGGTGCAGTACAAGGCCAAGGAGGTTATTGTCAACCTTTAACACACTGGTGAGGCCTCATCTTGAGTACTGGGTGCAGTTTTGGTCTCCAGGCTACAAAAAGGACACAGCAGAACAAGAAAAGGTCCAGAGAAGAACGACTAAGCTGATTCCAGGGATACAGGGGTTGAATTATGAGGAAAGATTAAAAGAGCTGAGCCTTTACAGTTTAAGCAAAAGATTAAAAGAAGACATGATTGAAGTGTTTAAAATTATGACGGGAATTAGTCCAGTGGATCGAGACTGTTATTTTAAAATGAGTTCATCAAGAACACGGGGATACAGTTGTTTTGCACAAACATTAGGAAGTTTTTCTGTACACAAAGAACGATAGACACTTGGAATAAGCTACCAAGTAGTGTGGTAGACAGTAAGACTTCAGGGACTTTCAAAACTCGACTTGATGTTATTTTTTGGATGAAATAAGTGGATAGGACTGGCAAGCTTTGTTGGACTGAATAGCCTGTACTCATCTAGAGTGTTCTAATGTGACAAGGCCTTGCCCAAGTGGATGTAAAGTCCAAGCTTTTCAAGCCTGAGGGCTGATTTTCTATTTCCAAACATAAGAGAAAAAATATTACAGAAGCAATAAGGTCTGTTGCAATTTTTGCTATTTCCATTTTCCAAGCCAAGAAAGTTGTCAAGCACTGATCTGCATATTGCGATTACGTATCATTTTTGAACGAGCACTGACATGAGATTCAGCCATTTTCAAAGAAGACCATCTGGGTGTGCCATTTCATCAGTCATCTTCCTCCGCAACAACCTTACATCCCCCACAGGTGGTTTCCTCTCAAAAGACAAAATCGTAGTAAACGGCTCCTGTGACATGCTTCACATGGTGCTGAATTACTTCCGTTTTTATGTGATACCACCTCTCAGGAAGGCCCCTTCTATTATTCAAGCAAGCAGAAAATGTATTCTTATCTCAAGAAAAATAATTCCAGGAATAGGCAATGAAATGATTATTTCTAGATACTTTTTGATGTCACAAACATTCATCAGAAACACAGAAGGCATGTTTCCTTGAATTGAAATGTTTGCTGCTTCAACATTTGATACTTTTTTAGGCTTTCATTATCTGGTGGCACCCTATGCCACATAGCGTCCATTATAAAATGCCAGAACTGACTATGTATTTTTTTTTATTTATAGAAAACTAGTTGTGTACTCTAAAAAGTATGGGGTCCTAGAAACTATTGAAATTGTCAGAAAAAAAGGTAATTGAAAGGAACTACGTTGGGCATCTCTCTTCTAGGAGGTTTCGTTTTGCAGACATGCTTGCCTTGTTTGTGTTATTAGCAACTAAGCGAGTTTTCTGTTTCCTCAGAGGTGGAGCCCTTACCCCGACTCCACCTCTCACTTCCAGGCCGGACAGACAGACAGACAGACACACACTTCCACGTGTAGACATTTATATATAAGATGCCTAACTTTAGAACACAGTTTTGCACAGCAAATGCATCAATTCCATGTCTGTGAAGAATTAACTACACCATCAAAAATACCAAAGTTATCCTTTAATCAAGTAGAGTGCTAAGGATGTGGGGGGGGCGGGGGCTTCACCATTGGTCGGTGGTATTTCTTTGGTTTTATCACTTACAGTGTATTTTGTTTCACATAAAGGTAGTTTGTGATAAGACCATCCTCGGCGGAGTGCAAGTAAATAGCTGCAAATGTAAAAACTTGATTTTGTTACCAATTAGTCAATAGCGATATGGAAAGGAATAGACAAAGGGCTTTCAACACCCTCTAAAAGCACAACAGTCAGATTACAGTCTAATTATCTGGATTATAAATTCAGTCAGTCATTGTCCATCCATCCATTATCCAACCCGCTATATCCCAACACAGAGGTCTGCTAGAGCCAATCCCAGCCAACACAGGGCGCAAGGCAGGAGCAAATCCCTGGCTGGGTGCCAGTCCATAGCAGGGCACACACGCACCAAGCACAATTTTTAGGATCAGCAATGCACCTAACCTCCATGTCTTTGGACTGTGGGAGGAAACCCATGCACACACAGGGAGAACATGCAAACTCCACACAGGGAGGACCTGGGAAGCGAACCCAGCTCTCCTAACTGCAAGGCAGCAGCACTACAACTGTGCCACCGTGCCGCCCTCTGTCATTGTCCAACTCGCTATATCCCAACACAGGGTCATGGGGGTTGTCTGGAGCCAATCTGGATTATAAATTATTAATCCATAAAAAGAAAAAAGTGCATAGAAATCTTTATTACTTGTAAGGTGTTTACTGGTAGTTCTGTAACTATCAGCCCCACAAAGCTCATTTGTGGCTTTTCACATGTGTGGTCTTTGAACCAAGGAGTCCAAGTCCAGTCTTTGTCTCAGGAGAACTGTCTCTTCGTATAATCCTTAGGTGCCGCTGGTTTGACTCTGTGTTGCTCACGGAGTCCCGATTGAGGCACATTACTGGCATTATGAGGGAGCGCCAGTTAGGGCACTACGGCCATGTGGCGTGATTACCCAAGGGTAATCCAGCTCATTGTTGAGGACCCGAGTGGCTGGACGAGGACAAGGGGACACCCACGTAACATCCGGCTGCAGCAGATAGATAGGCTTTTCTGAATGGTGGTACTGGACTGCATGTCTGCCTGGGGGGTTGCCAACCAGGATCCCGAGCTGTTTCATCGTGTGGAGGGTGCAGCAACACACTGTGCCAGTGCATGCTCCCCAACCTGACCTGACCTGGGGCCTCATGTATAAACGGTGCGTATGCACAAAAATGTTATGTACGAACATTTCCACGCTCAAATTGTGATGTATAAAACCTAAACTTGGCGTAAAGCCATGCACATTTCCAAGGCAGCTTATTAGTTTAAGGCATCTGATTGTAATTAACTTGTAACAATATAATGGTCCACAGAATGGTCAAACTATTTGAATTACCATAACTGCTTTAGCATTGTTACTCTCACTGCACCTTCTACTTCTTCTTTCAGCTGCTCCCTTTAGGGGTTGCCACAGCGGATCATCTTTTTCCATATTACTCTCACTTAACCACTCAGAGCAGCTGATTGGAAAGAGAATTATCAGTATACAGCATCAAGCACACGCTGCCTCAGCCATGTTTCCTATTTGAACTGCTCTCACATGGCAAACACTTCAGAGCCTTTCCTTTCAGAAACAGTTTCTTCCCAAGAATTATAAACACACTCAATCAGTCCATCAAGTGCTCCTTGTAGAACTGTTTGTACTTATTAGTACAATCACCTCACTGTAAACTTGCACTACAGTTATAATATTGCACAACCTGAGCCACTTTATAAAGCGCGCATTTACATATGATGACAATTTCATTTTTAAGATGAAATGCAGCAAAATATGTTTATTATATTATACAGATAAAACTTTAACTTCATTTAAATAATCTATATTGTTAATAAACCTGTGAGGACACGGTGCTGCAGCGCTAGTGAGGAGCTGGCGCTCTGTTCACAGATTGTTCCTGCCTCGCTCTGTATTCTTACTGGGGCTGACACGACACTGGAAGGATAGATGGATAGAATAATTAAACATGAAGATGAAGATATTTCAATGTTCCTTAAAAGTTTTGAAGAATCGGAGTTCTAAGTTTACAGATGGCTTAACGTCTGTTACAGAGCTGATTGTGTGGTGATTGGTTACTTGGAGAAAGAAAAGTAAGGACAGGAATTGGGGGTTAGTACGTTTGAAAGAGACAGTACTGCTGTAATAAATTATTTCATTGAAGGTCGTGCACGGTGCAGCAAGTATCTTGTGGGAGGCAGGAACAATCACTGCGCCACCGTGTTCCCATGTTTAATAACATGCTTTAACTCCTATCATCATGAAAATGATATCACGTATACATCTCATTATTTTAATTATTCATAGAGCTGTAATATCAGGAATATAATGGATTCTGTGTCCTGTCGGAGGAAGAGAGCCGGTTTAAGAAGCATGTAGTGATTTACACACATAGAGCACATAGAAGATCAAATACAAAACAAAGCATTTAACGTGCTACAGTAATCCCTCGCTACTTCGCGGTTCACTTATCGCGGATTCACGACTTCGCGGGTTTTTAAATATAGTAGTAGTATTTCCTAGTCTAAGAACAACAAAACAAGTTCGGTGACTACGTGCGTTGTAGCACGGGCTGTGATTGTCACATGGGAGGGAGACGACAAATCACAGCTTTCCGCTTTCTAATCGGGCCTGTGATTGGTGCTTTGACTGATGCCTAGATCCCACAGTATCTCCGCCCTTGTCATTCGCTTCAAGCTTTCTCGCTGAGTGGTTTACTTTACAGTGTGCTGTGATTTTTTTGTGGATTGTGTTGAACTTCGCTTCAATTTTCACCCCCTGCAATGGCTCCCAAAGGTGTTCCTTCTTCCAAGGCTGGTGCTGAGCCTAAGCGACAATGAAAAATGATGACGATCGCGGAGAAGGTGAAACTTCTCGATATGTTGAAGGAAGGGAGAACGTACGCGGCTGTGGCCCGCCAATATGGCGTGAACGAATCCACCGTTCGCTACATCAAGAAGGACGAGGCAAACATTAGGAAGACGGCTACCATCACCTTTCAAAAGTCGGCGAAGAGAGTGGTCACGGCTCGTAATAAAACAATCGTCCGTATGGAATCTGCTTTGGCCGTATGGATAGCCGACTGCCAAAAGAAGAACATAACATTGGATTCGAACATTATCCAAACAAAGGCTAAGAGCCTTTACGAGACCTTTGCCGCTAAGGAACCAGAAGACGAGAGTGGTGACCGCGAAGAAGATGAAGAAGAGGTAGAAGATCCACAACCAGGGACCTCCAGTGATTCACCACGTAAGAAACGGCAATTTTCTGCTAGCAAAGGGTGGTTTGCAAAGTTTCAGAAACGCTACGGCTTAAAAAGCGTTTCCCTGCAAGGCGAGGCTGCTTCGGCTGACACGATCGCTGCTGAAACTTATGTGAATGAAACGTTCAAGAAGATTATCTCCGAAGGTGGATATCGGCCCGAACAAGTTTTTAATATGGATGAGAGGGGCTTGTTTTGGAAAAGAATGCCATCGCGAACTTTCCTGTTCAAAGAGGAAGCAAAAGCCTCTGGCTTTAAAGCATACAAGGATCATGTGACCCTCGTGATGTGTGGCAATGCTGCAGGATTTTTGTTAAAGCCAGGGTTTATTTACAAGTCGAAAAACCCAAGGGCTTTAAAAAACAAAAACAAGAATCTGCTTCCCGTACATTGGATGTACAATGCAAAAGCCTGGATGACAAAGATGCTGACCTCCGACTGGTTCCACCAGTGTTTTATCCCGCAAGTGAAGGCGTATCTAGCAGAGAAGGGCATGCCTTCTCAATATGGATAACGCTGGTGGTCACGCTACTGATCTGTCGTATTCAGGGGTACAGATTGTGTTCCTGCCGCCCAATACGACGTCACTAATTCAGCCTATGGATCAGGGGGTTATCAGGGCATTCAAACCCTATACACGAGGAATGCCTTAGCGAACCTGGTTTCTTCCGTGGATGCCGCCCAAGAAGACGATGATTTCAACTTGAAGGCATACTGGCGGCAGTACACAATTGCTACGTGCCTCCAAAATATCCAGAAGGCATTACAAGAGATGAAGCCTGCCACCGTTAGCGCCAGCTGGAAGAAGTTGTGGCCCGAGGTTGTTTACGACGACAAAGGATTTACACTTGCCGAAATCCAACACTCGGCAGTACAGAAAGCTGTGCAGTTGGCTGCGATCATTGGAGGTGAGGGCTTTGCAGACATGACTGCAGATGATGTCAACAAGCTACTAGAATGCCACTCCCAGCCGCTAACCGACGAAGACCTTGAAGAGTTAATGAAGTCGGCGAGTGAAGAAGAAGAAGAGCAGCAAGAAACAAAAGAAGTTGTCTCCCCTACTGGCTTGACTTTGGAACGGCTCGCCGAGATCTGCAGACTGGCTAAGGATCTGCAAGAGTGGTCTCAGGAATGGGACGACGATATGGTTCGATCGGTCCAATTTTGCAATAAGATCGACAACGTCATGACCGCCTACAAGCTGCTCTTCAACCAGAAAAAGAAGCAGCGGCAGCAACTGCCGATCACTATGTTTTTTCAGCCTCGCAAAAAAGAGCCAGTTCCTACAACTACAGATACACCTTCGGAAATCGTGGAGGAGGTGCCCCAGGAAATGGCATCGCCGTCTGAAGAGACGTAAAATACAGTCATCGGCTGCGCAGTAAAAGTCATCATCATCCTTCATCGTCATCATTTTTACTGCGCAGCATATTCATCACCATCATCACGCGGTAAGTGTAAACTTATCTACCGATTTCATATTGCTATTATATTATTGCTATTGCTATCATATTATCTACTGATTTCATATTGCTTAGCAGTTGTCCCTGTTATTAATAGAGTAAAGGGTGGGTTGTAAACAATACAGGGAGAGTTTAAAAACGTCCAAATACACGTTAAATAATTAAATAAATATGGTGTCCCTACTTCGCGGAAATTCAGCCTCGTCCTTCTTGGAACCTATCTCCCGCGATAAGTGAGGGATTACTGTACTTTAGTTACAATGGGATTTGAGAAACTAGTAAATTAAATGATTTTAAGATGAAGTTTATGATGTTCTACTTTAATGACAAAATAAACTACGTGATTAAAGTGGAAATTTTGAGATTAAAGTTGACATTTTGTGCTTTTTTCCCACTGTGTGCCTATTTTTTTCTTTGTACCCTAATAAGCTTTCATATGAAACTCAGATGGTGGGCTACGACTTGCGTTTTCACGGCGACTTTGATATCTGACAGCTTCTTTTTTATTTCGAGCACTGTGTGACTTTGTGAACTTCAGCTTTCCAGTTTCTCTGACACTCTATGTAACTCGATCAACTTCCTTTTTTTGTTTATACCACTGTTTAAACCAACAAATAATATGTTTTTCTTTGCCTCCACTTGGTATTCACTGAAATTCTTCTATTTCCCCTCGTGCTTTTGCCATTGCCTTTTCACAGAACACTGATCTTAAGGGCTATTTATATTGATTTGCATATTCAAAGAGGCGTAATTCTGGGAGGAGTTGGGGCGGGACAGCAGGCGCGTGCACATGCGTTACTTTTCACGCTGACCAGGATTTATGGACCGGAAGAACGTGGAAGTTGGCATTCGCACAGATTTATGCATCTGGATTTTTTTGTGCGTAAGCACATTTCTGCTTTTGCCCGTACGCCATGTTATAGTGTGAATTCTACGCATGGCGTTATGCATGAGGCCCCTGGTTTTTGAACAGTGGATTTTCCTCATTGTTGCTGAGACTTGACACAGATAAAATTTCCTTGTCGTCGCTGAATTTACAGTAGTTCACCAGTGGATGCTCCCTGTTTGGAAACAAACATTGCGTCAGCCAAGTGCAATTCATTTTATTTAAAGTTACTTTATTTTGTGCTCTCTCACTTCTGCAATCCCCAATTAGTTTAAAAAGAAGGTTGAACCGCCCAACAGAATTATTGTCACAGGCCACCTGCGGGAGCAGATGTTCTTCTAGTAGTCGGGACCGTCTGGGACTAAAGGAGACCAAACATGGGGTCTTTGAGAAAGTAGTTGTGATAAAAAGATAAATGGTTATTTACAATAATCCTTCAAAAACAATTCTGATGCTGATATGGTATGTACAGTGGCTCTGTTTACAAAAAATCAAAAGTGAAAAGAAAAAAATGAATCCCATATAGAAATAATAAGGAGTGTCACACTTAGGCATTCGGAGGCCCCTGAGCTGAACACTAACACTACGGGGTGAGAGACAGAGATGCCCAGTGAGGGCCATATAAAGTGGTGACCCTGAAAGGTGGCATCTCATTGTGGCCCAGTACCCAATTTCAATAAGTGCTGCTAAGTAAAGAAGGATGACTGTAAAGAGACGGCAATTGTATGATTTTCTGGACCAGTGTCTTTCCTACTATGCCTCGTGCCCCCATTTTTTGCTTTCTCTCTTTGCCATTGTTACAATTAAATGAGGTGTACCAGGGTGGTACCCCAACATTTCTCTCTGCTCCTAAATGCATCCTTGTCCTCTGGTAACAGGCTTTTACCGTAATTAAAAAATGCTCAGTTCAAGGGCAGACGGCAGCCTTGGAATAATCACAAAAAGATAGCTCTGTGACAGCAACAAATAAACAAAGCTCCACCAATACTGTGGAAATCAAGAGCTTTCACCAGCCAAGCAGAAGTTTAATGAGCCCCTTCGAAGCAGCCGAACGCTGAGCCACCCAGCCACTCTCTAGTTTAACTGCCCTCAGTTGTCTCTCTTTCTCTGTCTACCACCATTACTCCCCCAAAGTCAAAACAAATGATTGCTACTGGACAACTTCCAAGCTTTATAAAGAGAAAGTGACATTTTCCCCAGAGCCTACCCCAAAACAGGGTTCATCTAATCACACCTAAAAGGGGAGATGGCCTCCCGTAACAATATATAAATGTACACAAAACTATTAAATAACCAATACCACGCATAGAAATGAATACATTACTATAAACTCCCAACACACAGATCGGAGATCTCCCACTTGATGTTCAGAGTGAAACTAAAAACAAAATGAAATACAATGGACACCCCTGCAATTACTTCAGCCTGCATGTGCATGAGGCTGCCGCGGTATGTTTAAATCACTGGCCTGTCGTTTCACATGACCTAAGGTAAGCTCTGTTCCTCTTTATCAGTGCGCTTGCCTATTTTCTATGCCAACAGTGCACTTCCGAAGTTACACCTGTTAGCGTGCGCATAGCAAAACAAATTCATTCTGCTGAAGGCACTCGTTCATTCAGGAAACACAAGACACAGTCTTCCTCTACCTAGAATCCCCGACGTTGCAGACTTCAGATAGTCTGTAGCCTTGTTCTTGCTCCCCAGAACATGGCGTATTTGAAATTTGTACAGCTGTAAAGACAATTTGATTTGCTGCAGTCGCTCATATACACCAACCATTGTAAAAGCTCAGTGGTCAAAGGTGGTCCGTGACAAAGGGATGTCCCAACAGGTAATATTTTAAGGACTCTACAGCCCATTGTATCACTAAAGCTTCCTTCTCCATGGTGGCAGATTCTTTTTTTCCCCATAGAGAACAACTTTCAGGTGGCATGGTGGTGCAGTGGGTAGCGCTGCTGCCTCGCAGTTAGGAGACCCGGGTTTGCTTAATGGGTCCTCCCTGCGTGGAGTCTGCATGTTCTCCCCATGTCTGCGTGGGTTTTCTTCCACAGTCCAAAGACATGCAGGTTCGGTGCATTGGCGATTCTAAATTGTCCTTGGTGTGTGTGTCTGTGCATGCCCTGCGGTGGGCTGGCGCCCTGCCCGGGGTTTGTTTCCTGCCTTGTGCCCTGTGTTGGCTGGGATTGGCTCCAGCAGTCCCCTGTGACCCTGTAGTTAGGATATAGCTGGTTGGATGACGGGTGGATGTGTGTGGAATGAAATTCTAAAGTAAGAGCTGTTATTGACATAGTTGCACCTGAAAAGACAGTTAAAAAATCTTCTAGCATTGTTATTCCATGGAAGACCCAAAGAGTGTCTTATTTAAAGAGAGCATGTCGTAGAGCTGAGCGTAAATGGAGGAAAACTAAACTAACTATCCTTTATGAGATATTGAAGGTTAAAATAACAGAATACAATAACACAGTCCGTCTCGAGAGGCGCTGCTATTTCTCTAAGATTATAAATAACAATGCTAGTAATCCCAGTCTTATTCTCTACGATTGATCATCTGCTAAACCCAGATAACACAAAGGAATGCCCCCAAAATACTTCCAGTGAAACCTGTGAAAACATTGCTGTATTTTTCAATCAAGAAATTAATTATATTAGAAATAACATAGTACATCTCCCCAACACTGCGGAACCTCCTAAGCCCCAGTACTCCGTTATAAACAAGTTAAATTCTTTCACCAGGTTAGATTTACCTGATTTACATAGAATAATCTCTCAACTGAAACCCTCCACCTGTGTCCTTGACCCAATACCAACAAGGTTTTTCAAGGAAGTATCAGGCGTGCTAATTGATAATATTCTTGAAATAGTAAATTCGTCATTAGATACGGGGGTCTTCCCAGACTGTCTTAAGACTGCTGTAGTTAAACCCCTACTCAAGAAAAATAATCTTGACCCCTCTGCTTTTGAAAATTTTAGACCCATCTCTAACCTGCCCTTCTTAAGTAAAATTCTAGAGAAGGCAGTCATTATGCAGTTAAATGACCACCTCAATAAACATGCTATTCTTGATAAATTTCAGTCAGGTTTCAGAACAAATCACAGCACAGAAACTGCACTTGTTAAAGTAGTAAATGACTTGCGATTAAATGCAGACAGAGGCCATTTATCTGTTCTCATCCTCCTCGATCTAAGTGCCGCATTTGACACCATTGATCACAATATTCTTAGAAATCGCCTTAGTCAATGGGTGGGCCTTTCTGGCAGGGTCCTAAATTGGTTTGAATCCTACCTGGCAGGGAGAAAATTCTTTGTTAGTTGTGGTAATCACAACTCAAAGACACATGATATTCTATATGGTGTTCCACAAGGCTCTATCCTGGGTCCGCTGCTCTGTTAGGTCAGATTATTTTAGGGCACAACGTGAGCTACCACAGCTATGCTGATGACACATAGCTGTACTTATCAATAGCACCTGATGACACCGACTCTCTCGATTCACTAACACAATGTCTTACTGGTATTTCTGAATGGATGAATAGTAATTTTCTCAAGCTAAATAAAGAGAAAACTGAAATTTTAATGATTGGCAATAATGGATTCAATGAGGTTATCAGAAACAAACTTGATGCATTAGGATTAAAAGTTAAGATGGAAGTAAAAAACTTAGGGGAAACTGTTGAATGTAACCTGAATTTTAAATCGCATATTCATCAGACCACTAGGGCAGCATTTTTTCACTTAAGAAACATAGCAAAAGTTAGACCTCTTATATCATTGAAAGATGCTGAGAAATTAATTCACGCTTTTGTTTTCAGTCGACTAGATTACTGTAATGCACTCCTCTCAGGACTACCCAAAAAAGACATAAATCGTTTGCAACGAGTTCAGAATGCAGCTGCTAGAATCCTAACTAGGAAAAGAAAATCCGAACACATTTCTCCAGTTTTGATGTCACTGCACTGGTTACCTGTGTCTTTCAGAATTGACTTTAAAATTCTGCTTATGGTTTATAAAGCCTTAAATAATCTCGCTCCATCTTATATATCAGAATGTCTGACACCCTATATTCCAAATCGTAACCTTAGATCCTCAAATGAGTATCTCCTTAGAATTCCAAGAACAAAACTTAGAAGAAGTGGTGAGGCGGCCTTCTGCTGCTATGCACCTAAAATCTGGAATAGCCTGCCAATAGGAATTCGCCAGGCTGATACAGTAGAGCAGTTTAAAACACTGCTGAAAACACATTACTTTAACATGGCCTTTTTATAACTTCACTTTAACTTAATCCTGATATTCTGTATGTTCAATTCATCATAATAACTATTCATGGTGGCTCTAAAATCCGTACTGACCCCTACTCTCTCTTCTGTTTCTTTTTCCGGTTTTTTTGTGGTGGTGGCCTGTGCCACCACCGCCTACTCAAACATCATGATGCTCCAACATTGATGGACTAAAAGCCAGAAGTCTACGTGACCATCATCATAAAGTTCTTCTGTGAGAACCCTAAAGCCAAAGAGGACTGTTTCATTTATGTTAGGCAGATTGCCCAGAGGGGACTGGGAGGTCTCATGGTCTGGAATCCCTGCAGATTTTATTTTTTTCTCCAGCTGTCTGGAGTTTTTTTTTTGTTTTTTCTGTCCACCCTGGCCATTGGACCTTACTCTTATTCTATGTTAATTAATGTTAACTTATTTTATTTTCTTACTGTGTCTTTTATTTTTCTATTCTTCATTTTGTGAAGCACTTTGAGCTACATTTTTTTGTATGAAAATGTGCTATATAAATAAATGTTGTTGTTGTTGTGTGTGTGTGTGCGCCCTGCTGTGGGCTGGCGCCCTGCCCGGGGTTTGTTTCCTGCCTTACACCCTGTGTTCCTGCCTTGCAGACCCCCGTGACCCTGTAGTTAGGATATAGCGGATTGGAGGATGGATGGATCAACTTTTGGTTCATGTAGAGTGTGGGGTGTTTATTCTCTGGTTATTCTGCAAGAAAACGGCGCCCAGTTCCCCCACCCGATGTGTCAGTTTGCGTACAGAAAAATCAAGAAAAATCAGGACATTTCAGTTACAAATGGCACTTTATAATTTAACACAGGAGTGTTCCTGTTATGTATTGGGATAAATGTAACAATGTCTGGGCAGTATTCCTAGGCAGCAGGGGGCGCTGCAGTGGGCTTTGGGAGATACCTTTGTACAAGTTGTTGGAAGGAACCCTCAGTAAAAACGATTACCATGCAGTTAACGTTATTTCTGGTCACAGTGTCTATCACTGAATGCCCGTCATCAATCTCAAATTACAGGACATAATACATCCCATTCCTCAGTCCATTGTAATTTGTTTCGTTCCTTCTTATGCAGGAGGTTCGTGAGTGGAATGGATGGCTGAAAACTGAGAAAACAAACCAGTGGGACCCTCCTAAAAGTCCGAGGAAAGAGCGGAGCTGCCTCTGCGTGGCTGGCTGCTGATGTGCCTGGATAGCAGTGACCTTGTCTACTTGGGGCTTGATGATTGTACCTCAGGTATTGCACTTCCATTCTCACCAATAAGCATTTTTTTTTATACTGGGGGCTTTGCCCCCTGCCCACTTCGCTCACCAACCCCCCGGGCCTATGCTATGCGCTAGCCTCTTTGCAGTTCTGCTACTCATGTATGGGGATGTGGATGTACAATTTAAACAGATTTTTATTTTCATGAGAATTGTTACATATGCATCAATGCAACGTATGACTGCCCGTGATTGAATTTCATTTCTTTCTCTCTATTAAATAAAATGACTTTTTCGAAAGTTTGGTTCTGAGATTTGTTAATTGTCTTTGCAAAAGCTATTCTAACAGGAAAACTGTTAACATTTTAATTCGAATGGCATATCAAGATTTCCTTTGGTGTCTAATGTTATCCCCTGAAAATGTACTACATTACCTGTCCTGGATACATCCTTCTTCCTACAGTAATTCACCTAGTGGAAGACCGGATGGTGTTAACGGTTGTAGATATTTTACGTGATATTGTCAGTTGATGTTTTCATCTTCTGCCCCATCACCACCAACTGCTTCAGCACAGTCTATTAATACACATTTAACCAATTTGCCGTGTAACCCATTGACAATTTTCGCGTTAATTCATTTGACTTCATCGTTTCTCTTGCTAGGGTTGCCTATGTACTCATTTTTTCTGTTGATAACCCTTTGTGATGAAATTCTTCAATAAGATTTGGACATAATACATCTTCTTTAACTGGGAACTTAAAGTGAGGAAAATATAAAAATTTGTAAGAGCTGAGAGCGCAGAAACTGTGTCTGTAAAAAGCATTCACACGAATGAAAGGTGAGAGGTTCCGGTGTTGAACCTATGAATGAAGAGCCCTCTGGTTCCACCCCTTCTGATGACATCACTTCTGGTTCCTACCCTTTTGATGACACCACGTCGGTGTCTGAGCCTATGGAAGAGGACCCTTCCGCTTCCGCCCTGAATGACCTCACCTCCCTTGCTGGCCTTTAAAGCCGCCATATTTTACCCTAACTCTTCAGTTATCTATTGGACTCTGTACTGAGCACATCAGTGTGAACGATTTATCCTTTTGTAGCCAGGAAATATTATACAGGTGGCTGCCCCAAACCTTTTTCTGACTCTTGCGTCAGTTTATGTGATGACTAGCAAAATACCCGCGCTTCGCAGCGGAGAAGTAGTGTGTTAAAGAAGCAATGAAAAAGAAAAGGAAACATTTTGAAAATAACGTAACATGATTGTCAATGTAATTGTTTTGTCACTGTTGTAAGTGATGAGTGTTGTTGTCATATATATATATATATATATATATATATAAATATATATATATATATTTACACACACACACATAAACATATATATATACATATCTATACATATACACATATATATATACACACACACATATATACATACATATATATATATCTACATATATAGACATACATATACATACACACATACATACATACATACAAACACATATATATACACAAATACATATATATACACATACACACACACATATATAAACATATATATGCATATACATACATATCTACATATATACACACACAGCTATTTCGTATCAGTGCAATACGCTGCTTGTTAAAACGGATAACTCCCGCTCTTACGTGCAAGTCTGCGTGGATATTATGAACTATCGTATTTGTTCAAGTTCTATTTAAATTTTAAATAGAAGGAATTTTTATTTAGTCGACAGAAATATCTTTGGTAGGAATGGTAAAAACAGACAGGAATATTATTCCTGAATAAATCAACTCAAACCTTAAACAACTTATAATATTTTGCTCTCCATAAAAATATATCCTGTCTAAATTATACAAGTTAGAAATAAAGTAAACGTTAAAAGAACAAACATTCAAATTTCTTTACTCTTATGTAATTTTATATAAAAAATAAACTTAGATTTTAAATATCCCAAAAGATTTTGCTCTCCATAAAAATATATCCTGTCAAAATTATACAAATTCAAATATGAACATGCTGCATAACAAAACCTGGAAATATAAATAAAATGTGTTCCTTTCAGCAATAACAAATCAAATCATTCAGTTGTCTTTGCTCATATGTCATTTTAGAGCTGGACGCCTGGCATCTTTTTTTGGCAACAAGTTCGTTTATGTTTGGTGTGAGGTTCTGTGTTGTGGAGATTCTCAGGATGGACTGCAGGTGCTCATCAGTGAGGCGACTCCTGTGTGCTGTTTTGTTAGTCTTTATCACTGAGAAGAGCTTCTCACACAGATATGTGCTACCAAACATGCACAAGGTTCGAGCCGCATGTAGACGGACTTTTTTTGTTCTTCAAAGTCACTAAAGCGCCGTGCGCTCAGTTTATCAGCAAAGTGCGTATTTGGGAACACCGTAGTGACGACTTGGTTCAACATTACTTGGCAACAGGGAAAGTGGGGCAAGTTGCACTGGTGCATTTGTGTCTCCCATAAAAGCAGCTTCACTTGAAATCACTTTGTGATTGTGCACGGGTAAAAACGTCCACTGAAGTGTCAGATTCTTATTTAATTCTTCTGCTTTCTGTATCTTCTGCATTGCATTCAGGTCTTTCAGGTTACCCTGATGTTTTGTCTCATAGTGCCGTCTTAGATTAAATTCTGTAATTACAGCCACATTAGCTCCACAAATGAGACACACGGGTTTAACGGCAATGTCAGTAAA
Organism: Polypterus bichir lapradei; assembly: GCA_026402145.1. Classification (NCBI taxonomy): domain Eukaryota; kingdom Metazoa; phylum Chordata; class Cladistia; order Polypteriformes; family Polypteridae; genus Polypterus; species Polypterus bichir. Next base: position 15,743,075 of record JANRMT010062798.1, read on the forward strand.
CATATACTCAGCCTCCCATCGGTTTTTAAAGGCTCTATTTTCAGAATCAACTTTTCTCTTCAGCATCGTGTGGGCTAGCTTCACAATAACTTGCAAGCTAGACTTGATTAACGCGGTAAGTGTTCGGCAAGGCAGCTGAAGCGCTGCATTATGGGATCTGTAGTTTATTGTGTTACCAGCGCTTCATATACCCGGGCCATTAATAACAATAATACAGTATATAAAATGATCTCGCGGGCCGGATATAATTACACGCCGGGCCGGATGTGGCCCGTGGCCCTTGAGTTTGACACATATGGACTAAATAGAACTTGAAAAGAAATATTTTTTCGTACATCGAGCCCGCGTGCTATTGTGGTTTTGCCTGCATGCCTCAATAAGTCATCCTCGCTCTTACTTTTTTACCGTTCATCTAATGAATACACTGAGTATGGCTTTACCAAAACAATCATTGATTGCGAATAAAGTATTCATTATTCGAGTATGTAGATCGGGGTATATATATACATATATATATACCCGCGTATCGCAGCGGAGATGTAGTGTGTTAAAGAAGCTATGAAAAAGATTAGTTTCTTACTGCATCAATAAACAGCTCGTCGTCTTCTTTATCTGAGACCTGACACACTGCATGCATGGGTTTTTTTTTTAACACTGTCTTCCTTTAGCGGGACATTCACTTTTTGCACCGTGTGCTTTGTTTCCGCAGCAGCTGCACTTATGAATATTCTTGTATGTATCAGACGCTTCATATTTTTTTGCTGCCTTTTCAATTGTGTAATTCGGTTTTTGTTCAGCGCTCTTTGGAACTGTTGCTTTTTGTCTGTGCACTGCGTCAGTTCACGTGAGCCGCTCGGTGTACATGCATCGAAGTTTCCCAGCTGTGCTGGTGCCATGTCGTGCTATGTCCATGGCTGTATCTAATGCTACCGAAGTCCCGGCACTTAAAACTTTCTCTCGCAGTTTCGCTGAGTTTGTGCCAAACACCACCCTGACCATCTCATCTTCCTCTGCATAAGCACAGTCCTTCACCCGTGAATATTTACCCGTGGCAGTGTTTCTATTGGATTGCCGCTGACGGACGGCCTTATATGGGAAGGCACTAAATTACAAACGCTAGCGGCAGCCTGTCTATGAACTTAATTTAAAGTTTAGGTTTACATCGTGCTTTGTTTCCGAAGTAGCAGAACTCATGAATATGGTTGTATATGTCACTCGCTCGCTTCTTATTGTTTCGCTGCCTTCTCAATTATATAATGCATGTTTTCTTCAGCGCTTTTTGGGCCTCTTCCTGGTTTTCTACGTACTGCGTGATTACGTGGGAGGCGTGATGATGTCACACGAAACTCCGCCCCCACGGGTTTCACGCTCATCTCCATTACAGTAAATGGAGAAAAACAGCTTCCAGTTATGACCATTACACGTAGAATTTCGAAATGAAACCTGCTTAACTTTTGTAAGGAAGCTGTAAGGAATAAGCCTGCCAAATTTCAGCCTTCTACCTACACGGGAAGTTGGAGAATTAGTGATGAGTCAGTCAGTGAGTGAGTGAGTGAGTGAGGGCTTTGCCGTTTATTAGTATAGATATACATTACATTGATTTCTGTTCCCATCCCTCATGTCATAACAAATAAACAGACATTAAGTACATTAATGCTTAATGTGCAGAGGCCAGCCTTTGTAAGTCAATGTTAAATCCATTTGCTAGAACAGAGTCTACGCCTACAGATGTTGGAAGGATCCATTTTCTTATCAGAATCATGTCAGCCTCAGACCTCGTGAAATATCTATCACTCATTTGATTGTGATAATAATGGGACTAGGCTCTGGGTTTTCCCTGATTGATGCCCTCTGGCTTCCCATTTCCTTGGTTAGCTAAACCTAAAATTTTAAACCTAAAAGGGGGGGGGGGGGGGATTTGTGCACATACCTGAATAACATTCAGTGTTAGAAAAGTGAACCTGCATGTTCTCCTCTCTGCCTCCGACTGTGCCGCTGGGTTGACTCCCATTTGTCATTGAGAGCGGATTTCTGGAGGACCCTGGTGCGGCTCTCCTGTGCTTGCTAAGGATTACGCATACCTTTCGTTCTGTGCTGGCAGTTTGCCTGCATGCACTGGCTGCTCTTCTTCCTCTTCTTCTTCTTCTTCACAGTTCTCTACTTTAACAGAACAATCGATCAGAATTTTCTCAGCCTTTACAGGGACCCATATAGAACAGGACGCTATAACATTCATGCTATTCTGCCTCTCTCTTTGAATTTTAAGTCTCACATTGGACCATTTTGTGTTATTTGTAGGCGAGATCGAACACTTGGGCCTCATCAGGTTGTAATAAAAATGAGATTGGGCTCTGGGTTTTCCCTGATTGACAACACAAAATAAAAATAATACATTTTATTTAATAGGCGCCTTTCTTAACACTCAAGGTCACCTTACAATGAATTTAAACAACAGTAATAAAATATAAAAACAAAGAGGACGGTAAAATCAAATAGCAATAAGGAACAGAGGTAGTAGCAAACATACAAATATAACAGGGAGTAACAGTGTGAAATTCATAATTGGTATGCCAGTTTGAAGAGAGGACAGTTTAAAATGTGTTCTTGAGTCCAGTTGACGGATATGAGAGGGAAGAGAATTCCCGAGTTGAGGAGCACCAGGAGAGGACGCTCGAGCTCCCATTGAGCAGAGTTTGAGGTGTGGGACAGAAAGAGGAGCTGCACAGGAGGGTCCGAGGGAGATCAATAAGGCTGTGGAGAGCTTTACATGTTAAGAGCGCTATTGTGTGTTGTATTCGGTAGTAAACAGGGCGCCAGTGAAGTTGGGAGAGAATCGGTGTGATATTCATATCCATATTCAGTGGATTGAGAACAGCAGATTATTATCCTAGCAGCAGAATCTCCATATATGGAAAATCCAACGTCTGTCTGCTTTTCACGAGAGAACTACTTCACAGATTTAGATTGGGAATGACATGAGGAGACATTGCACGCAAAGTAATTAAAACAGTACACTGTAAAAAAAAAAAATGTTAAATTTACGGTAAAAAACTGGCAGCTGGGGTCGCCAGGATTTTACCGTAAAAAAGAAGGTAACAATATTTTTTGGTCGACGGTACACTTTAAAAAATAACGTTAAATTTACGGTAAAATACTGGCAGCTGGGTTGCCAAAATTTTACTGTAATAAATAAGGTGACAATATTTTTAGGTCTACAGTATAATTTTGTAGTAAAAACTATTTGGTCTTTGCAACAAACTCTAAAAGAAGGTAATGTTTAACCATAGCCAGAAATACATTTTGTGTAATACATATGACAATCAATAAACAATATGCATTGGCAGGGTCAAACGCCAGTACATAGTTTGCATCAGTTAGTTAACAACAACCAATAGCAAGCATGTACCATTTAATTATACACATTGAAAACAATTCAATGTTTAAGGTAGTTACGGCACGTTGCCTGGTAGGGAAGTAAAGTTTTCTCTTTTGTGGTGTATGGTGTCCTACTTATCGAATACAACCCACCATAAATCAGCTTCCATAACCTCAAAAAACCATCAGCACATGGGGAAAAATAAGAAGTCTGCTAACTTAGGTTAAGTTTTTTTTCCCTACTTTTCAAAGGTATGCTGTTCACCAGGAACAATATTGTAAAAATGAGCGTGTCCTTATGCAAATAACGTAACCCGTTTTACTGAAACAGTGATTTACCGTTTTACATTTTACGGTTGTTTACCTTCGTTATTTAACAGTTTTACACTGTAAAATTAACAGATTTTTTTCAGTATAACTGTAATGCATCAATAAACGGTATTTAGCATATTTTGAAGGTAGAAAAATATTGATTTTACAGAACTTGGCTGTAAAAAATAATGACATTTATTGTTTAAGATATACAGGTAATTTTCAGTAGAACATAAGGTAACTTTCCTTTTTTCAGAAAAGGTCTTTTACCTTCACCATTTACAGTATTTGTACCGTTAAATTTACTGACATTTTTTACAGTGTACTACAATAAAAACACATGATAGTTTAGGAGGTCTATGCAGTATAAGACAGCAATTATAGCAGTGGCATAGCTAGGGGCGAGTGGAAGGGGCGGCATTATTGGCCAGAAGGCTCAGGACAATTCGTGTGTAAGCAGCAGGGTTCGCAAAAATATCACTCATGAATGAAAAAAGTAAAATTCTCTGATTTTTATCCACAAATACTTCAAAAATAATTTTCAGACTGTCCTTCAGTGACGGCATCAGACACAGCAGTTGAAATTTATGAGGCAGTAACAAAAATAAACATAAAAATGACGCCGATAATAATTTCTAGGAAGATAAACTAATTTACAATTTATAATTTCGTTTCGTTATCAATCCGAATGCGTTCTTGCTCCCCCACCTATCACGTGTACACTACACTGGTTCTGGTTTTCGCAGCGTAATTATATTAAACTAATAATCAGAACACGGCTTATCAGTGCGTCTATACTATATTCTTGTCTAGCGGATGCTTATAAATAATTATATGTGAAATATGATTGCTGTTTCTCTATATATGAATAAACATATGCAAAATGTATCTTAACATTTCTCTATACGTCATTTGAATTTTCTGTTTAAATAGGTTAACATACAGTATTCAGATATGTTGGAGGGCAGCAAACTGAAGCACCGCCCGCCCCGAGCGGCACCAACTCAGCTACGCCACTGAATTATAGCAGGTGAAGTTCTGCAGTTTGCCAGCTAACAGTTCAAAGGAAGGATACACTGGAAGAGGAATCGGTGATCATTTTAAGTCTTTGCAGTGAATTATTGCGAGACCGCCTCCTCTGCCTTAAGAAGACAAACCTCGGAGGGAGCGCTTGATTTAGAAGAAAATAACCGCCCCGTAAGACATATACAGTCTATCTTAGTGTCTATAATAAAATCCCAAATCAGCAGAGCTTTGTTAGAGATAGATCGAGTATTAAATAATCCAAACTTCAAAGTGCCCATGGACGCATATTCCGGTGATTTTACCAAAGGAATCAGCAAGTTATGATCAACACGTTGCTCAAAAAATAACGTGGACAAGAGCGTCCTTCAGACCAGACTGAAGGAATAGACACGCTGTTACTCCTGCCGAGACAAAAACGGCGACGAGACCCCCGGTGAATGTACTTTGATCGTCGGAGAATGCCACGGTGCAGCAGGAGATCATCAGGCAACTCATAGTTCAGGGGTCTCCAACACGTAGCTCGCAGCTAGGGTTGCCACCCGTCCTTTAAAATACGGAATCGACCCGTATTTGTGGTCTTGGCCCCCAAGGGATGTGGCCCCCGCTGCAGTATGCGTCCCTTATTTTTTTGTATTAAAAGTGGTAACCCTACTCGCAACCCCTTTCCAAGTAGCTCGCCAAAGGGTTAATGAATCTTATACAAATTTGAAAACTTGATTAGTCAGATTAGGGGTGGGCAATCTTTCCAAAAAAATCATATCACGATCCTTTTTACACAAAATCACAACCCATACTCTGAATTGCAATCTGTCTTTTCAATGAGGCATACACTTAAGAGAATATCCGGACTCAAACTCATCAAGACCTTATTAAACACTTTATTTTAATATCAAAGTTGAATTCAATTGTTCTCTCGTTCGCTAGCTAAGTGGAGTTGAAGAACACGTCCTGAAGCTGGCGAGCGAGTGAGTGAGGAGAGTCTGCCGTCGGTCCGCTGCGTGTTTCTAGGATTCGCGCAAATAAATCGGTACCGCAAGCAAACTATGATACATAGCGAAATGACAGTCGCAAAATCAACTGGAATGTTCAAGCAAATTATAAAAAAAAAAAAACCCGATCTGAATCAGTTAAGTGGCTCTCTCAATGAAAAGCGGACAGAGAGAAATTGAATTTTATATATTATATACTCAGCAAAAAAAGAAACGTCCCCTGACTTTCAACTGTTTTTACTTTCAGTAGACTTAATGTTTAAATATTTGTATGAACACTAAAAGAGTCAACACCATAAGACATAAACTAAAAATGTTTCACAATGTGTTCCTGAATGAAGGGAGGCTCAAAATCAAAAGTACCAGTCAGTATCTGGTGTGGCCACCAGCTGCTTGAAGTACTGCAGTGCATCTCCTCCTCATGGACTGGACCAGATTTGTCAGTTCTTGTTGTGAGATGTTACCCCACTCTTCCACCAAGGCACCTGCAAGTTCCTGGACATTTCTGGGGGGAATGGCCCTAGCCCTCACCCTGTGATCCAACAGGTCCCAGACATGCTCAATGGGATTGAGATCTGGGCTCTTCGCTGGCCATGGCAGAACACTGACATTGCTGTCATGCAGAAACTCACGCACTTTTTGCCACTCCTGTCTGGTCCAGCGAAGGTGGGTTTGTGCCCATAGGCGGCGATGTTGCTGGTGATGTCTGGTAAGGACCTGCCTTACAACAGGCCTGCAAGCCCTCAGTCCAGCCTCTCTCAGCCTATTGCGGACAGTCTGAGCACTGATGGAGGGATTGTGTGTTCCTGGTGTGACTCGGGCAGTTGTTGTGGCCATCCTGTACCTGTCACGCAGGTGTGATATTCGGATGTACCGATCCTCTGCAGGTGTTGTTACACGTGGTCTTCCACTGCGAGGATGATCAGCTGTCTTTCCTGTCTCCCTGTAGCGCTGTCTTAGGCGTCTCACAGTGTGGACATGGCAATTTATTGCCCTAGCCACATCAGCAGTCCTCATGCCTCCCTGCAGCATGCCTAATGCATGTTCATGCAGATGAGCAGGGACCCTGGGCATCTTTCTTTGGGTGTTTTTCACAGTCGGTAGACAAGTCTCTTTAGGGTCCTGCGTTTTTAGAACTGTGACCTTAAATGCCTACTTTCTGTAAGCTGTTAAGGTCTTAACGACCATTCCACAGGTGCATGTTAATTAATTGATTATGGTTAATTGAACATGCATGGAAAACATTGTTTAAACAATTTACAATGAAGATCTGTAAAGTTATTTGGATTTTTAAAACATTATTGTTGAAATACACAGTCCTGAAAAAGGGACGTTTCTTTTTTTGCTGAGTATATATTAGTAAACCTTCAAAATAATGTGCAGTTGAAGTCTCAACAGCATTCTCAGCATTTCTGGCGCTTAGTAGAGCCAGATAACTATAAGAATTTTCACCAAGCAGCTCTGAAAATGTCTGCTTTGTTTGGGTCTACATACCTCTGTGAGTCTGACATGAATGTCATGAAATCAAAGTTCAGAACAAGACTGATAGATGAACATTTAAATGACTCCATAAGAGTGAACCTAAGTGGCTGCACTCCACCATACAGCTGCCTCTCCTGTTGACTCCATGCAGTGCCAGTCATCTCACTAACTAAACAACACATCACACATGCAACTGGACATGTGAATAAAGTAAAACAGTGACATGTAACAAAATGACAAATGAAGAAGTAATATCTGTGTATTTGGAATTGCATTGGTTTGTTTTGACAGCATTCATGTTTTAGTTCAATAGTGTGAGATACACTAGAAAATACATACAGACATTCAAAATGCACCTGCAGGTGAACTAAATATTTTTTGTGATGTTTCAATGCAAAATGTGAGTTGTGGACACCAACATTTTGTAAATGTTCGGGCAAAACAAGCTTATTCAGTTTATTTGGGTTCAAATAAGCTATGAGAATAAACGTTAGAAAACATCAGTAGTTCTCAGCCATTTTCATTTTGTAAAAGTAGCTCTCAGGGGAAAAAAGGTTGGAGACCCCATCATAGTTTGTTCAAAGTAGGTGTAATGGAAACGCATTAGGGCCACAGAGAAGGAAACAAAAAAAGTTTATGTCAAGAATAAAGTCAACATGCCGACTTTATTCTCAACATTTCCACTTTAATCTCGACGCTTTAATCTCCCCACTGTCCGTTATCACTAATACTTTCAAATGGCTGGAGGCCACAGCAATGACTTGGCCTATAATACTTAAGTTCTTATTAATAGATCTGTTGAAGATTATAAATAAACGAAATTAAAGGAAATACATATTGTGCTTAACACCAGCAAAATTCTACATGACCATTAAAAACACATTAGCTAAAATATAAGCAGAAACTGGATTAAATGGCCTTCATCTTTACTGCTCATGTTAACGTCCATAAGCGTTACCCTCCAATAAAACTACAGAGCTAACACCTCATGAGGTACTCATGGGAAGACCAATGCAACAACCGGCATCTTCCCCTCCACTGTGGGATCCTGCGGCAATCACAAATGAAATGTAGCAATACTGTCTAATAATAAGCTAAACGTTTACGTCTTTATACCTGCAGGTAAAGGCCGCTCTCCTTAGCCCATCATAGGTGACAACACACGAGTCTGAACCCGGAGACTGGCACTAAAGGTCTTGCCTGGTCCCAAGGGTGTAACAAGCCACACCAGGCACTTCTAACCATCACTACGGAGCTCAGACTAGGAGGGAAACCAAATTGGGTTTGTGCTTCTGTGGTACAGCAGGTCCATAGCTCAGCAGTAGGTGGTGGCTGATTTTTAATAAATAATCCTGCCCCAGAAAGTGCAGGCTTCAGGTGGGTGCGTGAACGTGCTTCACTCTGGGGATGGCCTGGCTGATTGCAAAGGCATGTGCGAGTGTGGGTGCCAAGTCAAGTGCCTCATTAAAGGACAAAAGATGCTGACGGAAAGGTGCGAAGTGTTTTAAGGTTGGATGGATCTACAAATTTTTTCATAGGCTCTGGTAATTCTAGTGTTAAGTCCTTGGAGGGCTTGGCGCATGCACCCCTGTGTCCCTTTAGAAGTGTCACTATATGAGAAGCCTGCACAGGATAGAAGGGGAGAAAAACGAAGAAGAAAAAGGAATGATGAGAACACAAGAAGACAGAGAGGACTGGTGTGAACAAACGAATGAATGAGTGAAGGCAGGCAGCCAGAAGGAGAGTCCCTTGGGAGCAGGCCCGTCGCCATAAGGCAGGCAAACCAAGCAATTGCTTGGGGCCCCGAGCTGGCCTGGGGCCCCAGGACAACGACTGGTTAAGAATAAAATGCAGCGACAAACTGTGTGAGCGCCCCATTGATAGTGAATGCAGTAAAGTGCAATGACACTGTTATCGGGATCCCCCTCAAGGGGGCCCCCCTCGCTGACAGCAGCCAGCCAACCACGCGATCTCTGCTGCCGGCAAAATACAAAACTTCCTCGGCAGTCATGAAGCGGAATTATGCTTCAGGAATCCAAAAAAGAAAGAAGAGAAAGGAAGAGGAGGATAAGAAAAAACAAGACAGTGGTAAGTGATAAATTACACACATAAAATAGCTCTACTTGTCTTGTACAAATGGTGCAATTTTGAGCAATTTTGTCAATTGAGCGGGATGTTCGCCAGTCTTTGGACATGGAGGACATTGTGATTGCCTTTGCAGAAAACAAGGCTTGCAAACAGCAGTTTTAGATAATTTGCACATGTTTGAGAGAACTGAAAAATGTTAATGTATGTATGTGTGTGTGTGTTTTTAAGTATGTTGGATTTAGTTATTGTGCACTTTTTTAATGTATATTTGATTTTATGGTACAGTGGTGTTTTTTGCAAATGTTCAATTGTTGAAAATGTTCAAATTTTATGCACTTTATATGCAACAGCAGTATTTGCACTCTAAACATTTTTTTATTTATGCACAGTATATGCAACAGCAGTATTTGCACTGTAAACCTTTTTTATTTATATAAAGTGTGAGTGAATTTAAACTGTATGGCTATGCTGTGGTTCCTTTGCGTGCGTGCGTGCGTGCGGGGGGCCTCCATGTCCATTTTGCTTGGGGCCCCCAAATTCCTTCAAACGGCCCTGCTTGGGAGCATTCAGCTCCTCCGGCTGAGCAATTATGGGGCTGGAGTAACTTGTTGGTGTGACTCGCCACGTTAAATCTGTGAAGGCAGCAGGAGTCCTGCTGGGGCCACACATGGGTGCAGGGGTCTGAGCCTTGTCTAGAATGGGGAGGCTTGCTGGGAGCCACGGGAGAGCAAGGACCAGGACCTGAAGTTGATGGATGGCTCTGCCTGTCAGGAGTGGCGTCTTCTCCGCTGTGAGGCCACGTGAGAGGTGAGTAGATGACATGTCAGTTTTTAAAGGGTTGCACTGGTGACAGTATTTAAAAGGACAGTTACCTGCGTGGGGGTTTTACCCTCACTTTTAATGGATTATTTATGTGAACTTTTTAACCTCCACATTCACAGATTATTCTATGGATTATTTATTTATGGATTTTAGAAACACTGCACCTTAACTTGGACACCATTTTGTGTTTTTGGATTTTAATACAATTTATTTTTGTATAACCTAAAATCACACAAGAAGTGCCGCAATGGGCTTTTACAGACCCTGCCTCTTGCCAGCCCCCCAGTCTTGACTCCCTAAGAAGACAAGAAAAAAACTCACAAAAAACAAACATAGTGGGGGGAAAAAATGGAAGAAACCTTGGGAAAGGCAGTTCAAAGAGAGACCCCTTTCCAGGTAGGCTGGGCATGCAGTGGGTGTCAAAAAGAAGGGGATCAATACAATACACAGAACAGAAAACAAGTAATCCTCAATACAATATAATAGTGCAATAAAAATGTTACAAGTATGAAGCAGAATTCAACAGCAGATGATGTCACATAATATGATTTGGATTTGTTCAGAGTCCTGGAGACCTCAGCCATCAAGCTGCCTCCCCCATTTGGCCATTCCACAGCTGAGTCAGCGCTGGACCAGCCAATCCGAAGAAAGAACCCCTCTACCAGACGATCCTCCATCAGGGATGACTTTACCGCAGGCAGGCAAAACAACTTGGCAGGTGGGCAGTGGCACCAAGTGCCACATTTGAGTACCAAGAAGAGAAACAGAATATGTGAGGGTTAGTATCCAATTCTAACTATCATGATATGTTTTAGTGCTAATGACTAACAACAGAGATGCAGTCTGTACAGTTAATCAGCAGCTCTAGTCAGGGTGTGCTAAATTGAAGTAGTGAGTCTTCAGCCGGGATTTAAAAGCTGAGACCGAAGGGGCATCTCTTATAGTAGCAGGCAGACCATTCCACAGTTTAGGGGCCCTGTAACTAAAAGTTCAACCTCCCACTGTTATTTTATTAATCCTTGGAATCACTGGCTTCTAATAAAAGCACTCATCACTTGCTGCATGTGTGTCCTCATTTGCCTAGCTCATCCTTTGGTTACGTTACGGATGGTGGCGTGTGCAAGAGGCCCGCAGAAGGACCCGGTAGCATGGAGCCAATCTGCACTGGCACCAGGGCCATTTTAATGTATGGACACAATGGGCACTGGTCGGGGGTCCACAATGTTTCTGATGTCTATGTATGTTGCTGTTTTTCTATCAAAACAGGGGCCCCAGTACACTACTTTGCCCAGGGGGGCGATGATGCTGTTAAGATGGCCCTTACTGTCATAGCTTCCCATAACTAGAATGTTTCACCACCTGATTATGAGACAGCAGTAAAAAAGCTAAACACTGTACCTCCATTCACGAGAACTATATGAGAAAGTGCTAAAGACCCTCCAACGGTATGTCATGTGATAGTAACCCCTTAAACCAAAAGAAAATGTCCTTACATTACATTCTCAATCTTTGTGGGTCCTGAACAGGACAAAGGGCCCATCCATGTCAAATTAACAGTTCCAGACAGGAATATGCTTTGCTTTGGGATATTGGACCGGAAGGCCTGAATGTCACACCATATTAAATCCCCAGTAATAGAAGAGGATTTGACAGAACGCATCAATTTTTTTTCAGCAAAGTCTTTTGAAGAAGCGGGATAATATTGGGCACTACAAAAGAAGAAATGGTTGATGAGCACAAAAGAACTAAACAATTTACATAAACGTGCTTATTTTGAACTATCATTTTCATAATACAATGATGAGTGATTATTATCTTGGGTTTAATTTGTACACCAATAGGGATAACGTAAGAAAATGAGATCCTTCATCCAGTGGAGGAAGGGTGGGATGGTGGTAGTTGTGGATTTTGATTAGGAGCAGATACCATGTTAGATACTGAAGGCTCTACAATTGGTGCCTGGGTGAAGAAAACGGAATGGATACACAGTAACAAGGCTGGCACACGGTGCCAAGACAATGTATAGAGTAAATAGTTGTAGAGTACCATATACTATAGGCCCACTGGTGCTTTGTGTGAGTGGATGAACACCACAGAGACCGCAGTAGCCATATTTGTAGCAATGCAGGTGAATGAACACAATGTTAACTTTGAGGATAGGTGCTTGGATATAATTTGGACTGTGCCCACTAGCCCATCTCCAGCGATTACTGCTGATGTAACAGACATAACTACTGCATTAGCAAGCACCACATTGCCAGATGGAGACTCCTTCATTAAATGCTTAAGGCGATGGGAGAAGGCCCATTTGTATTATATTATTGAAGGCTATTATAGCAAAAGGATAAGAAACGTCCACATCACCCCTGACATGAACAATGACAGTTACCGCATTGGGAAAAGTGCTTACAGGGCCAATGTGTTGCTTATTCTTGCACTTGATCACAATTATTTTGCCATTTTATCACAGCTATTAGGTCACCTGGGTAAAGCTTTAAGTGACAGAATGCACAGAGCGTATCTCGACAGTTTGGTTGTGCAGTGCCGTATCATTCTTCAGCTTCATCTTTAGTGTCAACGTCTGATGCCCAAATCACTACGTCATTACTATTGCTCAGTTCAAGCAATGGTACAGTTTCAGTTCATTCTCTAACTGCCTTTACAGCATTGGTTTTTCATCGGAGGCTCTGCTCCACTCATGAACATTGAGGAGTTCCTGCAAGTTACCATAGAGTGGCAAAACACAGAGAAACACTCGTGATTCATTTTTTTAGCAGAATGGTGCTACTTCATCCATTAAATGGATGAAAAAAAAATTTTGGCGAAAAAAAAAAGTGCTGCTTCACACATCACATATGAAAAGTCATTGATTAGCTCAGTCTCACTTTTTATTCAGCATTTGTATGAAATGATTCAAAGGAAAAAGATTCTAATCATCAGAAAAGAAAACAAGAAAATGCTGTGGCTCCCTGCGTGTATTTGAACCACTAAAAATGGATACATCATTTATTTTTCCCTTGCACTGATCAAAGCCCAAATACAGCACAGCCAGTGAAATGGAAACATTTTGTCAGTTTAATGATGAAGTGATATTCATGTTCAAATATATAAAAAAAAGTGAGTTCGGTCTCCTGCTTGATGAAAGGATTGTAGAGAGATTGCACGCACACAACTGATGGACATTTTCCCAGCCCATGTTAAATGTTGTTTTCTTTGTATAAACTTTTTTTTTTGTTAACAGAATTTTTTTTAAAAGCCACGTTTTTTTTTACATTTGGAGAGTGCCAGTTCAAAATTAATTTTCTATTATACAGTAAGTACATATTATATAAAGAGCAGCATTCTGTCAATCATAGGGGACTTTTATTCACCCCAAAAATAACATGAAAGTAATCAGTTCTCTGGTGTTCTTCACTTTTAAAACATAAGAAATAAAAAATAAAATTAAACACAAAAAAAAAAAAAGAATGAATAGTAACGCTGAATTCAAAGAATTCCTCTCCGGTGCCGATGTCGCATGTATAAGAAGGCCACAAAAGCCAGCATAGCAGAACACATAATCACTCCAAAGAAAGAAACACCAGGCTCCAGGGATCCTCTCGGCCTTAAAGGACCATTCATCTGATTGGATGGCTGTGGAAACACAAATAAATAAATAAATAAATAAATAACAACCAAAAAGTACATATACACTACAAAACTAACCAATAAAGTTCACCCTTTGTTAAGTTAAGGAACTCCCTAGAGTGGCTGTTTTGTGAATGGAGCCATCCCATCTGCACTTCAGAAGAGGTCATCCACCTGAAGCTAAGCCTGTAAAAAAGCTTAGGTTGGTGTTGGTGAGGCTAGCAGAGGGTGCTTACCCTGTGGTCTGGATGTGCTGTAAGAATGGTGCCATCCTTCAGATGAGACATAAAACCAAGGTCCTGACTCACTGTGGTTATAAAAGATCCCTGGGCATCCTTCACAAACAGCTGGGTGTATCCCCATGCCCTGGCTAAACTGCAGATCACAGCCCAGTCATTCTGCCCCCCTAATCATCCCCTTTCTTACCCCTTCACCACCTAACAGCTAATGTGTGGTAAGCGCACTGGTGCAAAAATGGCTGCTGTTGCATCATCCAGGTGGATATTGCACATTGGTAGTGGCTGAAGTGGCTCCCTCTCACACTATGTAAATAGCTTTGAGTAGTGAGAAAAGCACGATATAAATGTAAAGAAATATTAACAATGCAAAATGGGAAAAGAGCTCAGACTCTTGAAACCTAAAATCATTAATATGCATGGTAACAAACAAGTCCAATTGCCAAATTACAGTTTAAAAGAGCAAAGTGCAACTCCATGCTCAGCTGAAAAACCTGGTCTAATAAAAAGACCACAGAGGATTCTTTTGTTGTAGTAAGAATAAATGTAACTTGAAAAATTCAATGGGAAAAATGTTAAAAGTGATTCATTTTACATTTAACTGCTAATGTTAACAGCCAACTATTGTTGATTGGCTAAGACATCTTGCCACCATAATTATTATCCCGGATGGCCAATAATAAAAATGTAAGAGGGTGTGTACGGTTATTTTTCAAATGGAATGGGCATGCTGTATCTGTTTAAGATGGGTTTGGTTCACTTTCTCTCTTTTGTACCTTGAAATTATCCTTAAAACAAAAAAACACACCAATTGCTTTATAAAACAATACTTAAAAAGTTCTGCTCCAGAATATTCTAAAGATGATGTGATTCAAAAAGGTGGGATCACCCAGAAATGTTCACTTTTTTTTATAGAATTTGATGTCTTTAATTATCAAGATACCATTAAATTGACAAAACAGATAATGGTGCTGTTTGGAAGAAGTGGGATCATAAAGGGCTGATATGTGGGAATGGAAGGTTTTCTCTGATGGGAATGCATGAAATAGCAATCTATCAACTCTGGAACCCACCTGAATTAATTGATGGATGGATGAACGAACAAAAACAGTGCATGACAGTGAAGAAAGAGGACCCATCATTAGTGCTAAGCCAGAATGGCAGAATGCGAGTACAGCCACCTAATTTTCTTTTGATTTGGGCACCTCAAACATACATACATACATGCATACATACATAAGTGATGTTTTAGGGGAATGTGTTCATGGAAAGGCTATTCACAAACTACTGCATTATAACTTTGGGAATTAAAGGGTGACATCATCATTAAAATATTACAAATGAAGAAGCAATAAAATTGCATAAAATATTAGCGAGAAAAAAATAAAGAACCTGAAATGAAACACCTTTCATCCTGAATCCAAATAACATGAACTTCATTACTAGTGGAATGCTCTAAATATGTTTCCCGTTTGGATATAGAAGATATCTTGAGGTAAAAAGAGAACTCCTCCATTATAGTGAGGTGTCCTACCTGTTGCAACACAGAAAGCACAACATCTTCCCCAGCGCAGTGGAAGAGCTGAACGGCATCACTATGAGAAAGATTCTCCAGCTTTTGCCCATTGATCTGCAAGGCATAAGCGTGGACATTACACACCAATTAAATCAATTTCACAGAGAAAAGGTTAATGAGAAAAGCTTAATCTAACAAGGAAAAGTTCTAATTAAAAAGCTACAATCTCTATTCTATTAAGTAAAGCTATAAAAAGCCATGTGTAACAGAAAAATAAGTGGAGTTTTAGCATCCAGCCGCAAACAAGCGAAGGAGGATTACTTAAAATACGTCCACTCGTTTTGATCTTAGTGATTTCTCAAATAATAAATAATAAAAAGGTTGGACAAAGCATAACTAGTTAGGCAGTTGTTAAATGCAATATTCAAAATGGGCAGGTGGCACAGTGGTAGCAGTGCTGCTTTGCAGTAAGGAGACTGTGGGTTCACCCTGTTTGGAGAGTGCATTGAGTAGTGAGAAAAGCACGATATCATTTTAAAGAATTATTTTACTATTATTATTATTATTATGAAATAATTAAGTATTCTACTTGTAAGTGCTCAAGGAATCCTTATCTGTTGTGACACGTGAGTCAATGTCTTGCATCCAAGAGAAGACGCAGAGTCCAAAGGCTTCCAGAAAACCAAGTTTATTCCGGTTAAAGCAGGAACAGTCAGGGCATTGATCTAAAAGGAGCGAAGACTTCTGCATGCACAGACACAGCAAACAAGCAGTGATGGGGCCAGGTCAGTGGCCGGAATAGAATGGAGGGTCTCAAAAATGTCACACTATGTACTAAAACATTTGACAAATTTAATTTCTAGTAGTACTGTTCTATTTAACAACAAATAAACAAGGAACCTTTACTTTTATTTCATGTCCTTCTGTAACAGGCACCATTCCAAAATGCTTTCCATAGACAAAAATATAGCAAGACTGCTTAAAAATATGATTTTATGGTTCGTACACAAACTGGTTAACTGGCCTGCTCAGGGTCGAACAAAGGGAAATGAAAAGGTAACTTTGAGGTTTAAAGTCCAACAGTGTTAAAAATCTATATGGTTGTAATGTAATTTTTGCCTGCTTTAGGATGAATAGTATTTAGTTATGCTAATTTTTTTGGTACCTGGACTTTCACAGTCCTCTGCATTGACAATGTGTATGCATCTGGCAGCCTGTTAGGCATCAAATATCGACTTCCAGTAGTACACTACATTTTGTGGACAAGAAATTGCCCAGTTTAGATTACATTTTTATTGTCACATACACTGCGAGAGCATAGCAAAAAATATATATATATATAAAAAATACTTTTTAAAAACCACACTTATATTAAGTTAAAAAAGTGTACTAAAAAGTAAAAAATAAGCCTCTCATACATCACTCGTAGAATAAAAGCGTGGGCGCTTTTGCTCAGAATTGTTTTTTTAATGTTGATTGATGAAAAGCGCCTACACTTATTTTATGAGTAATGTAATGCGAGACTTACTTTACTTTTTAGTACACTTTTTAACTTAATGTAAGCGTGGTTTTTAAAAAGTATAGATATATATAATATATACAGTCATATGAAAAAATTTAGGAACCCCTCTTAATTTTTTGGGTTTTTATCATTGGCTAAGCTTTCAAAGTAGCAACTTCCTTTTAATATATGTCATGCCTTATGGAAACAGTAGTATTTCAGCAGTGATATTATGTTTATTGAATTAACAGAAAATATGCAATATGCATCATAACAAAATTAGACAGGTGCATAAAGTTGGGCACCTCAACAGAGATATTACATCAATACTTAGTTGAGCCTCCTTTTGCAAATAACAGCCTCTAGATGCCTCCTATAGCCTTTAATGAGTGTCTGGATTCTGGATGGAGATATTTTTGACCATTCTTCCATACAAAATCTCTCTAGTTCAGTTAAATTTGATGGCTGCCGAGCATGGACAGCCAGCTTCAAATCATCCCATAGATTTCCAATGATATTCAAGTCAGGGGACTGTGACGGCCATTCCCAAACATTGTACGTCTCCCTCTGTATGAATGCCTTTGTAGATTTCAAACTGTGTTTTGGGTCATTGTCTTGTTGGAAAATCCAACCCTTGCGTAACTTCAACTTTGTCACTGATGCTTGAACATTATCCTGAAGAATTTGTTGATATTGGTTTGAATTCATGCAACCCTCAACTTTAACAAGGGCCCCAGTCCCTGAACCAGCCACACAGCCCCACAGCATGATGGAAGCTCCACCAAATTTGACAGTGGGTAACAGGTGTTTTTCTTGGAATGCGATGTTCTTCTTTCGCCATGCAAAGCACTTTTTGTTATGACCAAATAACTCAATTTTTGTCTCATCAGTCCAAAGCACTTT
>JANRMT010062798.1:15761351-15817719 GCA_026402145.1 Polypterus bichir lapradei
GAAAATTTCATTTCTTAATTAACATGTATTAATTGATCAATTAGTGAAGCTGATTATTTATTCGTGTATTGTCATCAGAAGAGAGTAAGTGTACAACATTTGAAGTCAATTGGACAATAGGAAGTGGGTTAAAAATCGATTACAAGGTTTGTACCAAACAACAAACAGGTGAAGTTAAAAGAAGCATGGTAATAGTGTCACAGCTGTGTGAAGGGGATAAGAGCTTTCAGGAAACTATATACAGGCAATAAAATGATGCATAATAAATACAGTACAAAAAGTAAGAGTATCAGAAGAATGGCATAACGTACATAGTGCAAAGCATAACCGTACAGACATATAGATTGCACAGTTTAACAGTTCTTAAAAAATAAATACATGTAACCTAAAGTACAACTGAAAAGTTTGGGGTCACCCAGAAATGTCCATATTTTTTTAATAGAAATTGATACCTTATTATGAAGTTACCAGTAAACTGACTTAAACATACAGCCAAGACATTCCTAGCATTTACAATACTTATTTCTGCTTGAAATGACTGATTTTTAATATATTATTCACATATGGCTACAAAGCACCATTTTACAGCAGCCACTCCTTAGTGTTATAATGGTAAACTCCCTTAGTGTATCCTTAATAAGTCATATTAACATGCTAAATGGTTATTAGAGAAACATTTGCAATCTCATTAGCACCAAGGAAGCCTGTTATTCTAGATATTTGTTTTACAAGGTACTGGCGTTCCTAAAATTCAGTTCTGGGTTAAAAAATGGCCAAAATAAAACAGCTTTTATTTTTTTGCAGAATGACAGCTATTCCATGTGACAGACTGCCAAGAAACTGAAGATTTCATATAACAGTATCAGTTACTGTCTTGAGAGAGGAGGATGAACTGATTTAACCAGGAAAGAAAAAGAGGAGGAAGGCACAGATGGGGAAGTAGTAGTATGTGAACAAATAGGGTTAGGACTTTAAAAGACAAAAGAAAAATTACCGCAAGAATCTTGTCTCCTTCCTGTAGTCTCCCATCGAGTGCTGCTGCTCCATTGTCTCTGATCTTGGAAACATAGATGCCAGTATCATCAGACACATATTGCTGGTCTGTCCCTCCAACAATATTGAACCCCAAACCTATGGAAGCAGTTATAAAACAGTTATATGATAAGAGTTTTTAAAACTAGGTAACTTATTCCTACAAAGTCACAGAAAACAAGTCTGTACCACTCTTAGCACTGATGAAGGAGAAAGTAACAAGTGACTAACTGAAACAAATGAACCATCACCAATGCAGAGGCATAATATTGCAGTGTATTTGCTGTCTCGCCATTTTCAGTCATACTAGGTGGCTCTGCCCCCTGCTCACTTCGCTCACCAACCCCTGGGCGGGTGCTGCACACTAGCCACTTCGTGGCTCTGCCGCTCGCATATGGGGAAGCAGATGTACAATTTAAACAGATTGTTATTTTCATGGAAATTGTTACATATGCATAATAGAACTAACTATTTTACATTACAGCAAGTAATTAACCATATTAAAAAATAGTGAAACGTAATAAATTGAAAGAAAATTATGTTTCATGTTGCATTAGAGGTATTCATTGCATTATACATTTTCGTTCTGTTTGGCTTTGAAATTAACACACAAATACTTTTTAAACTTACACTTTTACTGTAAAACTTCAGTAAAAACAATATTTGGAATGAACTTTTCGTCAATATTGCCCTGAATTTTGACTCTGTGTTTGGAGTTGCATCGTTACAATGAAACGTATAACTGCCCGTGAGTGAATATCATATCTTTCTCTCTAATAAATAAACCGACTTTTTCAAATGTTTGTCTCTGTGATTTGTTAATTGTCATAGCAAAAGCTATTCTAACGGGAAACTGTAAACGTTTTAATACGAAAGGCATATCAAGATCTCCTTTGGTGTCTAATGTTATCCACAGAAGATGTACTACATTACCTTTCTTGTCGCCTGTTAATCACCATCTCTGCAATATATAAAATTATTTTACAGTCCCTCCCTTTCAAAGATCCAAGAGGACAATGGGAAAAAGATCTCTCAATCAATATATCAGAAAAGGAGTGGAAAATAGCAATGCAGAGAATTCACTCGCGCTCCATATGCGCAAAGCACACAATTATTTAACTCAAAATTATATATCGAGCACATCTGTCTTTTGGGCCTGCACCAAATTAACATCATTCTGGACCAAAATTTTTTAATTACCTTTCAGACAGCCTTGGTGTCACAATCCCCCCAACCCATTAACAGCTGTGTTTGGGGTTCTTCCAGATGGGTTTAAAGTGGAGAAGGACAAACAAACTGTGATTGCATTCACTACACTTTTGGCATGCAGACGTATTTTGCTAAACTGGAAGAATCCTAACTCTCCTCTTTTAAGTCAGTGGGAAACCGATGTTTTATACTATTTGAAACTGGAAAAAATCAAATACTCAGTTAGAGGATCTGTACAGATTTTTTTTCAAAACACGGCAGGATCTAATTAGTAATATTTTAGAATAAGCTCTTAAAGCACAGAGGAAGCAATTATTTCTGCATTTCTTTTTCTTCTCCATTCATCTCTATTGGCTTATCAAACTCATCAATTTAGGTATGTTTACAAGCCTTAAGTTTTACTCTGTTGGCCATGCTCTCTCTCTCAGGAGTGGGGGTTGATTTGTTCTCAATCCTACTTTTTGTAAAAATTGATTGATTTGTATGGAATGATTGTAATAAAATTAAAAAAAAAAAAAAAACATTTACACATTAGAATTATTCAACCAATTTTGAATACAACTAATCTTGTCCTATTGCATAACCCATCCACTCAGACATAAATTACACAATAACATTACGACACATCCTTCTTTCAACAGTAATTCAGCAGGTGGAAGACCGGATTATGTTAGCGGTTGTAGATATTCTACGGGATATTGTAAGTTGATGTTTTCATCTTCCGCACCATCACCACCAACTGCTTCAGCATAGTCTATTGATACGCATTTAACCAATTTGCCATGTAACCGATTGACAATTTCGTGTTAATTAGTTTAACTTTGTTTCTTGGTGCTATTATTGCCCGTGTACTCATTTCTTCTGTTGATAGCCCCTCGGGATTACATTTTTCAATACGATTTGGACATAATATGTCTTTTTTAATTGGGAACTTAAAGTGAGGAAAACATAAAAATTTATAAGAGCTGAGAGCGCAGGAATTGTGTCTGACAAAAGCATTCACACGAATGAGAGGTGAGAGGACTGTGACTGTGGGCTGTTAACTGGAAATAGTTGAAAGGAGGGCGGGACCCCATCTACCAACTTGAAAAAATCTTTTGGCAATTGTCTTGTCTCAAGCTTTTCTTTTATAATAGAGAGATAGTCATTTCAATGTGGACATGAACTACAAGGAGAACAGAGCTTCTGTTAAAGACCCGCTCTACCAAGCTGTCAACCGTTGAGAGTCATGAAGGCTGCTTCTTATTACTGTTATTTTCTTAACCTTTTGCACCTTAGTGCACCTGTCCACAACAGACAGATTAATGGATAGAGAATTTATGCAATATACCAGGCACTGGAAAAATACCAAAAAATTTTTTTAAAAATGGTACAGTCCCAGCATTTCAATACTTTTGGTGCTGGAAGAAAACAATCAGTTTTCCTCTCCAAACCCCACCCACCTTTGACATTAGCTATTGAAGTTGTGGAAAAATGCCCATTTCATAGACTTCACGAAACCAAACTCCACACTTAATCAGAACTTCACGGGAGGGTTGGTTCTAATTGCTCTGACGTATTTGGGACTTTGTGGAGGGAGCCCTGCCTTTATTGCTTAGGGGCTTCATGTCTATCAAGAGGAATGTGGTGCGGTGCAGCATGGCATGGTATGAGATAGGCTAGAGTAAGACAGGGGTTTTAGAGTTGTCTGCTATTTGCTTTGGGACCGTGTTGATACCAATACTGAGGTGTAAAAGATATACCAAAGTCAAAATTTTAGTACTGTTCCAACACTAATAGGTAGATAGACAGACTGGCACACACTACAGCCTGAACTAATCTGCCTCATTACATTAGCCCGACTACTGACCACAGCTAAATGACGTGATAAATAAATGAAGTGTTGCTTACCTTTTGTGGCAATATAAATTTATGCAACCTTTTACATATACTATAAGTGACAAATTCTTAAAATGAACAGTAGGTAATTTTCAAGGTTAGATATAAACCCAGGCATCAAGAAAACAAAGATCCAGGCTACACCTATTTCCTGTTAAAGCAGTTAAGATTTCAAAAGCGGCACCTTTAAAGCATTACAGCTCCCCTGCATCCCACCAGGGAGAGAAACTCTGAACTCATCTTCCTGAAGCTAAATCATTTGGATTGTCTCAAGATTTAAGAGGCATACCGTGTTACGTTTATGTTTTCTGTTAACAATGAAAGCTATGCCACACAAAGATTTGCTCATCAGTTTATCTTTGTCATAGTGCAAGTACTAGCAGTGCCATGTTGTGAAAAATCACAACCGGTTCTAATAAAATGATGATTTAACTGGGGCAGATGTCTACAGTTTTGGTGGCATTCACATGGCAGGCAATTTGGCATAGTGGTCAAGTCCCTGAGGGTGTGAGTACAACACTTTCTATTGACATTGTGCGACCCTAAGCAAGTCACTTTACCTCCTGTGCTCTAAAATAATCAAAAGAAATGTAACCAAATATAGCTCTCAAATGTTCTAAGTCACTTTGGATAAAAGACATCACCCAAATAAGCAAATAAATAAATAACAACTCATAATCTTTTACAGAAAAGGAACTTTATACAGGTTAGTTTTTAAAACTGAAATCATGATTGTTTTTCTGTCATAATGTAAATGACAAAAAATTAATTTATGCCCTTCAACTCTTGAGGGTGGGAATTTAGTCATCTAGGGTAAGATGTAAGCATTGACAATGGAAATACTGTATATACTCGTGTATAAGTCGGACCTGACTTTTACACCTGTTCAAAAATATGACAGATTTTGTTTTGGTATTTTTTTTTTTTTTTTTTTTTTTTTTTTTTTACACATCTTCTTGCCTCTTCCAGTCTTGTACCAGTTTCTCAGACACATTGTATTTTGCTGCAGCAGCACAGTTACCGGGTTCTTTCACTGCATCAATGACATTTAATTTAAAACCAGCTTCATATTTTCTTCTAATCGAACACTCCATCGTAGATAAGGGATGCTTTTATGATAAAGGTGTATAAGGATGTGAGATGCACAGAACAGTGCAAACGTTACTTCGGAATAGTTCGGGTATTACCGTACACGTAGGCACAATACGTAGAAAAAGAAAGGCAGTGTGCTCCGTGGTTACTCTCTCAGGTGGGTGTTAGTATGTCATAATCTCTTGGACCAATAGCGTGCATTTTCCACGTTTGATTTATACAACTGACACTATAAAATACCGGAAATTATACTGTAAAATCAAGCCCCGACTTCTCTGTGGGAGAACTTAAACGTGAGTATATACGGTAAGTAATTCACATATTTTTGCAAGAAGAATTTGTTTCTCCTTATTACTTTTTGATTTAAATGTTGTAAGGCCATTTGAGTGCACGGACCTATGTGGTCTTGTCTTCTGCTCTACAATGGCTTCCATGATGTCTTACAGTCGTAGCAGCTCAGAGGACTGCAGCAGTCATATTTATATTCTCATTTCTATATACCGCACATTAGAGGTGGTCCACAAATTAATGCAAAGAGTTGAGGTCTGAAGAATCTTTTCTCCACTAGGCTTATTTTTGCCCATTAGGGACAGCTTGCTTACCTGTGAAATTTCAGCCCAATTGTGAAAGATTCGGAGGCCAATTCATTCTGAAAATTTTATTTATTGTTGCAATGTACATACTCTTGTGCGGGGTTCTTAAAATTAAACAGAGAACATTCCACTACTAAGGTGGAATTTCCAGAACATTCTACTAGAAAGTGGAATTTTTTTCATCTCATTCCTAATTCATTCACAGTTTACATAGAAATGTTTAGAAGCATCTCATGAAGTATCTAAAGTGATGTTACACGTACAACAGGGCTTAATGAAGGAGGATGCGTTAGAATTGAAATAACTATGGAAACTGCAATGGTCTGAAGTGCATGCCGTCACCACATAAAGAAATAGAGTTGTCAAACATTTTAACGTGTCTATTCGGCCAAACAGAAGGCCCTTCAGTAAATCAAGATGCATATGTTGCGGCTACTGAAGACTTGTTTGAGGAACCAGTAATGTGCAAACTGTGGCATGAAATGCTTGACTACTTACCAATGTGCTCTTGAAGCCCAGCAGCCAAGGTATGATTATCAGGAATTTCTAGGTTTGTCTCTCTCATTTTTTGCCATACACAAAGGCAGCAAGTCATTTTGAGCTCCAGTTCTGACACATCACCCCAGGTAGATGGAAAAAGGCGTGTATGCATTGAAAAGGTATTCCTTTTAAAGGCTCAGTTCAGGATGGCGTCACATAAATCTAAACTTAGCACAGATTTTTGTCTTCTTCTTGGTCTACTTTATGTCAGACAGTGGAATGTAGCACAATTTGCAATCCAGGCTCCTCTCACTGACATCATTTATCAGTTCTTAATACCTAACCAAACCAGGCTGTTGCCAGTAATACATATGCAGCATCTTCAAGGCACCTCTGAATTTTGTCTCAGCATTTGACAGACTTGGCCCCTTTTTGATGACAGAGTCTCAACAGAAAAAGAGCAGTCGATGTTACCAGGCATTCTTTGACATCTTAGGCTGACAAATGCATCTGAACAGCTGAAGTTGTAGGATCTGGTGATGGAAAGAACAACATCCTTCTTTCATATCATTATGGAAGAAGGCAAAGAAAGGTCTCAGTCATTTCTCAAGAAACCACCAGAACAGTGGACAAGTAATCCAGTCTTCAACTGACTTTGTGAACTGTTGGGATGCATGGCGGTAGTGAACAACACACATGAAAGAAGAGTAAGTCTCATCGAAAAAGTATATAATGACAATAACAGAAACAATGTATTCTTCGACTGGTCACAAACCATCTCAATAATTTTCCAACTTTATCAAGAACAGTGGTAACGTTGTAGACCTAGAAGCGTTGAACAGCTAGCTGTCTGCTGCTCAGTGCAGGTGACATAAAAAACGTCAAATGGAGTGGCCTCTAAATGCTGTTTATCTTCATTGAAACTGTATGTGTGTGTTATAAGTATGATAAATCATAAAACTAGCCTTTTGCGAACTCAAATCTTTGCGGGACCACCCTAGTGCACATATTTGATTTCTGGGGAGCTTTCCTACTTATGTTAAATGAATAAATCTATTAAAACAGCTATAAAGAAGAAGTGGCAACATGAGCCAAGAAAAAAATTATAAAACTAAATTGCATAACTGAAAGTGTATTGATTAAACAAACTGGAAGCTTATAACAATGAACTGTAATAAACCAACACTTTAGTCACTAGCCAAAGGTTAATGTCAGTTAGATTTTACTATGGGTTTACCAGAGATACTACAAGCCCGGTCTAAGTGGAAGTAATTGGAATATCTTTCATGCATGGTGATTGCATAACATGTTTGCAAACTCCACTTTAATAAATGTCCAACAGCGTGGCTACCCTCCACTGAATGCATCATTTGTACATTTACTGTACTATTTACAAAGAATAATCTGTTTAGTTTTCAAGAACAGAAGACTTTTAGCATACAAGAAATAGGAGGACTGAACAAAACCCCCATCCTGTGGACATTTCCCTGTATTACAACAGGTAACGCGCAGGAATGGAGGAGCTCAGCACAAAGCACGCTCTCCAATCCCATTTCAATAACCTTCCAACAGCATGGCTCCCCTTGCAAAGGCTGAATTTGACCCACTGCGATTGTGCCCTAAGATGATCCGTTTCTACTTTGTTCTTAGTGTGTTTTAAAATTATCTGCATTTATATATGTACCACTTCTGTATTTAGTAATTAATATTATCTATACCTCTGTTTTTACTGATAACTGTTCACAGCGTTTAACGCCTGCACTCAGCAAAGAGCGCGATACATAATATAACTTGTATTGTGCACAATGGAGAGATGCTTCTAGCCATACACCATGGACTAATTGGATGGTCTGGGGCTCCTATAACTCTGTAACAAACTAATGCTGCACTCCATTTGAAGTGGCAAGTCAGAATTTCTAAGTTACTAGTTGGAATTTTGGCTGTTAACAATAATAATACATTTTATTTATACAAGGTGCCTTTCTAAGCACTTGAGGACACTGAACAAACAATAAATAAAGCACATTATAAACAAAACTTAAAACATCAGAAAATATAAAAATTAAAACCAAACAAAGCCACTGTAATCATAAAGAAAAGGCCATTTTAAATAGATGGGTTTTAAGTTCACATTTGAAGGTTGAAAATGATTTGATATTTCTAAGCTCAGTAGGTAGTGAGTTCCAGAGTTTGGGAGCAGAACGGCTGAATGCTCTGCTCCCCATGGTGGTTAGACAGGCGAGAGGGACAGTCAGGTGGATGGAGGAAGAGGATCTAAGGTTACGGGAGAGAATGGCAACATGAAGAAGGTCGGACGGATATGGAGGGGCGAGATTCTGAATGGCCTTAAATATTAACAGCAGATTTTTTAAAATCAATTTGAAACCTATTTAGGAGCCGATGAAGCTGCTGCAAGACCGGAGTACTTTGGTGAATAGACGGGGTCCGAGTAATGATGCGAGAAGCAGAATTCTGTCAAGTGTGAGTTTATCTGACTTTAGATTATGACGTCAATCCAAAATGGCTACATACACCACGAACTTAAGTGAAAGCTGTAGTATTATATTGTTTATCAGCACTTCTGTCCACTTGGGTCTCATTAAATCAGTCGTACACACAGCACTGTCCAACTTCTATCTGTGAACATCATTAGGAAGTAAATATCTGTTGCTGTGACTAAGGTGTTGAAATTTAAACTCCAAGACTGCCAGTTCAACTACGGTGAAAACCCAAGCAAGTCCCTTAACATGTCTGGGCTCCAAATGAAAATAAAAAATTAATCTGTAAACACTTGTAAAGTCAGTTTGGAGAACGGCATCAAAGTGTAAAGGGAACACAATTAAAAATAATCAGGGGTGTTTATTTTCCACAAAATGAAATTTCCCGAATATACGAACACATTCGTATTAAGTAAACACTCCATCCATCCATGCATGTGTTTTGTTGCTTTGAAATCTGCTCTTGTGTACATTTTCATAATATAAAAAAGCTAATTTTTTTTAGGTGGAAGATGAAAGTAGAATTCAGGTGGATTTTTCAGCTTTATAATAATTTTTGGGCAGACTGGTGGCTCCAAGGCTAGGGATCTATGCCAGCAATTTGTAAGGTTGCCGGTTCAAATCCCATAAATTGCCAGAAGTGACTCTAGTCTGTTGGGCCCTTAAGCAAGGCCCTTAACCTGCAATTGATCCATCCTGGGTATGACGTTAATCTGCATCCAGCTCTGCAAGCAGGTCCTCCATCCTGTAGGGAAAACTTGGGGGTTGGTAACAGGATTGGCACTCCAGCCACTGTAAACCAAAACCTCATACTATTCAGTGTGGTGCTGAGGTGTCACCCGTTGCACGGCTGCACTTGGATCCCAACCTGGGTAGTTTGTCAATGTGTTGTAAATCAGTGCAGGCTCCCAACCTCCTCCTTCTAATACTTTTACATTAATAGGCCTGTTTAGCAGATATAGAAAAAAAATGCAGTACATGTAACAATTAGTGATTACCAAACCCCACTGAATTTGCTTTGCCTCAAGTTGGGAAAGGCAAAACAGAAAAAGTTTTGAGTGTATTATGATAGTACAGGGGTCTTTTAGGTGTAACTGAGGGCTGGTGAAGTGTCTCACAGTTTTTTGGAACTGATTCTTATAGCCAAAAATATGAGCTGAGCTGTGAGGCAGCAGAACTAACCACGGTGCAATCACATCTCCTTGAGGTAAAATTAATAAAATTAAAGAGCAGAACAGTACAACATCTTGCAGACAGTGGTAAAAGAAAGCATGAGTTCACTAAAGATTAATTTGCAGGCATTCATCTCTCTCAAACCAAAAAGCACAATTTGTGTTTTTCTTTCCCCCCTCCCCAGAAGCTTTTTCTCATTCATTGTCATTGCCACCAAATTAGCACAATACTGCAGCACGTGAATTCTTCTCTTCCTTCTGGTTGCATCAACTGCACAGCACTCTGAGAAATAGCCTACTACTAGAAGTAGTAGGCTAACATATTACACACAGGACACATACAAGTCAATACAAAAGGACATTACGTTTAAGGCACAAATATACCGGTACACTTCCGTCTGTATGTGTGTCGTGTTTAAATGTACCCAAAGGTTTTTGGCTAATTTCTAGCAAATTGGTAAAACAGTTCTTATTAAATTCGTAAAACAGAAGAAGAATTTCATCTGGTGTACTGGGTGATGCAGCATACCACCCATTCCAGGGGCCAGCATTATAGACACTAGGGGGCTGCTCCATTCCAAATTAGTTGCTACAAAGCAACTATAAAGCATCATGGGATGTTTGGTGGGGTGGTTTGGGAGTATATCCAAGCTGGGCACACAGCAAATTTTTAGGAAAAGATTTGGAGAATCAGGTCACTGCTGAACCCAGCAAATTTGCTGCAAAAGACACTTTGGTAAAATTCGCTGATTGACACTAGTGACGTATACAGTATGCCAGCTACAAATGAACATCTAGACAAGAAAGAAAAAAAAGAGCTCCTTTCCTCATTATCATGTAAATGGTAAATTAATGCAGTTTTATCCAGGTACAGCTTAATACTTTATGCACTGCTAACATCTGTCATATTAAGTTCAAGTTCTCCTTACTCTAGCATACCTTGGCTACAGCACATGATTCGCCTGTTCAAACTGAAAACTGCTTTAGTTATTTTATTCACTGATTCGACTTCTCTTCTTGGTATCCTGCTTTGGAAGGCTTCTACTCCTGCCCTAGAGATGCCGGGAGACTTGTGATTCAACATTACTCAATGTGCTTCCTATTGGCAATGCAGGAGAATACCAATGTGGAGGGTGGCCAGGTGTCCTAGGTCATCAGAGCAGGGACTCTGCCTTGCAGAATTCACCATAGAGGCACCCCAGAAAGTTTACTGTCTCCATGGGTATCTTAGTTATGCTACTGGACATTACATTGACTGTGTTTTAACATAATTTGTGTTATATTGTTTAATAATTTACTTCTAATGCATTATAGCTGTTAAGTATGTGCAGTCTCTGTGCCTTTATTCAATGATGAGCACTATGCAAAAATAAACTCAACAAACTATTTCTATTTGTGAGTAGTAAGGTAGGCACCAGTTAACTCTGCGCAATTTTTACCAGAGAGCGCCTGTCATGAAGAAGCATGGCCAGATGGATGGATCTTTATATGTCCCCCAAAGGGCAATTAAAACTTTACAGAAGCTTAACAAAAAATTACATCTGGGAAGAACTGGATTAAAAAAGGTACCACTTTAGGTCAAGGTGTTGCAAAAATGCATCAATTACTCATCACGATCACTGCGTCTGTGGAAGACTGTTTATTCATTGCCGGGGCAATCGCAGGCTCAGAGCGCTGCAATGGCTTGCCACCGAAGCAATTCAAAGCCGATCTCAGTCGCGGTTTAAGCACCTGTCATCGATGGGTGATGCAAGGAGCATTATAAATGCAGGGAACAGTATAACTTGACCACGACCCTGCTGGACTGCTGTGTCTGTGTATAGCAGAGTGGTAGAAACTACTACAATAAATAACCATGCTGTCCTGTTTGAAGGGGAATAAAGTTGCTTTTGCCAAAGTACTGAGACACAGCCTCGTATTTTGGGGTTCAAGATAGTGAGTCACACGTCACATGGTACCAGTAGTGGGGTCCATGCACCAATGGATCCCCAAGAAGTACAGCCACCCTCAGAGCAAGATGTGCTGCCCTAGATATGTAACACCACCTTAACAACGGCTTCTTTTGGTCTTAATAACACTTATAAAATTATAATTCTGAGTAGATAATGTATTAATATCTATGCAGTGTGGCCTATCGACATGCTGGTAAAATGAGCCGTTAGTATGAAATGTTCACAGGTTTTATACTAAATATGTAATATCAAGAGAAATGTGTCTCAGTTAAGCCACGTCAGACCCTTACAAAGTGAAGGTTTATTAGCAGCTCTCACACTGCAGAGATGAATAAACACTTTACTGATGCTTTTTAAGTGTAACAAGCCTTTCTTAAGGTCTTGTTACATAAAAGTAAATTATGCAATCGATGCAAAACACAATTTAAAGCAGTGTTTCCCAGACTCGGTCCTGGGGCCCCCTGTCACTGCAGGTTTTTGTTCCAACCAGCTTCTGTTTTTAATTGAACTCCTGGGCTAATTAAGTGAACTGATACTTCTCAAGTTCTGTGTTTAGGGAACAATATAGAAATTAGAAAACTAAGTTTGCTAAAAAAATATATATATTAAAATGTACCAAGCTGTCATATAGGAATAATGTATTTTTTTTCTTTTTAACAGTATTTTCAACTTGATTTTGATTCTACTTTTCTAGGTCTTCTAATTGTTTAATTAATTAATTAATTATTTACTAATTAGTGGGTCTGACTCTAAAGAAGTGGCTTTTGACTATTCTGTGTTTGCCTGCGTGTCTGATCTGCTCATTTTTAATTGTCATTATTAAGATACAACGAAGGGGGAAAAACGGCACAGAGAAAGGGCAAAGTATAATGAAATCAATAAAAGAGAGTTAACCATTATAGAAAAAGCAGAAATATTTCTAAATATCTTATAAATGTAAAAATCATGAAGCTAAGCTTTTCTGAATGTCGAAGAAAAAAAAAAAATACCAGCTAATTAAATGAGATCAGTGCTATCAGGTGTTGTCACTGATTAGGAATCTGGTTGGAACAAAAACCTGCAGCCGCAGGGGTCCACCAGGACCGAGTTTGGGAAACACAATTTAAAGTAACATACACATGCACTTGGATCAATTGTACACTCTTCATGTAACAACTGAGGATTTTTATAAACTGTGGGAGAGGTTTCAGCATGGACGTTAGAAAGAGGATGGGAGATCATCATGAACGAATAATGCTCTCTTAACATGCACATACATTTATTCCCCGATATTTTCTTTTCAAATAATGCTTAATACCATCAAATTCTGACTCCCAGCATTTTATCATCAATGTCTCATGAACCAGTAAGCGTTGGGATTCTTAAGGATACTTTAATTTACATTTTCTTTCTAACAGCTCTTTAAGGCAGTATTTAGGAACAAAAGCTTCAAACAAAGTTTGTCACTTGTTGATTATCTGCTGTTCTGAGATTTCAGTTTGGTTTTACAGGAAACAGTAGCATTTGAGAGAAATTATTGTGAAACAATGCTCTTGTTCTTCAGTTTGCATTTGATTAGTTATCTCTTACTTTTTTAGAACAGTTCAAATATCTTAGAATCAAAATAAAAAGATTATCTAAATATAAATTTGTAACTATTGTAATATGTTAATGTGGGCATTAGTACTCAAACGGTTCATCTTTTCTCCCAGCAATAGTTGGGAGAATTTAGTCAAAATGAAAATCCTCCCAAAGCTTTTTTTTCCCTTTCCTTCAGAGTATCCTGTATATACAGTATCAGAAAAATCCTTATTAAAAAAGTAAATAGACACAATGGTAACCACCTTTGATTTTGAATGTAAACACACCATGGATTATCCACATGTAGAGATCAATCACATCCTACTTTTACTATGGTACTGTGAATATACTGTATGTATTGCAAGGTCCTTAGGTAATTATTTAAGTGATCAACGTACACTTTTTACATATTAGAGCAATTTTGAAAAGAACAGGCCATTCATTCAAAAAAGTCTAACAATTCTATTCTCCTAATTTTTCCAAAATAACATCAAATGCAGATTTGAAGGCCATTAAAATCCTTTTCTCTACCACACTAGAAAAGAACAATATTCTATAAATGCTATGAGAACCTGCAAATTGGCAATATGATTCAATACCTTTCACAAACTGTCAAGCTTGCGTGGTCAGTGAGCACATTTACACTGATTACTGTTATTTAATGATCACTTACTAAAATCTGCTAAATTAACATGTCTCCTGCAGGTAACGTGGCACTGTATTCAGAGATTTTTTTCAGGTAAGGAAGACAGAAGTTGTAAGGTAAGGCTGCGATACTTGAACTAATCATGGCCCCAAAATTGGAGACGTGTTGCACGTTGACTAGCACATGAACAGAAGTGCACCATACTCTGTATATGCGAAAACACGCACACTGTAAACTCTATAAACCTGTGAAAATTACATGCAGGGCAAGATCAAACTTGTGAGTGATGTCAAGTGGTGTTTGCATCACTAGGCCACATGTTTTAGGTCACTTGGTTATTTACTCTGTCTATAGTTGTGTTTTAAGAAAAACTTTCTAACGTTTGTGCAACGTTTGCTCTTAACAAGCTTCTAAGAGAGTCCCCATGTTCTTGTTAAAGAAGACATTTAAATGTAACAGCTGGGATCCCTTTTATATATTTTTGTAAACTAGGGGGCTTTGCCCCCAGCTTGCTTCGCTCACCAACCCCCCAGCCTGAGCTACGCACCAGCCACTTCACGTATATGGATTTCACTTTCACTAAACAACAAATCTTTTAATTCTCGCGGATACGCCTCTTCATTGGGAAGAAACACTACTTTTCCCTGATGGCAACAGGAATTAGACGGTCTACAAGTCTCCAACTTAAAGTTTAAATCCAAACAATATATTGGATCTCTTTTCGCAGTTCCGTTATTTCACAGAGTAATAATTTTCATTTGTTTGTGCTAATGTGATCTTTACTGTCATTTTTTTGAGACTTTAATTATCTCTAACCTGCTCTGCATGTGTATTGCAGCAACGTTTCTGAATACTTTACGACATTCTACATTGTCATCTACTCTTTTGTCTTTTATTTTTGTCCCCTGGCTTGGTTAAATCTCTTGGGACGCGGGACATGAAAGTATCTCTCTGAAAAAGTCATGTCTCGTTCCAGGCTGAAAAATCTCGTCACAGGATTTTTTTATTATTATAATAGAGAGACATTTCAATCATGTCACCTCATAGCTCATACCACTCAGCAAACAATTTACCCAATTTGCTCTTCTCAGGACTTTCTCTAGCACTGGCACATATTTTTTTTGTAGCACAGGGACCAAAACTGCTTAGTATTCAAGGTTAGACCTTATTAGTGCATGAGAAACCTTAAGCTCATACCAGTGAAACTTAAATAAAACTTGTAGTCATACCAATGTTTCTCAACCTTTTTGTTGTCATGACCCACTTTTTCCCCCATTAATAACTGCCTTTGCTACCCATCAAGGTAGGTCGTGTCCTCTTTGTTTTAACAAACTCAACAGTCAGAGCAGAGGAACAAGCACAACCGGCGGAATGGTGACCCACTACCACTATAAACGATGGCAATTCGTGACCCACCAGTGATGGGTCACAGCCCAGTGGTTGACAAAACACTGCTCTACATGTATAGACAGCAAGCTTGATATAAACGGCATTGTGTGATAGATAGATGACTATATAACACCTAGATTAAAGGCACTATATAATAAATAGATGTGAAACGCACTATATGATAGATAGGTTTTATTTCCCCCATTTGACTAACATCTGTTACACCCCTTAAATGATAAGTTTGGTGTTTTTCAAGTTGAAGTTATTTCTTTATAAATCTGGCATATATGCATTTTCCACACAAAATAGTGTTCTTTACGAATTTTCTAAATTTTTTATAAAATCTCTTGCCCTCACTGGCTCTTTACAACATAGGGCAATGGGGCATCACCAGAAAATAAAACGCTTTGACCCCAGTGTTTAAACCAGTTTGCACCCACTGCATCTTGAAATCTCGTATCATAAAGTTTAATCAGTAGTTTCTCATATTGCGACTGTAACAAAAGTTTTCTGAAAGTCAAGATTATATCTTATGAGCCTCTCTAATGGTATACCTTTGATTTCCCTACTTTAGCATTTAAATTTTTCTTTTTCATATAATTTAAATGATTATTTCCATCTCCACCTCATAAATTGTTAAACAAAAAAAACTGGTATTACAGTACTGGACTATTTTTTTTTTTATTTGCTTAAAAAATGTTGAAAATTTCAAAGGATTTCTAAATGTGTACTGCAGATAATTACTTTATGCCTTTATTTATAGTAGGATTGACGAAAGCAATGCAGTATTCAATGGCTGCTCAAGTCATTCTTTACATAGCTTTCAGTTCATTCAAAATGCTGCTGACAGAATATTTACAAAGAACAAGAAAATACTAACACATAACACAAAACTCCAGTTCTTAAATCCTTACATTGACTCCCAGTTAAGTTTAGGGCAGATTTCAAAATCCTCCTATTAACATATAAAGTCTTAAATGGCCAAGGTCTGGCTTAATTATCTGAACTTATCATGACTTACAAACCAGAACATACATTAAGATCTCAAGATGCTGGTCTGCTTACGATTCCAAGAATTAATAAAATAACAGTGGGAGGTCGAGCTTTTAGTTACAGGGCCCCTAAACTGTGGAATGGTCTGCCCGCTACTATAAGAGATGCCCCTTCAGTCTCAGCTTTTAAATCCTGGCTATAGTAGAGATGCTCATGAGCTGTGCATACTGCATCTGTTAGTCATGTGTACAGAAATATAAGTAATACAATACTATTCTGTTTCTCTTTTCAACATCTGGATGTGGCACTTGTTGCCCACTGCTCTCCTGTACATTGAAAAGTCATCTCAGATAAAGGAGCACTGGAATCATCGGATGGAAAGTTTCACCCATCAAATGGGACAGCCAGCACAAATTCCACTATAGAAAACCCAGGAGCGGGTAGGCAGCCATTAGCTTAGGTCTCCAGGATGGCGACTTTATGTTTGACTTTCGCTATTTACAATTTTAATCCTCCTCACTGTCAACTGCCCATAGTTCATCTGTTAATTAATGGACACATATTGTTGGTCTCCATTCATGTTTAATCAGTTTCCACCTTTTTCTTTGTACATTTCAACAAATCTGCATTTATACAGTATGGATAGCAGTTCTGCATTTATTAGTTGGTATCTTCTCTACCCGGATTTTAACCGAAAATTGTTCAGGTCGTTCTGCCCCAGCACTCAGTGAAAATGCTACGAAAAAAACAAAGTTGAACTGTAATCTGTGTATAATAAATCTAGAATGGCCAGGGGCACACTGGTCCAATTCATAGCCACTACAATGCGTTACGGTGTCAGAATTCACAACATGATGTGTGACAAGTTTACCACTGATGGTTTTATAACCGTTGAAAGAGAAAGGCCTAAGAGGTTTATGGACGTGTTGAGAGAGGACATACAGGTGATGGTTGTGACAGATCAAGATGATCCGCAGTGGCAACCCCTAACGGGAAAGAAGAAAAATGATGTAACAGCCTATGCACGTTACTTTTCAATATTACTGTATAAACTACAAATTGAAAGTGATGTCGCAAGCGTAACGAGACAAAGTTCACATGGAGGCTTTTATAAAAGTGGAGTACAAGTAGAGAAACCGGATGAGATCGGAGGTTTGGGTGAACGATAATCGTGAATTCACAAATCCGCTACTACCCCTTGGCATATAAAACGCCAAGAACTCTCGGCGTGGCGGACAAATCGCCTGGACCGCAAACTAAGGTGTTCCCTGCAGGTTGTGTAAACTTAAGACCCGAGTGCAAATGAAAATGAAAACTGCTGTTGTACCAGTCGCTGAATTACAGTACGCTTTGAATCTCTTTTGTGAACTTCACTTCCCTCTGTCTCGCGACTTTTTCTCTTACCTAAACGTATAATTCTGCATTGAACTAACTAACAAAGCTTCCCTGCAATTAATCAGATCTTACGTTAAGCGGTTGAAGTTTTCACTTCCTTTTTTCCCTTACTTTCTCTTTCTATAAATCCGTAAAACAGCCCGCAGGCCGTAGATGAACCTCGACTCTTTGACTGCTTTCCTACCTGATGGACCCCGCTTCAGACGGATCTCCAATGTATGCACATCGCTCTCCACTCCGCCGTTCATGTCAGCCTGAGGTCGGGTTACCCGAACGACTCTCAGTTTTTTTTTTTTTTTTCTTAGCGCTTAGCTCAGCTCGCAAGATAGTCAAGGTGAAGTTAATAAAGCAGTCCCACACGAAAGCTCCTGGCACTGAACGCCGGGAAGTGTAGTTACGCTGCCGCTAAAGTTCAGAACTACAACTCCCAGAAGGCTGCACGCGGAACACATGTTGGTCACGTGGTGGACTGAGCGCACGTGTTAAAATGGGGAGGTAGAATAAAAGGGTCATTCGGGTCAACCCTCCCTCACTTGTCTGTCATGTTTAAATGATCGGATTCTGATCTATAATTTGATTTCTACGGAAGCGTATTAGGGCCACGTTGAAAAAAAAAATACGGACACAGGGAGGAAAACAAAATCTAAATGTCGATATTAAAGTCGACATGTTGACTTTATTCTCGACATTTCCACTTTATTCTCGACATTTATGTCGAGATTAAAGTCGACATTTCCACTTTATTCTAGTAGTTTATTTTGTCAGTAGAATGTCGCAAACTAAACTTCGTCTTAAAATGAATGTTTAATTTACTAGATTTTCTCAAACCCCGTCATAAATTAATGTAGCACATTAAATGCTTTATATTAAGTGTTCCCTGACTCTGTTCTTAATCTCTATCCGCTTGTTAAACAGACTTCCTCTTGCACTGAGAAACGCCGGCAGCGATCGCTTCACATTGACTTCATGATATTCCTGCTCTATGAAAATTCAGAATACTAGAATTAACACTTGATATCTTTTTCACGATGAAATGCATTAAAGCATGTATTAAATACGGGTGGCGGGGGCCATGGTGGCGTGGCTGTAGTGCTGCTCCCTTGCATTAAGGGGTCCCCAGGTGTATGTTCAGTGTAGAGAACTTTATGGCAGGTGTGACGAGGCTCCAAAAACTGGATAGAGGAATGGGTATCGCACAAGTTTAACTTAAATATTGTGTAAATGTTGGGTTCGTGATGTGGTGATCGGAGACACGAACGCAGAATTCAATGGATGTTCTTCTGAGCGGGCTTTCTTTATTGCTTGCCTGCTGTCTCTATCTGACGTACTAAACCTCCAGTTCCTATCCTTGCCTTTTCTTTCTCCACATAACCAATCACTACACGATAAACGTCTTTGTGAAATTAAAACTAGTTATAATCTTAGACCTCAGAGTTTTCAGAACTTTAAATGTATTAAAGCATGTGGGGGCATTAAACCAAATATTTACACAATATTTAAGTTAAACCTGTGCGATACCCATTCACATATCCAGTTTTTTGGAGCATCGTCACACCTGCCATAAAGTTCACTACACTGAACATACACCTGGGGACCCCTTAATGCAAGGGAGCAGCTCTACAGCCACGCCACCGTGCCCCCGCCACCCATGTTTAATAATGCTTTAATGCATT
This sequence comes from Polypterus bichir lapradei, assembly GCA_026402145.1. Taxonomy (NCBI): domain Eukaryota; kingdom Metazoa; phylum Chordata; class Cladistia; order Polypteriformes; family Polypteridae; genus Polypterus; species Polypterus bichir. Next base: position 15,780,914 of record JANRMT010062798.1, read on the forward strand.
TCATCGTGAAGAAGATATCAAGTATTTATCTTAGTATTCTGAATGTTCTTAGAGCAGGAATATCATGAAGTCAATGTAAAGCGATCGCTGTCTGCGCCTCTCAGTGCAAGAGGAAGTCAGTTTAAGAAGCGCATAGAGATTAACAACTGGGTCGGGGAACACTTAATATAAAGCATTTAATGTGCTACATTAATTAATGACGGGGTTTGAGAAAATTCTAGTAAATTAAACATTCATGTTAAGATGAAGTTTAGTTTGCGACATTCTACTGACAAACTATTAGAATAAAGTGTAAATGTCGACTTTAATCTCGACATTTAGATTTTTTGTTCTTCACTGTGTCCGTATTTTTTTCCATCGTGGCCCTAATACGCTTCCGTACTTCCGTAGATTTCTAAACTACTTAAAAACAATTTTATTTTATCACGGTAAAAGTGCTACCAGACTACTAGCACCGTGACATTTTTTTGTTTTTAATATGAAGCAATAATATAATACTGCTCTAATTTATCACATTCTTGACAAGTAATACCTCTGTGTTAATGTCACTTTTAACCTATTTGAATAATTTTTAACATGAAAATCCTTCATTGAGTTGTGTTTAAATAGCAGCAACCTGGAGGGTTATACTTCAACTCCATTAATAATTTGTTAGTCTTCAGTGGTCGATAAGCATGTTTACTTTTATTACTGTTATTTCACAATCTTTTTCAAATCTGCTAAAATTATATATTTCCTAATGAAAGATTGTGCGGTCAACTGCTTTCTGAAATATTTCAGGTACGGAAGACAGAGATTTTGAGGTAAGGAGATACTGTATATATATTTTACTTCAATTTGTAATGCTGTTTAGCCATAATTATTTTAAAGATCTCTGAGCCATTTTCATGCGTGAAATTTATGCAGTATTAATATATGTTGTTATTGTTGTTCTATGCACTAATCGTGGTATTGAAAATTGTGACGTGTTGATTAAGACTTTTTCACTCTAGTAAATACACATGACAATATTGACCCGATAAACATGTCCATCATCCATATCTCTGTTCATCTATCCAGTTTCCAAAATACTGTTTTTTCAACACAGTATTGCAGGTTGTCAGGTTAACATTTACAGTGCACCATCTATTGGAGTGCATTTTGTAATGCATGTAGTAATAAAATCATTACATTTTATCTATCCAACAGATGGCACATCACAGACATTGGTAGTAATAAAATGCCATCTGTTGGAATGACAAATGTAATACAAATGTTTCTGTTATATGCCATTTGGTATGGAATTCATAAAAAAAAGTGTTAGTTTGTGATGTGCCATCTGCTGGGATGGCAGAGATGTGGCAAACTGGACAGACATAGAGATTATGATGCTCTCTCTGAGTAACAGTCTACAACTTACCGGTTTTACACTATGGTGTGTTATGCCACTGTAGAAAGTGAGCTTACACTGCCTTTAGACTTTTACACTGGCTATTTTATTAAACACTAGCTGTGCTGCTCATCTAACACAGGTTGACATCTAAGTAGTCAATGTAGAAAAAACATTAATATTTGCAGTGCACCTTCAGTTGAACTGTATTTTGTAATGCATGTAGTACTAAAATGCATTGCACTTTACATTCCAACAGATGGTGCATCACAAACATTTGTAGTAATTAAATGCATTACTACAAATGTTTGTGATGTGCCATCTATTGGAATGACAAATGCAGTGCATATGTCTCTGTTATATACCATTTGGTATGGGATTCGTAGAATCAATGTTAATGTATGTGATGTGCCATCTATTGGAATGACAGAGACATAGCAACCGGACAGACTCTTTTCTTTTTATTAAGGTGGCTAGAAATGGAGTGCAGAGCCTTATTTCTAGTTTTGAAGGGCTTTACATTACTGACTCAGACCCAGATGTACTGGATCTGACACATCCTCCTGCTGGAGCAGAATTAAGTAGAGTTGCTCAGACAGATGGGTTGAAGTTATGGGGAAACAGCGCCAAGCTTATCATAGTAGAACATTTGAAATGCTTTGACGAGACCTGGCAATTCAGTCCTACTGGCTCAAACTTAGTCACTTCATTTCTTCAAAATATCAAATCAAGATTTTTTTTTTAATAATTTTATTAATTTTATTGAAATCACACAATATTCCATACAAATAGATAGATTTTTACAAAAATAGGACAGAAAAGAAATCAACCCCCACCCCTGAGAAAGAGAGTATGGCCAGCAGAGTAAAACTTAAAGGTAGTAAAAATAAGTAAATAGATGAATTAATAAGTAAATAAAGATAAATGCAGAAGAAAAAGACAAGGGGAGAGAATCTGCTTCCTCAGTGCTTTAAATGCTTATTCTAAACTGTTATTGATTAGATCCTGCCAGGTTTTGAAAAATTTCTGCACAGATCCTCTAAGTGAGAATTTGATCTTTTTTCCAATGGTAAGCAGAGAGCTGAGGAGACTTCGTGCCAGCAAAGCAGCGGGTCCAGATGTTGTATCGCCACGAGTGCTGAAGGCCTGTGCGTTGGAGCTGGGGAGTCCTCTACAGCGCATCTTCAACCTGAGCCTGGAACAGGGGAGAGCCCAGAGGCTTTGGAAAACTTCTTGCATCACCCCAGTCCCAAAGGTATCACATCCTAGTGAGCTGAATGACTTCAGGCCTGTCGTACTGACATCACATGTGATGAAGACCATGGAGCCACTGCAGCTTCAGCACCTGAAGCCACAGGTCCGCCACGCCCTCGATCCTCTGCAGTTCGCATACCAGGAGAAGGTGAGAGTAGAGGATGCCATCATCTACATGCTACACCAATCCCTCTCCCACTTGGACAGAGGCAGTGGTGCTGTAAGAATTATGTTTCTGAACTTCTCTAACACCTTCAACACCATCCAACCTCTGCTCCTTAGCGACAAGCTGACAGAGATAGGAGAAGATTCATACCAGGTGGCATGGATCGTGGACTGTCTTACAGACAGACCTCAGTATGTGCGTCTTGGGAACTGCAGGTCTGACATTGTGGTCAGGAGTGCCGCAGGGGCCTGTGCTTCTCCGGTCCTGTTCAGCCTATATACATCAGACTTCCAATATGACTCGGAGTCCTGCCATGTGTAAAAGTTCACTGATGACACTGTTATCATGGGCTGCATCAGGAGTGGGCAGGAGGAGGAGTATAGGAACCTAATCAAGGACTTTGTTAAATGGTGCGACTCAAACCACCTATGACTGAACACCAGCAAAACCAAGGAGCTAGTGGTGGATTTTAGGAGGCCCAGGCCCCTCATGGACCCCGTGATCATCAGAGGAGACTGTGTGCAGAGAGTGCAGACCTATAAATACCTGGGAGTGCAGCTGGATGATAAATTGGACTGGACTGCCAACACTGATGCTCTGTACAAGAGAGGACAGAGCCGACTATACTTCCTTAGAAGGCTGGCATCCTTCAACATCTGCAATAAGATGCTGCAGATGTTCTATCAGACAGTTGTGGCAAGCGCCTTTTTCTATGCGGTGGTGTGCTGGGGAGGCAGCATAAAGAAGAGGGACGCCTCACGCCTGGAAAAAGTGGTGAGAAAGGCAGGCTTTATTGTAAGCATGGAGCTGGACAGTGGTGGTGACATCAGTGGTGGAGCGACGGACGCTGAGCAGGCTACTTTCAATCAAAGAGAATCCGCTGTATACGCTGAACAGGATCATCTCCAGACAGAGGAGCAGCTTCAGCAATAGACTGCTGTCACTGTCCTGCTCCACTGACAGACTGAGGAGATTGTTCCTCCCCCACACTATGTGACTCTTTAATTCCACCTGGGTGGGTAAACGTTAACACTATACAAGATTATAGACTGTTATACCTGCCTCACACTCTCCACCTTGCATTTTTTAACTTGCACTGCTTTTTTTTATTGCTCTTTAATTAATATTGTTTTTATCAGTATGCTGCTGATGGAGTATGTGAATTTTCCCTTGGGGATTAATTATTAATTAATTAATTATCTAATTTCAAATAATATACTGTATAACATCAGTTACCCACTGACTTAAAAGAGCAGAGTTAGTATTCTTCCAGTTGAGCAAGATAAGTCAACATGCCAATAGTGAAGTAAAGGCGATCACAGTTTGTTTGTCCTTCTCCACTTTAAACCCATCTGGAAGTACACCAAACACAACTGTTAGTGGATTAGGAGGGATTGTGACACCAAGGCTGTCTGAAAGGCATTTAAAGATTTTGGTCCAGAATGATGTTAATTTGCCACAGGCCCAAAACATGTGACCCAGTGAGGCTGGAACTTGACTGCAGCGTTCGCAGGTTGGATCTTGCCCTGGAAACATTTTGGACAATTTTAAATGAGACAGATGTGCTCGATATATAATTTTGAGTTGAATAATTGTATGCTTTGCACATATGGCGCTCGAATGAATTCTCTGCATTGCTACCTTCCACTCCTTTTCTGATATGTTGAGTGAGAGATCTTTTTCCTATTGTCCTCTTGGATCTTTGGAAGGGAGGGACTGTAAAATAATTTTATGTATTGCAGAAATGCTGTCTGAGTCCTCAAGACTGAAAAATATTTTTTCCAGTAGAGAGGGAGGTGGGAGGTGAGGAAAATTGGGCAGGTTTTGTTTAACAAAGTTTCTAATTCGAAGGTAGTGAAAGAAATGTGTTGCTGGAAAGCTAAATTTGGAATGTAATTGTTCATAGGATCCAAAGACGTTTTCTGTGTACAGATATCTAAGTGATTTAATCCCTTTGTTTTTTCCAGACTTTAAAAACTGCATATGTTTGAGAGGGTGGAAAAAGGTGGTTCTCATGCCTAGGTACCACAGATAAAAGCTTCTCTATCTTAAAATACTTCCTATATTGGTTCCATATTCTGATTAAGTGAAGCAAACTAGGGTTGTTAGTATATTGGCAATAACTTGCATTTATTGGGGTACAAAGCAAGTAATATAAAGAAGTATTGCAGGATTTGATTTCTATTGAGGACCAGGCCTGTGTTTGTTCGTCTATTTGTGTCCATGTCCAGGTTTTTACAGCTTGTATATTTGCTGCCCAGTAATACAACTGAAAGTTAGGCAGAACCATGCCACCTTCCACTTTAGGTCTTTGTAGGGTTGCTCGTTGGATACGTGGATGTTTTGAATTCCAAATAAACGAGGTTATGGTTGAATCTAATTTCTTAAAAAATGATTTATTGATGTATATTGGAATGTTTTGAAATAAAAGGAGAAGCTTCGGAAGGATATTCATCTTAACGTTAATTCTTCCAGCTAAAGTAAGATGAAGGGTTGACCATCTATCCAAGTCTTGCTTAATTTTTTTCCATACAGACGGCGAAATTTTGTTGATAAAGAGCTTTACGTCTACTTGTGATGTTTACCCCTAGGTATTTAAACTGATCTGCAATGATAAAATGGAAGATGTCCAATCTAATATTGTGTGCATGAGAATTCACTGGAAAGAACACACTTTTAGTCAAATTAATTCTGAAACCAGAGATCTTTTGAAATTCTGTTAGTGCTATTAGGAGCACATGCACTGCAGTATTTTGTGTGTCTGATATATACAGTACCATATCATCTGCATATAGAGAAATTTTCTGTTCAATTCCTTCTCTGATAATCCCCTTTATCTCATAAGCATTTCGACAGTGAACTGCCAGTGGCTCAATGGCGATTGCGAAAAGCAGTGGTGACAAGGGACATCCTTGTCTGGTACTACGTTCTAGTTTAAAGTAGGCTGAATTAATGTTGTTAATACAAACTGAAGCTTCTGGATTGGCGTACAGTAGTTTGACCCATGCACATATGTTCGTGCCAAACCCAAATTTCCCCAATGTAGTGAAAAGGTAGTTCCATTCAATCATATCAAATGCTTTTTCTGCATCCAACGATATCATCATCTCTGGGTTCTTTGACTTTGTGGGCGAATATATTACATTAAACAGGCGTCAAAGATTGGAAGCTAAGTGTTGACCTTTAATAAATCCAGTTTGATCTTGTGATATTACCGAAGGCAGCACTTTCTCAATCCTTCTAGCTAGGACTCTGGAGAGTATCTTAACATCATCATTCAGAAGTGAAACTGGTCTGTATAATACATATTGTAATAAGTCCTTATTTTGTTTAGGAAAGAGGGTGATTAATGCTTGGCGAAAAGTTTGAGGTAGAATTTTATTGTCTCTAGCTTCTGTAAAAGTTGCTAATAAAAGGGGAACTACCTGAGTGGAGAATTTCTTATAAAATTCGACAGGGTAGCCATCAGTGCCTGCTGCTTTCCCACTCTGAAGTGAGTTTATAGCATCTAGTAATTCTGATTGCGTCAAAGGTTTATCCAATTCCTCTGCACTGAGAGTATCTATTTGTGGTTATCTGTGATGCATCCAGAAATGCATTAGATTGTGTCTTGTTTTCTTTAAACTCAGTAGAATATAAGGACTTGTAGTAGCCTCTAAATGTGTGCATTATATTTTTATGGTCAATCATTTTGTCTCTGTTTGTGTTGGTGATTGCTGGGATTTCATTGTAAACTTCTTGCTTGTGGATTTGTTGAGCTAAGATCTTATTAGCTTTCTCTCCATGTTCATAGTAATGATACCTCGATTTAAAAATTAGTTGTTCAGTTTCTTTAGTTGTTAAGAGGTTGAGCTCTGAATGCAGAGCCTCACTTGGACACCTGGCATGGTCTTGATCTATTCTAGTAATTTCACTGGTTAGCTCTGATACCATCTTAGTTTCTAATTTATTTCTGTAGGAAAGATATAAGATAATCTGTCCTCTTAAGAAGGCCTTCAGGGTTTCTCAGGGTATTCCTGCAGTACCTACCTACTCTCTACCACACCTACTTGGTAATTAATTCCATGAGTGTTTTGTCAGTTTTGACATTTTAATAATATAAACTAGCTGTGCTACCCATCTAAGACGGCTTGAGTTCTAATTAATCAACGGAGACCTCGGTGTTAATGTTTGCAGTGCACCTTCTATTGGAATGTATTTTGCAATGCATGTAGTAATAAAACACACTGCATGTGTCTTTCCAACAGATGGCACATCATAAAGATTTGTAGAATAAAATGACAAGTGCAATCCATGTCTCGTATGTCTATACACGTGCATATGTAAAAGCGGTGTTGATGTTTGTGATGCACCATCTGTTGGAATGACCAAGAGATAGCAACCAGACAGACTGACGTGTATCCTTTTATTAAGGTGAACAAAAAGTTAAATTTGCATATGATACTAAACTAGGTGGAAGGGCATATAATGTAGAATCACATGAATTGTTACTAAGTGACCTGGGCAGAACTGTGGCAAATGAAATTTCATGTCAATACATGTAAGGTATTATACATAAGGAGTAAAAATGTTAGATTTGAAAATGCAATGGGCAGTGTGAAACTTAAAAGTGCACCTTATGAGCATGATCAAGCAGTCATAGTGGACTCATCACTATCAAGAAAGAGAATAGGATGTTAAGTTCAGTATCACGATATGTGAAATACAAGTCAAGGGAGGTTACACTTACATTATATAACACATGAGTGAGGCCTCAGCTGAAGTACCATTCACAGTTTGGGTCTCCATATTACATAAAGACATGGTAGCACTATAGAAAGTCAACAGAAGAGCAAGTGGACCGATTAGAGGGCTGTGAGGTATGAGCTATGAGGATAGCCGATTGATTTATGACCACTTATGTTAGGCAGAATGCCCAGTGGGGGCTGGTGGGTCTTTTGGCCCCTTAAACCCCTGTAGATTTTGTTTTTTTTCTCCAGCCTAGCTGGAGTTTTTTTTTTTTTTTTTCTGTCCTCCTGGCCATCTGACCTTGCCTTTTTTGTTGTTACTTATTCTTTAATATTATTGCCTAATTTTAGTTGTTTTTCTTTACTTGTTACGTTCTCTTTGTCATCTTATAAAGCACTTTGAACTGCACTGTTGTATGAAAATGTGCTATAGAAGTAAATGTTGTTGTTGTTAAGACTAAGGGAAGTTTTACAGTTTCAGCAAACTGCCATAAACAGGTGACAAGTTTAAAGTGTTCAAATTTATGAAGGGAATTAATGTAGAGGATCCTAGGTGTTCCTCAGCAAGAAGACGGGGATACAGATGGAAACTGGTCAAGGGCAGAATTCACACAAAATTCAAAAAGTTTTTTCTTCACAAAGAGAACAACAGATACATGCACTTTGTTGCCAAGGAGCGTGCTAGACAGTAGGTCTTTGGAGACCTTCACGACTCAACTTGATGTTTATTGGAGAAATTAGGGAAAGAGGACTGATTAGCTTTTTGGGACTGAATGGCCCGTTCTCATCAAAACTCCTCTAAAGGTTATTTATTAATACAAAATGAACTTTATGTATAAACAGAACTGAAAACATCTTAACAACATCACTGCCATGCGTTCCATTCTATTAGATCAAATGCAACAATCAAAAAAAAAAAACTATATATAAAATTAGAAAATTGCAATTTTGACTTACAGCTAAATTAAGCAGGTTTTTCTTCCAAATGTCTGGTTAAAAAAAGTTCACAACATACTATGAAGTGTTCTCACTTGGAAAATTTATTTATAACTATACAAGTGAAGATATTAGAGATTTAAGACATGGTACACATAATAAAAAAAACAAAACTTTTTTTTTATTTTACATCTTTTTACTCATGAACTGTACCAAACTTTAAAAATGAACATCTTCTGAAAACAAAAATGTAAAAATACCTCTGTACATTAACTGTATAAACAGCACTCTCAAAACAGAATGCCTGAAGCTTAAGACAACCGTCTTATAGTTCAAAATGTAATGAAATGCTCATGTAAATCTTTTAGTTTATGGTACACAAGGATCACGGGAACAGTACTGCTTCTTCATCTTGGTGGTGCAAAATGAAAGCCAACAAAGGACTAACATATTAAGTTAGTAAGATTCCAGAATGTTCCTGGGCCGGCTCACTCTTTCATATTACCATCATTCTATAAGGACACCAGGTCTGACTGAAGACATTAGCCACACATAAACCTCTGTGTTCACTTATATTATCAAATATTGCAGTCAGCTCAGTTTTAGAATGTGCTTCGCTACAAGACAATGTAACACTTAGTGATCCATAATTAATTAACAGTCAACTTTAAATATATGAAACTCCATTCAGCCAATCTTTTGCTTGTTTGGACTCTTATGACATTAGTTATTACTAACATATTTCATGATCACCTTAGGTTAAAAAAATAAATAAATAATAAACAAACAACTGTGCTATAATCAGATGCCAGATTTCTGTTAGAAATAAATCTTTAAGGATTCTACAATAAACCCCACAGCATTGATGGCGATGTACCTTTGGCTGCCAGAATATATTTTTACAGCTGATAGGAACACCACGGTGAAGGACTCACATGGGATTTGTTCCCCTGTGGCCTGCAGGCCCTCCAGATAATAAGGACAATGTTGTCAGACACTTGGCCCCTACATGGTAGTCTCATCATTGCAGCCTTGCTCGTTTTTCTGGCGGTCCCTTGGTGGCTGGAGCTTGCGGAGTGGTTTTGGCAGGATCTCGCTCTTCCTGCTTCACTGTGTCAGCTGGTGGCTCAGGTTCTTTTTTAACCTCCACTACAATAAAAAAAAAAAAAAATACTGTTTCATCAACTGCATGTTCTTTTTAACATACTTAACTCAATGTCTTTATTGATTTTTTTTTTTTTCTTAAAACTAGTACTACCCATGTAAGATGCCTTGAAATCAATGTAGACATCAGTGTGTTCAGCATTAATGTTTGCAGTCCACCATCTACTGGAATTTATTTTGTAATACATGAACTAATAAAATGCACTGAATTTGTCATTCCAACAGATGGTGCATCACAAACATTAGTGCTGCTTTTACAAATCCTGTACCAAATGGCATATAACAGAGACACAGCAATCAGACACACAGACTCAGACACTTGTTCTTTTATGAAGGTGGATTGGTACATCACAAGTTTCCTAAGAATACAGCAGGCATTTATCAATGTTGATCTTAATTAGTGGAACATGGGGGACCATCACTTATCTTTGGAATGTTGCAATTTCTTTGAGTGATTACTTTATGTTAAATCTTTCTCCACTCACCAGACAGGTAGGAGTAAGTGGGATCTGATCAGAATAAAATGTATTACTGTTTGTCTTACTGATCTGTAAGGTATGCACTGTAACGAAACACAGATTTCGATAAAATTAAAAAGCAGTATGTTTGCCTTGCTGACTTTACTGATCACCAACGCCCAGCTGGTGTATTTGCTATGCTATCAAGAGTGTATCACTATGAGGGACTCTAACTGTGCAAAGGACATATATCACAGAGACACCTGAACAATGAAACAAGTGTACACTCCTTCCAAATGTACCTGTGGACTCTTCTTTATGACAATGTAACATCTCCAGCTCTTGAAATGAAAAGAACTGGGAGGCACTTCTGATTTCTACTTATGGTTCTGAGGCTGATCTTGCATTAAACCTAACAGGTAAACAGTAATAAAGTGTATTACCTCATGTTACATCTGGTAGTTGATGGTACTTATATTGACCTGAATACGTTGGAAATCTTTGGCACATGCAAGCTTTTTTTCACCAGTTTGAATAAGAAAACTAAGCCTGTGTGATCAAAAGATCCTTTCATTGTAAACTGCTTCTACTAATGGGGTACACTACCTGATGAAAAATAATTATGTAAGATTTTTCCCCCATATAAACAAAAAAAAAGGTCTTCACCTTAAAAAGAAAAACGTACAATTAGGGCCTTAAGTATTTGGACAGTGACACAATTTTAGTAATTCTGGCTCTGTGCAGCACCACAATGGATTTGAAAGAAAACAATCAAGATCTGATTGAAGTGTAGACTTGCAGTTTTAATTTAAGGCATTTAACAAAGACACTGTATGACCCATTTATATATATGGTCTCCCCATTTTCAGGGGCTCAAAATTATTTGGAGAAACATAATCATAAATATAAAGATCATTTTTGATATTTGGTTGAATATCCTTTACAGTGAATGACTGCCTGAAGTCTAAACCCATGGCCATCTCCAAGTACTGGGTTTCCACCCTAGTGATGCTTTGCTAGGCTTTTACTGCCACTGTCTTCAGATGCAGCTTGTTCTTTGGACTTTCTGTCTTAAGTTTTGTCTTCAGCAAGTAAACTGCATGTCCAGTTGGGTTGAGGGCAGCTGATTGACTTGGCTTTTGAAGCATATTCCACTTCTTTGCCTTAAGCATTTGGTTTGCCGTCCCATAATGTTTGGCTCATTGTCCATTTGTACTGCGAAGTGTTGTCCTATCAGTTTTGCAGCATTTCTCTGAATCTGAGCAGACAGTATAGCCACCCTGGACACTTCAGAATTCATCCTGCTGCTTCTGCCAGCAGTCACATCATCAATAAACACCAGTGACTGACTTCCATTGGCACTCAGGCATGTCCATGCCATAACACTGCTTCCACCAAGTTTCACAGATGATGTGGTATGCTACAGGTCAGGAGCCGTTTCTTCTTTTTTGCACACTCTTCTCTATCCAGCATTCTAGTACATATTGATCTTATTTCATTTGTCCAAAGAAAATTGTTTTAAAACTGATTTTTTTAAATATTATCTGGCAAAGATAACCTCGGGGAGAGTATTCTTGGTTTGTCTAAATGTGGTGAAGGGGTTCATCTTCACCAAAGACAGAATTCTGCCATCATCCAGCACAGTTGTTGGTTTTCCAGATCTTCTGGAGCTGCCGAGTTCACCAGTGCTGTCCTTTTTAAGAATGTACCCGATGGTTGATTTGACCACTCCTGGTGTTTCCGTTATCTCTCTAAAAGGTTGGTTTAGTTTTCTCAGCCTAATGATAACTGTTTTTACTTGCATGGACAGCTCTTTAGACCTCATATTGAGATTTCATGGTGACAGCTTCCAAATGCAAATTCCACACTTGGAATCAACTGCAGACCTTTTACTTGCTTAATAGTTAATGAAATAATGAGGGACCTGCGTACACCTGGCTATGGAACATCTTTGTCAGTCAAATGTCCAAATACTTTTGAGCCCGTGAACATGCCGGGTGGACAACCATATATAAAAATGGCTGCCCTTCCTTAATGGCTTATAGCTTATACAATATTTTTGTTAAACCCTTTGTATTAAAGCTGAAAGACTACACTTCAATCATGTAATGATGTCTTCATTTCAAATTGTGGTGGTGTACAGAGACAACATTATGAAAGTTGTGTCACTGTCCAAATACTTGTGGACCTGACAGTAGGCGGGGCTGAGGGACTCTTACATGTATAGCTCCCCAAGGAAAGGCACCAAGCTCCAACAGCGCGGAATGGCGATGATAGCATTAAGACACTATTTCTTGGGGTCTAAGCTTGTGTTTCTTAGTCAAAGGTCCTAGGGACCCACTATGGCTGAAGGTTTTTGTTACAACCAACTATTTTCTGTGTTTTGGAGTCAATGTAAAAATTATGAAACTAAGATTGGTAAATTCTTATTAATAGGTACTAAGCAGTTATATGGGAAATATAGTTTTTTTACTTTCTAACAATATTTTCATTGCTCTTTTCCAGGTCTTCTGGTAATTTAATCCATTATTTACTAATTAGTAGGTCTGATGCTAAAGTAGTTGCAGCCTTTCAACATTCAGTGTTGTTTTCCCAGGTGTCTGCTCTGCTTCTTATTAATTGTCATTATTAGGATACAACGAAAGAAGCAAACTAAACAGAAAAAGGTCAAAATAATAGAAAACAAATGAGTTAAGCATTTAAAGATACTGAAAAATATTAAAATACTTCTAAATATTTTATACATGTAAAAAAAAAAATAAATCATACTACTGTGCTTTTCTGAATATAGAGTAAGAGAAGAGAAAAAAGAGCAACTAATTCAATGAGATCAATTATCATCACTGATTGTGAATCTGGTTGGAACAAAAACCTGCAGCCACAGAGAGTCCCCAGGACTGAGATTGAGAACCCCTGGTCTAGGCAATATATCCCACATAGAGCTCAAAAATGAACCTGAAATTATTTTTTTGTGACTTCTTGTCCATGTGTGCATTTGTATGTGGTGCACTTTTAACTTCTGGAGCAAATATTTACATTCGCCCCGGTTTACAGAATGGTTAAGGCAGCTGTTCTGATGTGAACTTTTGCATACAAGTTGATAAATATTTTGTATGTCTTTATTTGTAACTTAGACAAAGCAATGTAATATTAGTGTTACACTATGGATAATAACAGCAATGGTTTGGTGGTTTAAGAACCCCTTCCCCCCTTCTAGGAATGAGTCTCTGTGTAATTTTAAGACAGGGTTGGGTGAAGTGCCTCAAACAAGTCTGACTAATATCTCTCAGCAGGACTCCCAGTCAACCCCCACAGGAAAGCCAGGCTGCCTAACTGCCAAGCTTTACCTTAACACATGGTTTGGAGGGCAGGTGTGAAGATGTTCTCTGCCCATTGGTCTGAAGTATGGCTGTTTGGAACTGGCTTGTATCAAAAGCTTTTACGTACCATGACGCCCTATTGGCTGTAGGGGTTGGACAGAAAACCTATAAATTTGCTTGCTTTACCTCGCTCTTTCTCTCTTACCAAACTGATGAAAGACCATCTCACACACCATGAACTGAAAAGGACAGCACAATGAAGAGCACAGTTTGGCAGCCATATTGAGACAGGCATGCGGCCTGTTCTAAAGAAAGCTAACGACAAATGATGACGTAACTAGAGACATTTTAAGTAACCAACAAGTCTGAGTGCTGCCTGAAACTACACATCACCATTTATCAGGTTGTATGGTTGTCAATATTCAAATGTACTTTGCATATTGTTGTTATTTATGAATATTATCAATAATAACATTATTTAAATTGTAACGTAACTCCTGCTTGCCTTTTACTACACCTAATTGCCTGGGGTTATACATGTAGAAGGGAAGGTGGGGAGACGTTATATGGTACAATACCTTATAAACAGTGGCAAATCTGTGAGATATGAGGCATTCTGCAAAGGCTACAAATTAATAATACAAAAGGGGAAAGTAGAGCAATATATTACTCTACCAAGACAAAACAGCAGCACAACATCTGTACATGGCCAACATCCTCTGCCCTAAAGCCAAAATACTTTCTTTGTCATCACATTTTTTTCCTGTTTTTTTTTTTTTTTTCACTCATTTTCCTTACACAACTTATTTGTAGTGCAACTAATAAAATCTGTCACTGTTCTAGAGCTGTACGGCCAAGATAAATGCTAAAAGTAAGAAAATAATTGTACATTTCAATTTCTAAATATACATAAAATTACCTTACCTAATTTATGATGCATTTTAATGTCAGTTAAATTATACTCAGACACAATCCACATCCAAAATGCAAGTTACAGCTACCGTACATACTCGCGTTTAAGTTCTACAGCGTATAAGTCGAATGCGGAAAATTCACCCTATTGGTCAAAGAGATTATGATATGCTAACACCCACCTGAGAGAGTAACCATGGAGCACACTGCCTTTTTTTCCTATGCATTGTGCCTATGTGACCACACGGTAAAACCTGAACTATTCCGAAGCAACATTTGCACTGTTTTGTATTTTTTGTACCTCACACCCTCATATGCCGTTATCGTAAAAGCATCCCTTATCTATGATGGAGCGTTCAATCAGAAGAAAATATGAAGCTGGTTTTAAATTAGATGCCGTTGAAGTACTGAAAGAAACTGATAACTGCGCTGCTGCAACAAAATTCGACATGTCTGAGAAACTGGTGCAAGATTGGAGGAGGCAAGAATATTAAAAATTAAGTGTCGCATTTTTGAATGGGCGTATAAGCCGGGGTCTGATTTTATGATCGATGTTTCGGGTTTCAAGAACCGACTTATACGTGAGTATATACGGTAGGTATAAATGGGGGCTGCAGTGTTCTTAATTTGGGGTTAAGATGCCTCTATAAAATGTAGTCTATAATCTGTGCATTTCTTTTGTCCTAGTGTGAATAGCTGGTTTGTATCCCTCTAAAACCACTAATTATGATTTCATAAACTGGGTTAATTTATAATCACTTTGCAATGTTTGCACACTCAAAAAACACTGCCTTTCCTCATGTGTCAGACAGAAGACAAACATTTTACAAAAAATCTCTATCCTCTATTCAGCAATATTGTGGTGGTGCAGGATGCTCAGATAGCCAGTTAAGCGAGGTTGAACTGTAACGTCGTCTGTTAAACCTGCAGATCTCCCAGTGGTTTCATTTCACAGTAGAGGTTTTGTTTACCTCTTTTCTGTTGTCAATGGGCCAAGCCTTAATAACAAAGTTAAGGGCTTTTGTACTTAGATTTATCTATGTTAATCAAATCAAATCAAAACCACTCTATTTCATTTTATACTTCAACTAATTTTATCTCTTTCATTCACCGCATTATAGCTGTACATAGTAAAGAGTGCTTTACCAAAATTTTGGATTACTTGCATACTTGAAGCAGAATTACATACACAAGGAAATTATAAAAGTTAAATAAATATACTGAAGAGCTACATACAAGTTCAATAAATATACTGAATAGCTACACCATCAGTTATCACTTAGTTGTTTAAAATTATATAAAATGCCTTACCTGGAACAGGTTTTTCTCCGGGTTTTGGCTAAAAACAGAAAGCAAAAATTAATATTGGTAAATGACTTACTTGGAATAATTTAGCAATTAGCTGTATTTTTTAAAATTAAAACCTACAGTGCATCCGGAAAGTATTCACAGCGCATCACTTTTTCCACTTTTTGTTATGTTACAGCCTTATTCCAAAATGGATTAAATTCATTTTTTTCCTCAGAATTCTACACACAACACCCCATAATGACAACATGAAAAAAGTTTACTTGAGGTTTTTGCAAATTTATTAAAAATAAAAAAACTGAGAAATCACATATACATAAGCATTCACAGCCTTTGCTCAATACTTTGTCAATGCACCTTTGGCAGCAATTACAACCTCAAGTCTTTTTGAATATGATGCCACAAGCTTGGCACACCTATCCTTGGCCAGTTTAGCCCATTCCTCTTTGCAGCACCTCTCAAGCTCCATCAGGTTGGATGGGAAGCTCGGTGCACAGCCATTTTAAGATCTCTCCAGAGATGTTCAATCGGATTCAAGTCTGGGCTCTGGCTGGGCCACTCAAAGACATTCACAGAGTTGTCCTGAAGCCACTCCTTTGATATCTTGGCTGTGTGTTTAGGGTCGTTGTCCTGCTGAAAGATGAAGTGTCGCCCCAGTCTGAGGTCAAGAGCGCTCTGGAGCAGGTTTTCATCCAGGATGTCTCTGTACATTGCTGCAGTCATCTTTCCCTTTATCCTGACTAGTCTCCCAGTTCCTGCCACTGAAAAACATCCCCACAGCATGATGCTGCCACCACCATACTTCACTGTAGGGATGGTATTGGCCTGGTGATGAGCGGTGCCAGGTTTCCTCCAAACGTGAAGCCTGGCATTCACACCAAAGAGTTCAATCTTTGTCTCAATAGACCAGAGAATTTTGTTTCTCATGGTCTGAGAGTCCTTCAGGTGCCTTTTGGCAAACTCCAGGCGGGCTGCCATGTGCCTTTTACTAAGGAGTGGCTTCCGTCTGGCCACTCTACCATACAGGCCTGATTGTTGGATTGTTGCAGAGATGGTTGTCTTTCTGGAAGGTTATCTTCCACAGAGGACCTCTGGAGCTATGACAGAGTGACCATTGGGTTCTTGGTCACCTCCCTGACTAAAGCCCTTCTCCCCTGATGGCTCAGTTCAGATGGC
This sequence comes from Polypterus bichir lapradei, assembly GCA_026402145.1. Lineage (NCBI taxonomy): Eukaryota > Metazoa > Chordata > Cladistia > Polypteriformes > Polypteridae > Polypterus > Polypterus bichir. The sequence goes on from JANRMT010062798.1 coordinate 15,797,704, forward strand.
CGGCCAGCTCTAGGAAGAGTCCTGGTGGTTTCGAACTTCTTCCACTTACAGATGATGGAGGCCACTGTGCTCATTGGAACCTTCAAAGCTGCAGAAATTTTTCTGTAACCTTCCCCAGATTTGTGCCTCAAGACAATCCTGTCTCGGAGGTCTATAGACCATTCCTTTGACTTCATGCTTGGTTTGTGCTCTGACATGAACTGTCAACTGTGGGACCTTATATAGACAGGTGTGTGCCTTTCCAAATCATGTCCAATCAACTGAATTTACCACAGGTAGACTCCAATTAAGCTGCAGAAACATCTCAAGGATGATCAGGGGAAACAGGATGCACCTGAGCTCAATTTTGAGCTTCATGGCAAAGGCTGTGAATACTTATGTACATGTGCTTTCTCAATTTTATTATTTTTAATAAATTTGCAAAAACCTCAAGTTAACTTTTTTCACGTTGTCATTATGGGGTGTTGTGTGTAGAATTCTGAGGAAAAAAATGAATTTAATCCATTTTGGAATAAGGCTGTAACATAACAAAATGTGGAAAAAGTGATGTACTGTGAATACTTTCCAGATGCACTGTAAGCAATCACTTTCAAATTAAAATTCATCTTGCATTACAACATTTTCATTGGATCTAATCAATGCTCTGGATGCTCTTACTAGCAGTCCATTATGCCCTAACGTTTCTGACAGAAGTAAGCTGTCATTACCTGGAAGTAAATGTGTGGAAATTTTTGTTGAAGATCTAAGAGCAACATATCCACTCGCTGTCGCTGGAACAATGAGCTTGGCTCCTCTTTTTTCACTGACTTGGGTTTGGATTTTTCTGGAAAATGAAAACAATTACCTATTTAAAGTATCACTTTTAAATGGTGGTTAGACTAGATGTCTGTTCAATACAAATATTTATTTCAATGCAGCAATTTTCACCACCCACCTACTCAAATGAGGTTTATTTCAGTTTACTTTTATCTAGCACAATATCTATTGAAATGAGTAGACTCAAGCCACATGCAAATATTTACAAGTGTAATGCATTAACAGTAAATTATTAAACTTTGTATTTGTGGACATGAACATACATATTAAGTTAATGACACACTAAAACAGAAGCCTCAGTAATGAACACATTTGTGACAACTCGTATAAAGTCCATTAACATTATGAATAAGTTGTGGTATCTTATCTATCTTGATATGTAGGGTAGAAACCTAGAAGGGTTCTTCTTTACTTTACAATGCAGACAAAAATACAAGGTAACACCTGAACTATGCCTACAATACTACACTTGGGAATTCCTATATTAACCCCTTATACACTAGGTGGTTTTTGGCATTACTGTACTTAAATTACACTCTCCTTTATTTTAATAACGGAGCTGCAAAAGAATATCGTGTGCAACGAGGCACATTTTTAAAAAAAAGTATTCATAGGATTGAAAACCTTTCTTTATACCAATATCAACTAAATAAAACACAAAAAATGTGCTTTGGGAATTTATCTGCAAAAAACTGGATTTTACAGTACAATAACTATGACATTTCATGGTGCAAAAAAACGGTTTTCTTTTGTGCTACAATCTGTCAGCTTGTGCTAAGTTTAGATGTCATATCCCACAAGGCATCCCACACTGTGTCTCTTCTGGGAAACATTTAGTCTCTCACAACTAAACAATCTCTCAAAACAAGTATTGCAATTATATATCCTTAATTAGACAAAAAAAAACATACACACACACACACACACACAAACACTTTATATCACCCTAAAGCAACAAGTAAACAATTTGTAACTGTATATGTACAATTATGTACTCATCCAAACCTCCATCCATCCATCCATTTTCCAACCCGCTGAATCCGAACACAGGGTCACGGGGGTCTGCTGGAGCCAATCCCAGCCAACACAGGGCACAAGGCAGGAACCTATCCTGGGCAGGGTGCCAACCCACCGCAGGACACACACAAACACACCAAGCACACACTAGGGCCAATTTAGAATCGCCAATCTACCTAAACTGCATGTCTTTGGACTGTGGGAGGAAACCGGAGTGCCCGGAGGAAACCCACGCAGACACGCGGAGAACGCGCAAACTCCACACAGGGAGGACCTGGGAAGCGAACCCGGGTCTCCTAACTGCGAGGCAGCAGCGCTACCCACTCATCCAAACCTCAACTTTCAAAATTATATTTCATGCCAGTCCTTGGAAGAACTTCAGTTTACCAGTAGACACAGAGGAAGCTGACATTTTGTACATTAGACTGGGGTTATTGTGCTGCAATCTTCTCCTGCCTTCTGTGGCAGTGGCCCTGTCAGTTCAGTGTGTTGTTTATTTATATTTCTTGTTGTTGTTGCTTTTTCTTGCATTTCATATCTGAAATAAACCAAGTCCAAACATACATCTTCATACCAGCTTCTTCCTGTGCTGGGTTACAGGGGTGGGGGCAATGCCTTTGCTGGTAGCCCTGGGGACAGGGCAGGAAACAGGCAGCCCTGAACACAGAGCTAGTCACACAGACGCACACACAACTAAACCAATGTGACTCAGCCACGTTCGAGTCACTGGAGGCCGTCGCAACCTTGCAAGCACACGAGACTTGTTCATGATATAATTTGCCAGCTGCTTTTTCACCACCATGCTACCAAAGGGGTCGACACAGTCTTGCAAGACTTTTATTCCATCACTAATCACATTCCCTTCAACCTCCTTGACACCCAAACCAGCCACTATTTGATTTTACTTCCCTTTTGTAACCACGCTTACAATAAGGAGTTGGGGGTACTTTCAATCCCTTCATTTGGGGGAAGAGGGCTTGGGTGGATGGAGATTATACCGTGAACAAGTCACTAGCTGATTTTTTTTTTTTTATCCCTCATATGATTCCAACACAGTGACACAAGCAGAGTGGTACAGTGACTGTCACTCAGGCACAGGAAAGTTTGAGAAGCGCAAGAACAGCATAATTACTTATCAGTATGCTAAGAAATATTGCCAGTGTGCTACTAAGCTGAAGTTGAAAAAGCACTGCTCAAAAAACTAACAGGAGGAGAATGTGCAGCAAGGTATGGTAACTGAACCCACGACATTTAAACGCAACACTTCAAAGTGCATTACTTACAAATCAAACATAGTTTTGAGTCATTGATCAAACATGTCATTCTCAGCATATTTAAAACTTTGCTAGGAATCTCGCTCAGTCCTTGTTTTTACCAGTGTGTGATGGCGTGTAAAGATGAGCTGCTACATAGGCATTACATTTGTTGTTTACACACAGCGGTGACATGGAGCACAAATGACCAATCATAGACCACTATACATCATTAGAATGCCCTGAACCTCAACTATCAAATGTAAACGCGCCCTTCACTTTATGCAGCTCGACATAGGTGGGATATCTGATAAAATCAGACTAACTCGGCTGTGACCCACCACGCACCTTAGGGTATACATGTGCAATCACATATTTTAATAATGAAAGACACTAGACCACAGGGAAACGTACTGAATTACTTGAAAGAAGACACCACTGGGTATGCAAAATTACCATTATTGCTTTTCATGGACTTGAAGGTTTATTGCATCATACACAAACAATTTTGAACGTTGTTCATATGTGGTTAAACGAAGGATGAACAGTTGAGGTTGTAAATATTTTCTACTGCTAAAGAAAAAAAAAATGTAGTAAAGGTACTGCATTACTTGCATTGTAATTTTTTTGCCAGTGTATGTAGGCAAAGGTATTTATACTACATTTACAATGTTTGCACGACACCATCTGTGGAAATACTATAGATTTTACTGATACATGCAAAACAAAATGCATTTTAGGCAAATGGAATGCTAGAAAAGTTAGCACAGCTGCTGAAATTCCATATTTATTTTGAGCATTTTGGTCTCATTTTTGCTTTCACAATGCCATAGTAAAAAAAGAGTTTTATATGAAATATGCAATTTGCAAACATTTCTATATTAAAGTCAAGTACTTGCATGCCATGAGCAGTACCTTTTTGAAAAATGTATACATGATGGAAGGAACAAAGAGAGAAGGTGAACATGGTACCATGGCTTTCAGTGGTGAAAATGACATTAAAACTAAAATAAGATCAGATGATGTTAGAGAAAATATGGAACCCAAACCTCTGTGGAGAAACCAAAAAAGTCTTAAACAAGATAACTGGATATACCTGTAAAAACAGTATTATCACACAGGAATATGAAGAGATAGTTTTAAAAAAGAGGCAGATGAGGTTTATATCAAGTAATTGAAAGATGCAATAGCAAAAAAACTGTTCTAACAGTGGAATCCTTGGAGATAATTAATGAAGTGGTGAAGGACTGTGTCACGAAAAAGCAACAAGTTAGACAATGCACACAAGGTGTACATTGATATGTTAAATGATATAAAAGTTAAAGTATTTCACATTTTTTATTTACTTCAGTCCCGATGCATTGGTTTGGACATGTGCAAAGGAGAGATGCTGGGTATTTATGGGAGAAGGATGCTAAGGATGGAGGTGCAAGAGAACAAGAGGGAGGCCAAAAAGAAGGTTTATGGATGAGAGGGGACATGCAGGTGGTGGGTGTAAAAGAGCAAGAAGCAGAAGACAGGAAGATATAGAAAAAAAAGTGGCGACTCATAATGGGAAAGACAAAGAAGATTCCAGAGTCAGTTATTACATTTTGTTTATTGGGTAGTTTTGTAACAATGAGTTATACTCGAAAGTGACAATAGAATGCAATTCCATGAGTTAGTAGACTATATTAAATACATGCTTTTTAACCACACAAATCTCTCTGAAGAGTAAGTGTGCCACAGCTCAACAAAATTGGTCCATAGGAGGACCACGGGCAGACAGACATAGGCTTTCACAATAGGTGCTTTGTGCTTTTAATGTGAATGCACCAATAAAGAAAGACTGAACAATTACAGAGAATATGGAATGATAACAATCAGTATGATGCAAGCCAAATTCATTGAAAGTTTGACTGCAGATGTGTAATGATAAAATAATAATGCAAATGTTTAATGTATACGATTACAGCAAGGGGAAATTAAATGAATGGACACCTTACCAAAAAAAAAAGAAAGAGGGCCAGATAATGAAGCTTAAGACTTAAAGACATTGCAATTTGTAATTGTTCAGCACTTTGTACTTTTATATTTGCACATGGAAATTAACAAAGTATAACTTTTTCTTAACCATAAAAAACTCTAAAATATAAATTATGGGAATTTTTTTTAATAATATCTTCCTGATCCTTGTTCAAAAAAAGTTGTGAAAACAAAGTACTTTAGTAACCGCAACTCAGAAGCAAACTGAGCAAATCTAATCATTTATACAACTGGCTACACTTATCTTTCATGTCAGTTTTCATGCAAATGGAACAGTTGCTTCAGGCTAAACCTAATTTTTGCCTCACGGTGTATTTGCATTACACTTCAGTTTATTATCTTGGATTTAAATATTGGTGACTCTGGCTTTTTTCTGTTCATTTTAAAACACCATAATTTCATCTGTATAATGAAATTAAAAGCACCAATGATCAGAACATTTTCAGCTAAAATATTACAGCCTCAGAACATTACAAAAAATTTAGACGAGAGCAGGTCACTCAGCACAATAAAGCTTGCCAGTCCTATCCACTTAAATCATCCAAAATAACTCCAAGTCCATCTCTGTAAGTCCCTAAAGTCCTTACTGTCTACCCCACTACCTGGTAGCTTATTCTGTTCGTCTGTGGCTCCCTGTGTGAAGACAAACTTCCTAATGCTTATGCAAATTAGGCTTACATGTTTTTAACTGTGTCCCTCTGTTCCTGTTGAACTCATGTTAATGTAACAGTCTCGATCCACCAGACTAGTTCCCTTCAGGATTTTAAACACTTCAGTCATGTCTCCTTTCAAGATGTTGAGTTCTTTTTATCTTTCCTTTACCACTGTAATAGGTCTGATCAGTGAGGACAATGAGACAGCCTACAGGGAGGAGGTCAGACTCCTGTCAGAATGGTGTCAGGACAACAACCTCACCCTCAACGTCAGCAAAACTAAGGAGATGATTGTGGATTTCTGCAAACAGGCAACAGAAAACAGCCCCATCTACATCGGAGGTGAGGGTGTGGAGCAGGTCAGCAGCTTTAGGTTCCTCGGTGTCACACTCACTGATGACCTTAAATGGTCAAGTCACACTGCGGCAGTAGTCAAGAAAGCCCAACAACGCCTCTACTTCCTCAGGAGACTGAGTAAAGCCCGGATGTCCCCCACAACCCTGTGCAGATTCTACAGGTGTACTGTGGAATCCATCCTGACAGGATGCATCACATCCTGGTACAGCAACTGCTCAGTTCAGGACTGCAGAGCTCTGCAGTGTGTGGTGAACACAGCACAACAGATCACGGGCACACAGCTCCCTGTGATCCATGACATCCACACTGCATACTGTCTCAGGAAAGTGAACCATATCCGGCAGGACCCCAGCCACCCTGCACTGTCACTTTTCACCCTCCTCCCATCTGGGAAGCGACTAAAGTTCATTCGGATGCGCACCTCCAGGTTCAGGAACAGTTTCTACCCAACTGCAATCAGACTCATGAACAATCAGTAACCTTGTGTCACCTCCACTGCTACCTGCACATATACGTCTGCCGCTGTCTCTATTTATTCCTAGGATTCTGGTTTTATTTATGTACTTATTTATATTCATTTATTTATTGTGTGTGGGGTTTTTTTTGTCTGTGTTCACTGTCTGCAGGGGCACATGCAAGCAAGCATTTCATTGTACATGGTACTTGTACACATGACAATAAAGAATTGAAACTGAAATAACCCATCCACTGCAGTCCTGGAATTGACAAAGGATTCGTCTTGTGCTGTTATGTCCTTTTTGCAGACTGGAGACAAAACTGCACACAGTACTCCAGATGAGGCCTCACCAGTGCATTATAAAGCTTGAGCATAACCTCCACAGTCTTGTACTCTACATATCAAGGTGCTATATAACCTAACATTCTGTTTGCCTTCTTAATGGCTTCTGAACACTGTCTGTCAGTTGATCGTGTCAAGTCCATTAAAACTCCAAATCCTTCTATCATAAGGTGTATTTTCATGTTTCAGTCCTCCCATTGTGTATTCAAACCTAACATTTTTACTTTCTGTGTGTAATACTTTACATTTACTGACATTAAATTTCATCTGCCACAAATCTGCCCAAGCCTTTATGCTGTCCAACACCCTCTGTAATGATTCAACAGATTCCAGATAATCTGTCAATCCACCTGTCTTGGTATCATCTGCAGACTTAACCTGCGTGTTACTTATATTACTATCCAAATCATTTATCTAAATATATACAAAAGTCAATGTGTGTATGTACGTTCCAGCATCACATCCGAACGGCTGGAGCGATTTTCGTGAAACTTGGTATACATGTTCCTCATTGGTCGACTAAAAATACTGTATGGTGAAATCAGCCGTAACCCACCCCCTTCTGGGTAGGGTGATCTTGTGGTCTTGTATACATGTTATCATCCAGTTGACACTCGGAACGACCACCAGAGGGCGAACTGGAGGCAACTGGCAGCATTATTTATGTTTGAGCACCACTGCGCCCCTGTTGCTTTTGAAATTAAATAGAGTTCTATGTGTGGAAGTGTGTGTGTGTCTGTCCGGCCCGGAAGTGAGACATAGTGTCGGGGTGAGGGCTCTAGCTCTGAGGATACGCAAGTGAGGCCAGTATACTGGAAAAAGGAAACCTCCTAAGAAAGACAGTTGCTTAGCTGCTAATGCACAAACGGTGTGAGCACTTCGGCAACATGAATCCTTCTAGCAGAGAGATGCCCAGAGTAGTTCTGATGATTTAAATACTTTCTAGGATCCCGGGCTTACACAGTTAGTATATACCAGGCGACTGCCGGCATTCTTTATTTTTGAGCAGCACCGTGCCCCTGTTGCTTTTCAAATTAAATACAGTTGGCCAGTTCCGAATGTCAACTAGATGATAACATACATACAAGATCTCAAGGCAAAGACATTAGTGAGTCTTTGTTTCTTAATTTATTTTTATTTTTTACGTTGTGTTTTTTTTAATTATTTTTTTCTCAAACAATTAAAAAAAATTAATTTTCCTCCCTGGCAACACTGGGTATTTCAGCTAGTATATAATAAAAATAGCAGTGGCCCTAGCACTAACCCCTGTGGGACACCGCTCCTAACATTGGACAATTCTGATAAGGCTCCTTGTACCATACCCTTTGCTTCCTGTTGTTTAGGCAATTGTAAACCCATCTACACACCACACCCTGAGCTCCAGCTTCTTGTAGTTTGATGCCCAACCTTTCATGTGGCACCTTATCAAATGCTTTCTGAAAGTCTTGACAAATAATATCGTATGCTCCACTCTGGTCATATCATTTTGTTACTTCCTCATAGAATTCAAACATGTTAGTAAAACAATATAACAATCCTGATTGTTCTTTCATCATTAAAGAATGCTGCTAAAGTTATAGAAACATAATAAAAAATAACACTCAAATTAAAATGAGTCAAAATTATCAAAAACACCAAATATTTTAAAAACTTTCATTGTGACAAAGTATAGTACAAATAAATATTATTTACATGAAAAAAAACTGCAAGTTAAACAAAATACAAAAAAGAAACATATTCAAAGTGAAAGTGAACTGACCTCTTTCATCATGGTCTTTGAATTGCCACCAGTACCCTTTGGATGGGTGATATCGGCAGTAGGACATAGCTTCATCAAATGCAGACTGAATTCCATGTACTGCTGATAACTTGAAACCCAAATTCAGATGTTACAGTTTAGTCCCACAGTCACACACTTTGTATCCCTAGTGTAGATGATCAGTAACTGTACTATTGTTAGCCATGTTAGTCTTTACTTGCCATCATTTTAACGATCAATCAAATTTATATCCCATAATGGAATACTGCCTTTTCAAGGTACTTTAAAAGCAAACAAGAATATATTTCACACAAGACAAATTTTTTTTTTTTTAATAAACAATAACACAATAAGTAATAAACATAAGTAAAGATTAACTGATAGGTACAGGGGAATATAGATATTTGTTACAAGATGGCACAATTAGGATCAACATAGTTGTTAATGAATATTACACTCGAGAACAAGTGTCAATAATATGCTTTTGTTAGGGTGCCCTATGAATTAATTTTAGTTTGATTTATTCTGTATATTTCTTTAATGTTTAAGTTGCTATCTATGTGCTCTGATGTTGCTTTATTGAGGATGTCACTGTGCATTTCAGTTGCAGGTGGACAGGGTGTAATTAGGTTTCTTGACAGAGACTGACAGGTTCAGAGAATATATGGAAGCATTGGCATTGCACATTAAATACTTACTAGCTGTGTAAGCCCATGCTGTAAAAAGCCTGGACTCCTAGAAACTATTGAAATCGTCAGAAAAAAAATTGAAATGCAGAGTCACGGTTTCGTTTTGCGGACGTGCTCGACCTCCTTGTCTATCAGCAGCTAAGCGAGTTTCTCTCTCATTTGTCTTTCCTCTGCGGTTTCACTTTGGCAATGGAGTCACTTTCTTTCAGCTTCATGCTGTAGCCTCGTACTTCTTTCTTCATCCGACTCGTTAACATGGGGCTACCTTGCTGGCTCTTTGAGCTTGATGCTAAAGCCTCGCACTCCCAGGCCGGACAGACAGAGATACACACTTACTCACATAGATGTTTATATATAAGATAATTGCTCAGCTTCCTTTTCCATGTGTGTTTGTATACAGGGAACAGATATGCTTAGAACAGCATTTGCTAAACAAGTAGTTAAAAAAAAGGGTGGTGTAAATTTTCTTTGTTGTTTAGCTTCAGCAATAATTCTTGAGGTATATTTTGCACTTCTTCAATGACAGCATTGAAATACCCAGTCATAGCCCCCACATTAAATGCTCAGAAAAATGTCTACTCTGTTCAAAAAGTCACGAAATGTGGATAAGACCATTTCTTCTTTTTTCTTCTAAATGAAACAACTCAGATGCAGCTGAAGTGCAGACTTTCAGCTTTAATTCAGTGTGTGGTGCTTGCATGTGGAAGATTTTGCTGTGAACAGACATGTGGTCAAAGGAGCTCTCCATGCAGGTGAAAGAAGCCATCCTTAAGCTGCAAAAACAGAAAAAACCCATCCGAGAAATTGCTACAATATTACGAGTGGCAAAATCTACAGTTTGGTACATCCTGAGAAAGAAAGCAAGCACTGGTGAACTCAGCAATGCAAAAAGACCTGGACGTCCACGGAAGACAACAGTGGTAGATGATCGCAGAATCATTTCCATGGTGAAGAGAAACCCCTTCACAACAGCCAACCAAGTGAACAACGCTCTCCAGGGGGTAAGCGTATCGATATCCAAGTCTACCATAAAGAGAAGACTGCATGAAAGTAAATACAGAGGGTGCACTGCAAGGTGCAAGCCACTCATAAGCCTCAAGAATAGAAAGGCTAGATTGGACTTTGCTAAAGAACACCTAAAAAAGCCAGCACAGTTCTGGAAAAACATTCTTTGGACAGATGAAACCAAGATCAACATCTACCAGAATGATGGCAAGAAAAAAGTATGGAGAAGGCGTGGAACAGCTCATTATCCAAAGCATACCACATCATCTGTAAAACACGGTGGAGGCAGTGTGATGGCTTGGGCGTGCATGGCTGCCAGTGGCACTGGGACACTAGTGTTTATTGATGATGTGACACAGGACAGAAGCAGCCGAATGAATTCTGAGGTGTTCAGAGACACATTGTCTGCTCAAATCCAGCTAAATGCAGTCAAATTGATTGGGCGGCGTTTCATGATACAGATGGGCAATGACCCAAAACATACAGCCAAAGCAACCCAGGAGTTTATTAAAGCAAAGAAGTGGAAAATTCTTGAATGGCCAAGTCAGTCACCTGATCTTAACCCAATTGATCATGCATTTCACTTGTTGAAGACTAAACTTCGGACAGAAAGGCCCACAAACAGCAACTGAATGCCGCTGCAGTAAAGGCCTGGCAAAGCATTAAAAAGGAGGAAACCCAGCATCGGGTGATGTCCACGAGTTCAAGACTTCAGGCTGTCATTGCCAGCAAAGGGTTTTCAACCAAGTATTAGAAATGAACATTTTATTTCCAGTTATTTCATTTGTCCAATTACTTTTGAGCCCCTGAAATGAAGGGATTGTGTTAAAAAAATGCTTTAGTTGCCTCACATTTTTATGCAATCTTTTTGTTCAACCCACTGAATTAAAGCTGAAAGTCTGCACTTCAACTGCATCTGAGTTGTTTCATTTAAAATTCATTATGGTAATGTACAGAACCAAAATTAGAAAAAAGTTGTCTCTGTCCAAATATTTATGGACCTAACTGTATAAGATTCACAACTTTCTAACAGTTTCAACTCTTCAGAGGCACATTTTTCTATATCATCAAAATTTCTGCTACAAAGAATAATGAAATAAACTATTAATGTTCATACTTAAAGAATGTTTCTTTGGCGTCTTAAGGAAAATGGTCTATGTGTTACAAATTCAAGCAAATTAACAAAATAATTATGTAACAAAAAAAAAAATTTGACTACCTACCACACGAGAGCCTATCACAGAGCCCAAGTCTGGAGCCTGATACACCACTCCTAAAATGATGTAGTAGTCTGCAAGGGGGGCCACTAAATAAATGTGAAAAACAGAAATCAGACTGATGTCATTTAATATAAAAGATAGCCAATGACTCAATGGGCAGCAGAATGCTACAGTCCAGTTGTTTTTACATGAGTAACACACTGAAAAAATCAATATGAAAACTGCATTCAGGTTGTCATGGGTAATCACATCTCCATGTGTCACAAAAGTAATCATAAACATGATGATATGTGTTTATTTAAATTACATTTAAGGAGTAAATCAAATGAGCAACAAAACAGTTGAGTGCTGTAGATGAAGAGGTGGCTGCTGCTTGTCATAGAAGTAATCCTAGGACCCACTTGTCAAGCTGTCAAATTAAAGGGTCTGTCTGTGTAATGCAAACACAATTTGATCACAGCTCAAGCAGGGGCTGAAGTCAAGGTCCAAAAGTGGACGTTTGGTGAAGCCATGGAGGAGGACAGGCAGGCAGCTTAAATATATCACCAGTGTTACGCACTTCACCTCTCAGGGTTTTTAATGTTGTGGCTGATCAATGTATTTTACAAGTTTAAATCAGTAAAACATATGAAACAAAATAAATGGGCAACACTTAAATTTAACTAAAAAAGAAAATCTAAACAGATCCCTATTTTTGAGTACACATACAAAATACAGAAATTATATAAAACTAGTTTTATGCTAGAATAATTCACTATGGTCTAAAACAGCCACACAAGACTAATTCTTCTAAAATGTTTTAACAGTTTTTCCAGTGTGGTGTCCCCTACAGTTAGCCTGTTCACTCTGTGTGAAACAATGGAGTAGGCAAACTAATGTTCTGTTTAATTAAGAAACTACACTCATATTAAAAACTTTGTTAAACAAAACCTGCCCAATTTTCCTCACTTCCCACCCATCTCTATTCCAGAAAAATATTGATCAGTCTTGAGGACTCAGACAGCATCTCCGTAATATATAAAACCATTTTACAGTGCCTCCCTTCTAAAGATCCCAGAGTACAGTGGGAAAAAGATCTCCCACTGAACATCTCAGAAAAGGAGTGGAAGGCAGCCATATGCACAAAGCATACAATTATTCAATTTAAAATCGTATATCAAGCACATCTGTCGCGTGTAAAATTGTCCAAAATGTTTCCAGGCTAAGATCCAACCTGCAAACGCTGCAATCAAGTTCCAGCCTCACTGGGCCACATGTTTTGGGTAGTGTGCACCAAATTAACATCATTCTGGACCAAAATCTTTAAATGCCTTTCAGACAGCCTTGGTGTCACAATCCCTCCTAATCCACTAACAGCTGTGTTTGGTGGGCTCACAGAGGGGCTTAAAGTGGAGAAGGCCACCAAACTGTAATTGCCTTTACTTCACTATTGGCACTTAGACTTATCATACAACTGGAAGAATCCTAACTCTCCTCTTTTAAGTCAGTGGGTAACTGATGTTATATACTATTTGAAATTGGAAAAAAATCTAATTCTCACTTAGAGGATCTGTGCAGAACTTTTTTAAAACCTGTCAAGATCTAATCAGTAACATTTTAGAATAAGCATTTAAATTGAGGAAGCAGATTCTCTCCCCTCTTTTTAAAATGTATCTATTTGCTTATTTTTACTAGTTTAAAGTTTTACTCTGTTGGCCTAGCTCTCTTTCTCATGGGTGGGGGTTGACTTGTTTTGAACCTAATTTTGTTAAACTTGACTTGCTTGTATGGAAAAATTATTGGATTTTAATAAAATCGATAAAATGCTTGAAAAAAAAAAATGAAAACACTGCAGAATAATGTATCTGACTGCATATCTGCGTCATCTGTCTAAATGTTTATCAGAGCCAACATACCTTGAGTTGGAGACTGCCTCTGCTGCTTTCGTATGATGTACAATATAGGCTCCTGTGCATGTAGTAAGATGTATTCAACTCCCACCATCTGGCTGCATAAGAAGACAGTTATAATGGTTCAGAAACAAAATACATCCTCTATAACAATTGCAACACTTTACAAAAACAACAAACAGAACTCCAGTTTTTTTGCTACTGGGATTTATAAAATTAGAAATACATTTCCCTTCATTTAACAGATACTTCACAGTATTATAGTTAAGAAAATGAGAACAGAACATTAAATGGATAAAAATGAGACTTCCTGAAAAAGCTTTAAATAAGCTTCAGCACTTCTTAAGTGGACTGTTTCCCCTTACTCTGTCATGTGCTATGAGGGTTGGAAGAAAATTACTACTGCAGATGAAATACTATGGAGCTGCAGAGCATCCAAAACACGGCCATATCAACATCATGTGCCTCTGGAGCCAGTGAAAGGAGATTTATAAAACAGAGTGTAAAGGACAGCAACAAGGGAATGACCAGAAAGGTTTCCAGTAATATACAAGTACAAGACCTGTAAACCTAACTTCTGTCATGCCTGCACTAAGTTGTGAGACAATAGATAAACAGATTAGGACCACTGCTCGACTTGTAAACTGTTTCTCTGCCCATAGGAAAGACACAACAGAAGCTGAGAACCTTGGAATCCATGGACAAACGTATACTCTCATCACTGTACAATACCTAGGAGGGGCTGACATTTTCATGACATCGCCTAAATCTGACTTTGCATTATTACTGACCATGGACTGCCAGAGATTTATTTTTCCCTAGGATGCTGCTGACTGGAATTGTTTCTTTCCTCTCCTTAACAGTGGACTGGCCATGGATCAAGAATAACATTAATGCACATATATTGTTAAGATCTAGTTTGGTTAATCAATGAACAACAGAAATTTAGTGTTTGCTGAATTGTTTTTAGCAATGAACTATGCTGTATTAGTAGCCCCACTATCTGCACAAGTGACAATTCTGTGCTTCCATTAACACATCCCTGTGATATGACACGTAGACATTTTCCTCATGTTTTGAAGCATTACAAGTGGTGGTAGGTGAACGTCTGACCAGCGTGGAAGATTTCAAACACAAGATAGATTTATTTTATTTTCGAATGAACATATTGAGCAATCCATTTTGTTACTCCTGCTGACTGATGTGGGCGAGGGTGGCGCCCTGTCCAAGGCTGGATTCTGTTTCATGCACGGTGCAGCAGGGTTCGGCCTAAGCGCCCAGCAACACTCGAGCAGGTCAAATGAATGGAGGGTTGGAGCCGTGATCCTACTTTATTAAAGAGCTAATAATTCCTCCATTATTTCAACTCACTCAATGCATGACACTACAAGGTAAAAATAACTGCAAACAACAGTTGATTGGTTATATCATCACACTCGTGAAGCATGAATGAACTGTGCATTTTTACTTCTTATCCAAATCTATTAGTGGATAAAGATGGCAATAATGAAGGGCTGTTTTTGGCTGGAATGACCAGATTAATCTTCTTAATTTATTAAGTTAAACCATGCAGGATTTTTAAATAGGTGCAATGCATGGAATTCCATGCCAAAATTCAAGCCCTGGAAAATAATGTATCATACAATTTGAAAAACTGGGTAGGAAGAGAAAACATACTGCATTACTAAAAGTGCCATCCTGTGCATGTCTAACTCAGTAGTACCACTTTCTAAAGTGAACAGTTCAGTCCACCTCCGCTTAGCCAGCGATACCCATCTGTTTATTGATTTTTAAAGTCTTTCTTGTTTCACTACTACGCGGGGGGACGGCTAGTACAGTATAAGATTTGGTAAGAAACAAGTACTACATAATTAAAATGGTAATCCATGTTTATAACAACTCCTCGGGAATTATGAATGTCTGGCTGACACACTGAAGAAAAAAAAAAAAAAACACCTGTATAAATATAGTAAATGTATACTAATATATTTTATTTTTTGTTGTTAGAAAAATTGTGACTACTTTTTTTTTTTTTAATTAAGGCTTGTTTCAGATAAGTACATTACAAAAAAAATTAAACAAATGACCGCTTGTAATTATGAGAAGCATTTTAATAGCTTTTTTGCCATGTGTATTATGGATTCATATTTTTATTCATATGCATTTTACGAAAATGTATTTTATAACTCTTTATGGTCACTAAATACATTTTGTTAATAAAAAATAAGTTAACAACCTGTGGTCTATAGTTTAATTATAAAAATGTACTTGAATATAGGACATAATGCTTCTATTTATCTGGTTATATGGGAGCTTAGTGTAAAAAGTTTTTAAATGGATAAAAAAAAAAAAAAAATCAGTACTGGAAACAGGCGATCAAGTAACATGAAATCGGTGAAGGGTATCGGCCTTAAAAAAAAAACCTGATCAGGGCATCCTTATTGTATACATAATTAAATCGTGTAAGTGGGTAAATTTTAATAAATGTCTTTTCAGTTTAATACTTCAATGTGACACGATAGAAGCATTGTAATTTTATTCCCCCCCCGAGTTAATAAATATAACTATTTACAATATAATTTTTCAGACGTGTTATTGTAAAGGAATGCATACAATATAATATCTGTACTTATCTATGGGCAGAAACAGAGGGAAAGAGAAAATAATCTTAAATGTGATATTAAATCTGGAGAAAACATATCATTCATGTTCCAAACTCACTTATTCTTGTATGCATGGGGCATAATCATATTAAACCGTGATTTAATCAATATATTTTTGTAAAGACGTTTTTAAAAAGACAATGAATTTGTAAATTTAGCTCAGGTATAAATTAATAAATGAACTGCTTATTTATACAGATGAACGAACACCTGCAACTTTACCTGTCTCTGCTATCATCCTTATTCACAATTTTACTCAAACACAAAATTTTTGGCCAAATTTATTTAAAAAACGAAAAATATCCCAATTGCTCATTTACTAAGCCCACCTCATTCAATTCCTGGGTTAAAGAGACCAACCCAAGACTGGACCCCATTCCAGTGCAGAGCCCACTCTCACACACACCAACAATTATAGAGAATACCCACAATGAAAAACACGTCAACACAAACCAGAAGTTGTTTCATGAAAAGGACTGCAATAAAATCTGCACATGCTGAAGCGCTCTTTAGGTCGGTGCTGGACTCCTACATTAACTTCACAGGGTTACACAGTTGTAGTCGAGAAATAACTGCATGCCTTTTTTTTTTTAAAGGACAAAGTCCCCTTGTCTGTTTGATGAAACATTAATGTAATGTACAAATGCTTACTCAGAAATGCCTGATGAAATATTAGTTACCTGAATACAGTATTAACAGCTAATATAATTTAACAGATTCCAATCTTGTTTTACTTACTTTAAATGATCCAGCGTCAGCCTCTGCATTTTAACAACTTCATTATTGCATGTGCGGTCATAGAAAGGGTTGCTTCTTTCAGAGAAATAGTCCAGAACATTTCCTGGGTTCAAGAGTGGAACCAGACCACTGTCTACCCAGGAGATTCCAAGAAGATTATCTTACAAGAAAATGAAAAACATATATGAATATACATATACAACTGCAAAAACGAAAACCACTACATTATGACAAGTCTCGTGTTCCACCAAAGATTAGAAATAACAAGGAACTCAAAGGAATAGCCAACTAGTATCACGTACAAATGTGTACAACAAGAACACTTCTAACATGTGTATTCAGATACCTGAGATGATGTCCAGGCACCAAACCAAAAGTAATTTGGCTCTTCTTCAACAGGGCAATCTTAATGCATGGTCACGCTGGGCAGTTGCCCAGGGGCCCCACAAACACAGGGGCCTCATGCCAATCTATGTATGTTGTGACTTGCTTTCAATAAATACTATACTATAAATACTTGTTATTGTGTTACAAGTGGACATTGGCATTCGCCTCTGATTTACAATCACGGCCACTTTTGCAACCTCACATGCACGTATGTTTACGGCTCTCATGCACTACATAACGTAAAAGTGTACATGTTAACGTTACTTCATCTCATTACTCTGCAAAGAATTTTTGCAAATGTTTGTGTTGAACACTTGATTAATAATACATAATTTATAGTAATTTCATACTATGCCATCTCCGTCTGTATGGTTTACCAATTGAGTATCATTTATATGTTGACATTTTTGTGTCTTAGAAATCACCTTAGTCAGTGGGTGGGCCTCTCTGGCAGTGTCTTAAATTGGTTTGAATCCTACCTGGCAGGGAGAAAATTTATTGTAACTTTTGGTAATTATACTTCAGAGACCCATGATATTTTATTTGGTGTTCCACGAGGCTCTATCCTGGGTCTGCTGCTCTTTGTGATCTCCATGCTTCCATTATCTCAAGGCATGATGTGAGCTACCACAGCTATGCTGATGACACCCAAATGTATTTATCAATAGCACCTGATAACCCGACTCTCTTGGTTCACTGACCCCCAATGTGTTACTTGTGTTTCTGAATGGATGAGTAGTAATTTTGTCAAACTAACTAAGGAGAAAACAGATAAACTTGATCCATTAGGATTAAAAGTCAAGATGGAGTTAAAGAATTTAGGAGTAACTGTTGACTCTGACCTGAATTTTAAATCACATATTAATCAGATTACTAGGACTGCATTTTTTCACTTAAGAAATATAGCAAAAGTTTAGACCTCTTATAACATTGCAAGATGCTCAGAAATTAGTTTGTGCTTTTGTTTTCAGTTGGCTAGGTTACTGTAAGGCACTCCTCACAGGACCACCCAAAAAAAGACATCAATCGATTACAACGAGTGCAGAATGCAGCTGCCAGAATCTTAACTAGGTAAAGAAAATCCGAGCACATTTCTCCAGTTCTGATGTCACTACACTGGTTACCTGTGCCATTTAGAATTGACTTTAAAGTACTGCTTATGGTTTACAAAGTCTTAAATAATCTCACTCCATCCTATATTTAAGAATGCCTTTCACCTTACACTCCAAATCGTAATCTTTGATATTCAAATGAGTGTCTGCTTAGAACTGCAACAGCTAAATTTAAAAGAAGTGGCGAGACGCCTTCTGCTGTTATGCACCTAAAATCTGGAATACTTTACCGATAGAAATTCGCCAGTCTAATACAGTGGAGCACTTTAAAACACTGCTAAAAACTCATTTTAACGTGGCTTTCTCATAGCTTCATTTTACTTTTAATCCTGATATTCTGTATATGCATTTAATAATCATTATCATTCATGTTGGCTCCGTAATCCGTACTAAACCCTACTTTCTCTGCTGTTCTTTTTCCGTTTTTTTGTGGTGGCGATCTGCACCACTGCCACCTGATCAAAGCACCATGATGTCCCTACATTGATGGATTAGAGGCCAGAGGTCCACATGACCATCATCATCATCTAATACTTCCACATGAAGCCTGAAAACTTTTACTTTTATTGTATGTTAATTACAGGTAGTATTGCCTAATTTTATTTCTTATATATGTTGTCTTTTTTCTCTTTCTTCATCCTGTAAAGCATTTTGAGCTACATCATTTGTATGAAAATGTGCTATATAAATAAATGTTGTTGTTGTTGTAGGGTCTTCTAATGCTGTTAAGACGGCCCTGTTTAAAGTGACTGTTCATGCAGGACAAGCCATCTGATGCACATTTGTTTCATAAGACAGCGTATACACAATAATTTAAAGCTGATGTGAGAGGCTGTACATAGAAACTTGTTTTTGTTTTTTCTTGGTACAAACTATTTAAATCTGTGAACGTCTTTTAAATCTACTGAATTTGCGAATAATAACTGTTTTAGAAAACATTAACTTGACAATCAAAGAGCCACAACAACCATTCAAGACCTTTCAGACAAAACTATGTTAAGGAAAACCCTGTCGTGTCCAGTCTCGATAATTATAGTAAAGATTTTAAAAATGCACATAGCTGACAAACTGCAGTTTTTGCATGCAAACACATGGAACATTCATTTCGGGAAAATTGTAAAAGAATGTTGCACAATATGACAACTTTATAGATCGCCGCCATATTGATTAATTATTAAATATAGCCTACAGCAAAAAAAAACGCTAGCCATATTTTGGTAAATGTTAAAAAAAGTATAACGTATTTTACTCTGAAATCAAAACAAAGCATATAAAAAACAAGCCAGGCTACCTCGTAAATCGGCTGTTGCCATGTTGAATTCAGCCGGAATCTGTCATATGTCAGCGAGCCAACCGGCGTACTCCTCGCGGAATGAGGCGGAAGCTCAGCCTGCCGATGATTACGATTGGTTAAGGGCTCGTCCAGTCACTAAATGATTGGTCGAATTGTCGGATCGGGTCCTCTGCATTGTAACTCAAATTTGAATATTCTCCTGAGATTCAAATAAAAATATTTGAATGTAGTTGTTTTCTTAATTATATTAAACGTTCTAGATCAGGGGTGCCCACACTTTTTCGGCATGTGAGCTACTTCTAAAATGACCAGGTCGAAATGATCTAGCTACTTTAAAAAT
>JANRMT010062798.1:15817819-15840918 GCA_026402145.1 Polypterus bichir lapradei
ATATATATATATATATATATATATATATATATATATATATATATACATACACTAAGTATATAAAATGTATGTTGTCGTACCTTGCATAACTGAATAACCTTTCGATTGTGACATTGTGAGAAAAAAATCCTCTTCCAGTTCCACATCCAGTCCTTACCCTCCCCCAAACTATGTTTTTTAAATCTCTTCTTTAGTCGATATAAATTGGAAGGCTAGCTAGATCACTTAGATAACCGGAGTTTTGCAGTAGATCGCGCGTTTGATCATGCGTGCGGGATGACCAGTGTGTTAGAAGAGAAGAGATCTCAGACTGGCCGCCCTGTATGTCAATCAAGTGACAAATGCCATAGGGATGATATATGATAGACTAACGTTTAAAAAAAAATTGAATGCAACGCGATCTACCTGCACTACCTATGCGATCTACCGGTCGATCGTGATCGATGCATTGGGCACCCTTGTTCTAGATAAATAAAGCAATTTACAAATTAAAAGTTTTTCAAAAACTACGTTTAGTTTTATTTTTTCAACATGCACACTAGACAACAGGGCACCTTTAATGTATACAAAGTAACGTTAAAAAAAACGCAAGTTTATATTGTTTTACATTTTGTGTTAAACTCAAAAATCTGTATTTTACATTTTCTTTAACTATCACCCTGTAGAACTAAAATCATGCGCCACCTTATTCTTTCTTTGCTTAGGATAACTTTCAAATGTTTTCAAAAACCTGCAAAACAGAAGCTTCTTTTCACGTTGTCTTTTATGTTACTTCTTCAGTTTTTGTTTTCAGCTATGATAATCCAGGAACCAATTTCTTTTTTTGGGTGATGCAAAGGAACATCTTGGGGCAGCATGGTGACGCAGTAGGAGACCATGGTTCACGTCCCAGGTCCTACCAGCATGGAGTCTGCATGCTCTCCCTGTGTCTGTGTCAGTTTCCACCCACAGAACAAAGACATGCAGGTTAGGTGAACTGGCGACACTAATTTGCCCCTAATGTGTGTGTGTGTGCCCTATGATGGACTGGTGCCCTGTCCAGGGTGGTGTTCATGCCTTGCAGTCTACACTAGCTGGGAATAGCTCCAGCACGCTTGTGACCCTGGTCTGGATTAAGCAGGTTAGAATACGACATGGTTGCATCTCAGCTAGGTCTTGTTTTTACACACCTTATTTTTCCATCTTTTGGCATATTTGCAATCTACCATCTCTGATATGTGCAGTGCTTCATATTTATGCACAGATGACTCTGGTTTTGGAACTCTTATCTTCATTGTGGTTTACAGTCATCATTGCTTTCTGCACTGGAACTGGTGTCAACTTCTGTTTTTCCCAGTGGTTCTTCAGCCAGCTGTGGTTGAAAGTCCCAGTTGAGTATTCTTTGCAGACTTGTATTGGATCCAGCAGTTTGTTATGGCCATGTCAAAGAAATGACAATTTACACATGCACTCCATTTCTTGGTCCTGCTTGATAGGCGCTAAAACCTCAGCAGGCAGCCACAAGTCCACACCACCCATTGTTGGTATTATTCTTACATGACTGCAGGTCGTCTAATCTGGACCTGTGCTTTGTCTTTATTGCATCATCTTGTGCATGGCTGGCCTGTCCACTGGTACTGTGAGGGCATTTTCCCAGGTGATTGTGAGGTTCGTCAGGGTTGTGTTCAATGCTTTCATGGACTGGGTGTTGGGCAAGGTCATGGGGTCCAGCGGCTGTGGGGCATCTGTAGGTGAAGAAAGATTCACTGGTCTTGACTTTGCCAATGATGCTGTGAGTCAATGGAGGCTCTGATTAGGGCTTTCAAGAGACTAAGCGAGGAGTCTGTGTGTCTGGCTTGCGGGTGTCCTGATAAAAACTAAAATCCAGGGGCCTCATGCATAACACCGTGTGTAGAATTCACACTATAACATGGCGTATGGACAAAAGCGTAAATGTTCGTATGCACAAAAAAATCCAGATACATAAATTTGTGCAAATGCCAACTTCCACGTTCTTCTGCTATATAAATCCCGGTCAGCGTAAAAAGTAACACATGTGCATGCGCCTGCTGTCCCTCCCCAACTCCTCCCAGAATTACACCTCTTTGAATATGCAAATCAATATAAATAGTTTCTCAAATCCCATCGTAACTAAAGTAGCATGTTAAATGCTTTGTTCTTATTTGATCTTCTTTGTGCTCTATGTGTGTGAATCACTACGTGCTTCCGGGCTTTCTTTTCCTCCGACAGGACACAGAATCCATTACATTCGTGATATTACAGCTCTCTGAATAATTTAAATACTGAGATGTATACGTGATATAATTTTCATGATGATAGGAGTTAAAGCATATTTTAAAAGATGGGAACACAGTGGTGCAGTGATTGTTCATGTCTCACGCAAGATGCTTGCTGCACCGTGTGCTACCTTAGATGAAATATTTTATTGTAGCAGTAGTGTCTCTTTCAAATGTACTAACCCCCAATTCCTGTCCTTCCTTTTCTTTCTCCAAATACCCAATCGCCACACACTTTCATGAAGAATCCACTGCATCCACTGAACAGTGTCATCTCCAGGCAGATTAGTAGGTTCAGTGACAGACTTTTGTCACTGTCTTGCTCCACTGACAGACTGAGGAGATCGTTCCTCCCCCAAACTATGCAACTCTTCAATTCCACCCGGGGGAGTAAATGCTAACATTATTCAAAGTTATTGTCTGTTTTTACATGCATTTTTATTACTCTTTAATTTAATTTTTTTTTTGTATCAGTATACTGCTGCTGGATTATGTGAATTTCCCCTTGGGATTAATAAAGTATCTATCTATCTATCATAAGCTCTGTAATAGACATTAAGCCATCTGTAAGCTTAGAACTCCAATTCTTCAAAACTTTTAAGGAACATTGAAATATCTTCGTAGTATGTGTTTAATTATTCTATCCTTCCAGTGTCACGCCAGTCCCAGCAAGAATACAGCGTGAGGCAGGAACAATCTGTGAACGGAGCGCCAGCTCCTCGCTAGCGCTGCGACACCATGTCCGCACATGTTCAATTATTTAAAATATAGATTATTTAAATGACATTAACATTTTATCTGTATTATGTAATAAACATATTTTGCTGCATTTCATCTTAAAAATGATATCATCATCATATGTAAATATTCACTTTATAAAGTGGCTCAGGTTGTGCAATATTATAACTTTAGTGCAAGTTTACAGTAAGGTAATTGTACTTATAAGTACAAACAGTTCTACAAGGAGCACTTGATGGACTGATTGAGTGCATTTATAGTTCTTGGGATGAATCAGTTTCTGAAGCGATAGGAAAGGCTCTGAAGCATTTGTTGGATGAGAGCAGTTCAATAGGCAGCATGGCTGAGGCAGCGTGTGCTTGATGCTGTATACCGATAATTCTCTTTCTGATCAGCTGCTCCGAGTGGTGCAGTGAGAGTAATATGGAAAAAGATGATCTGCTGTGGCAGCCGCTAACAGGAGCAGCTGAAAGAAGAAAAAGAAGGTGCAGTGCGAGTAGCAACGCTAAAGCAGCTATGGTATTTAGAATAGTTTGACCATTCTGTGGACCATTATATTGTTACATGTTAATTACAAGCAGATGCCTTAAACTAATAAACAATATGCGGTTAATTTCAGTGTATTTATAAAGCCGCGTCAGTGATGTGGATCTGAAAAAGAAAGGGGAACCACACTGGAACAGTAGCACTGCTTTGACTCTGGGTGCCGCCAGTTTGCAAAACCAAGCAGAAAAGAGAGAGAGTGTTGACCTCATCGAGAGGTTTACTTACCTCAGCAGCGACATTTATGTGCAGTCAGTAGATGGATTGGGAGAACATGGGGGGGTCAGGTCATGAGGTCGCTTGGAAAGGGGTGTGTGGTGTTCCTGATATTTATGCAAAAGGATGAAGATCAAAGTCTGCTTGGAGTCCTGGTGCTTCCTGTTTTGCTATATGGGGGGCAAGACATGGACGCTATCCAGTGACCTGGGATGAAGACTGGACTCCTTCATGTGCGTCTCTTTGGAGAATCCTTAGGTACCGCTGGTTTGACTTTGTGTTGCTCATGGAGTCCTGAATGAGGCACATTACCTGCATTGTGAGGGAGCGGCACTTACGGCACTACCACCATGTGGCGCGATTTCCCTAGGGTGATCCAGCTCACATTGTTGAGGACCAGAGTCTCTGGACCAGGCCAAGGTATCACCTGGCTGTGGCAGATAGATGGTCATTTCTGGAGATTGGCACTGGACCGCATGTCTCCCCGGGGGTTTTCCAACCAGTATCCTGAGCTATTTCGTCGTGTGGTGGGTGCGGCAATGTGTTGTACCAGTGCATGCTCCCCATCCTGACCTTGTGCAGACATCTTCTGGCTGCTTCCCATGCATGGTAGAGGCCATTAGCACCGGCTTGCTGTCATTCCATTTTGTGAAAGGACTCCTCCTGAACATCATTCTCTTCCTTTTTGCTGCAGTTGTTTGTCAGTGATGACTTGACATGGTTTTGGCCCTCTACTTTTCATTATGGTACAAGTTGTTGGAAGGCTCTTTTCTAGCAATGCATCCAAGACGGTGACTGATGTGAAGTAGAGATCAAACAAAAGCTGACTTCCTGTTGGAAAAGATTCTGCTGTATGTAATACTGCTTCTGCTCCAATTCCCATTTGCATGTTATTAAATGTACACTTTGAAGTCCAGCATCAGAACATAAGACAGGCAAGGATGCATTCCTTTTAGGCCTATTGGGTATGCCTTGCCTAGAAGGATCCTACTCCTTTGGGCTTTTGAGCAAGGCCCTTAACCTGAAAATTGCTCCAGGGGTCCTGTACAATGGCTGCACTCTGTCCTCCAAAAGACAATTTTCCCTCATGGATTAATAAACTATATCTAAAAAAGGAATGATTTGCTGGTTTTGAAAGACTAAGATATCCCTTCCTTAATCTGTCCAGGAGTGGCCTGACTTTCCACAAATTGTCTGTTTTGTTTGTTTCTTCTTTCACATCCCAGTCATTGACAACATTCAGTGAGCTCCTAGGTTTAGAAAACCAGTTCTGTGTCTTATTACTGGTGATTTTGTTTTTTGTGGCCCCAAGTATCTTTATTCTGGGATATCCTAGTGGGCTGACATACCAAAGAAGGCCCTTCATTCCCTGAGCTGTAGTATTCAAAGACGCTCCTCTAATCTGCATCTCCAAATGATTTTTAATGTCTTCCAATACCTTGCTGTTGATATACTGAGAAAACTATTGATTTGGACGATTGGACTCCAATTTGCATGGTTTGTAGGGTCTTCTTGGTAACCAGGAGACTTAGGCAGTATAGATGTGAAGGGAATATTCAATAACATCCGACAAGTAAACCTATAATTGAACTTATCATAATTAACCTTTTATTTCTTTGTCATATTTTATTTAGAACAAGGTAGTGCTGCCACATCCAGGTCAAGTCATTAGTGTAACTGTCAGACATTCAGATAATTCTACTGTCCACATCACTGGACATTTACAAATTAGCTAATATTTTCAATGACAAATATCTAAATTGCTCTGAGAACACATTTTATGATTCCTGAAGTGTCCATAGACAAGAAAATGCATATATATTACAGGTTACTTTTTTGCTTCCCTTTCTCCTTTCCATAAAATGTGCTCATTGAAAGAGATGCCATGTTTAGCAGGAGGAAACAGGAAGTTGTCGTAACTTCACCCACACAAATGTAGTATCAGCGAAAAGCTCAGGCTGTCCTCTCCAGTGCACAACTGGACCTATTATTATTATCATCAAGTGAGTTAAGCAACAGACTCAAGAATATCAATGCATAGGGTGGGGCTCGGGAGGGTATGTGATGGTCATCAGGTATGGGCTGGTGTGCCAGCTGGAAGGGCAGTTGGAGACCAATTGTACGGGTTAGGTGGCAGGAGAAGGAGATTAGGGCAGCTAAAAGACACGTAGAGAGGAATGTAGCAGATAAAGCGAAAGACGACCCGGTGATTGTCTCCCGTATTAGGTTGTGACATGTTGGTCATCTGGTACCTTTGACCTTTAGCAGTTGTATAAAAAGCTCTGGCAATTGCCCTGAAACTTTGAAGCTCATCTCCAGACAGATGGATGATGTCGCCGGCACCTGTTTCTCAGAATGCAGAATTTGATGACCTCTACTTCATAGGTTCCCCCTCCAAGATCAGGCATTGTTACGAGCTTCATTCAAGTAATTATTTGCAGTGTAAGCCGACATCAAACGAGGCTAAGTGTATTTCTCCTAAGTGATTTATTATGCATGACAGTGGCATATCACTAGGGAGGGGTAACATTTTAAGATCTAGCCACAATCGCTAATAAACTCATTCCCAGGGAGCAAGAGGCCCCTGCTGGTGACATGACCTTAGTGACGTCCCCATGTACAAATAACTCTGTATATGACAATTCTGAAGTGCAGTTCAAAGCAAAACACCGCATGCCTTTGGAAGTTACACATTTTGCAATGCATCTTCTTTAATCCTGTAGCTCTGGACTACACAGTTATGCTTCTTGTGCTGAAACATTAAGAAATGGCAATATGGTAATAACTTACATGTTCTACGTATCTCTTTTGTCCTCACTTCAAAAACAATCAGCTGGCTTGTAGGCAGTAATGTCCACCAGGATCCAATGTGTTTTTTTGCAATCTGGAAACTAAGAGACCACCTGGCACTGGTTACAGTGTTCAGTGGTATTTCCAAACAACAGTTGCAAGAATTTGAACGTTGTTGTCGCTCTTACTCACACTTGGTGTCACTTTCTTCCGACAGCTCAGAACCCTCATGTGACAGTAAAGAAGCCAAGTCATCAAAAACACACAACACCAGACATATCATGGCAGTTCACTCATTCAGCGCCGTATGCATCAGTTTCACTATCCGTGTCAATGCCACATCATCATCATCAATATTGTTTCAGTTTGTGTCACTTTTTCATTTACGCACCATTGTGTCTTTTGGTTGAAGGCTCTGCCCCCTTGTGAATATTAAAGAGTTACCATAGACTGGCAAAATGCACAGAACAATTCATGACTTTTTTTATTTTTTGCAGTATGATGTTATGGCAGCAGAATACTGGCCTGAGTGGTACTCTGGCTTAACGGTCCATATGTCATCAAAACAGATTAACCCGAGGAGGACTGCATTCACATTGAATTCCAAGCCAAAGACACACCCGGAAGTTTAAGCACAGATGTTAGTTTGGCCAAGTTGTGCCAACTGCTTGCTTTTTTCTGATCTTTGGTTCTGACCTAAACTAGGAGTCCCAAGCACTAAAAGAGTTCTAGAACACTTCTAGTAATGCCCACTAGAGGGGGAACATCACCGTCAAACCCTAGGTAGATAATAATCTTCACCAAAACTATTCCAGTCACAATGAAGCAATCAAGGCAAAATGGAATTGCCGGAAACATGAAGGCAATCCAAATCAAACAAGCAGACTCTGAAAAAAGGACCAAAAAAAAAAAAAAAGCAGAATTTTGAAAAAAATCGAAGATTTTTTCAAGTAATTCACAGAAATCCCAATAAACATAAATTATAGGGCCGTTTCTAGCAGTGATTGGCAGGTGGCACCACCCACCAGACACACAGAACATCCCACTGGCAGCTCACATACATCAAGAAGAATAATGGAAGTCGACCGTTAAATTCTGCTCTGTACTTGTAATATTTTTATTTTACTATTATATTGCATTGACGATTACTTGTGTTCTGCTCTGTGTATTGTATTGTATCGACTCCCTTCTTTTTGACACCCACTGCATGCCCAACCTACCTGGAAAGGGGTCTCTCTCTGAACTGCCTTTCCCAAGGTTTCTTCCATTTTTCTTTTTTTGGGAGTTTTTCTTTGTCTTCTTAGAGAGTCGAAGCTTGGGGGGCTGTCAAGAAGCAGGGCCTGTTAAAACCCATTGCAGCACTTCTTGTGTGATTTTGGGCTCTACAAAAATAAATTGTATTGTATTGTATTGTAATAGAAATAACAGGAACATAACTAACATAAATCAAAGAATCAAAAATAAACGAAAAGGACATAAAATATAAATTTAAACCCCTGCCTGGGGAGGAACCCTGCCTGAGACATGACAGTTACCCAATCACTAACTTTTTTCAGAATTCAAGTATTACTGTGACAATCTGGCTGTTGCCTGTAACGTCACACAATATGACACAGCACCTTCTCACTGTTTTGTTTAAAATTAAATATGTGATATAGTGTATTCTTATGGCTGGCATTGTGGGGGCCCTTTGGGTCTGGCGGGGGACGTCTCCTGGTCATAACTGGTATCAATGCATGAGTTCAATTCACAGAATCAAAAGTCATTAAACTTCAAAACCCACTAAAACTAATCCACATGAATTTGAAGAATTTCTAAACAACCACAGATAGAAACCCACCATAGTGTTTCTGCCAGAGGTAGAACAACTGCAATCTCAGCAATCCAGCATCACTCATCACATTACCTCACACGAAAGGGACATTAGCCATTGGCATGGGATCAGATTCTTCTGAAAAGCAAAGGAACAAAATAATCTGAAAGTTACTACCTGTAGTACCGCGTTGTGTTACTAAGAGCACACACTGAAGCCGCAAAATATACGGAGTCTCTAAAACAGGAATCCTCCTTGTGCTTTCATAGTTGTACCCTTGCATAGTTCAAACTAAAATGGGCACAAAACCTTTTCAAGTCTCGACCTGCTCACATGCCTGACTGTCTTAGCCTGGGGGGCTATGGAGGAAGTTCATGTCAGCTCATCTCCACGATCTGATGTCTGTCTCAGTTCTGGCATCCAGAATGTTGAAATCCCATTCAAAAGTTAGCTTTGCGTGTCAGATCGGAGGTCCCTGTATTACATTCTTTGAAATGTGACTGGGCTGTGAACGTTGAATTTCCTAGGCTGTTTTCAAAGCCTATTATTGTACAGGTTATTTTCACTCATTTCATGCTTATGTTCTGTAATAATCTTTTGCTTCCCAATGAATGGATTCATAGAAATAAATAAATTAGAATCAAGGGAAAATGTAAGTGCGCCCCATGGAAACTGTTGACTTTTTCAACATATTTGAACAAGCGAGCAGCACCCACAGATCAAGGTAGAAACACAAGAGACATCAAACTGACAGGGTGTATTGTTGTAGAAATCAAACATATTAATTAAAGAAACAAACGTATCCTCTAACGGGACAAGTCCAAAAACCTTTTGAGTCCGTAATCAGGCAGGAAAAAAGCTTGTCCAACTGTGTCATTTATTCTCTTACAGCACCATGCTGAGGAGGCAGCATCCTTCACTGCAGTCCGTTACAGAATGATGACGGTGTAAGAGCCATTTTCCTAGTTCTATAAGATTCATGAATATTCTACAAGATGACAAAGCATAATCTATGGGAGGTTCCTAAAACCCCCACAGGTAGAATTGTATTGGTATATTCTTGCCATTTCTAATAGCTCTGACTAAATATTATTCTCAGTTAGTGACCAGCCTTGCCATGTGTAAGGTGTGGAAGGCATATGGTTTTAAACCATGCCTCTCGTGCCTGGGCATGTGCTCATGCCCACTGGCCTACGGGCCTTTTGAGTGTGTGAAGCAATGTAAAACAGCACTTATTTAAGTGCATAGTCATACGTCTAAAGCATACAGAAGAAGAAGCTAAGAATCTTAAAGTATAGAAGAAGTTAAGAATCATTAAGTAAAGAAGAAGTAAAGAACTTTTAAGTACAGTAATAGTTTCTCAAGAAAAGCTAAGTTTAGAGAAGATACATTTTTCCTTTTTGTTTGCCTTTTATTCTACATGTGTAACTATTTTTTTATTCTTGTGTGGATTATTTGCTTTTAACTTTCACTGAATATTTTTAAAATGAACTTTTGGACTGAGAGATTTCTTTCGGCATGTGTTTTACCCGTGCTCGACTTCGCCTTATACTTCAGTGGCTACACTAATGTTTAAAACCATATGCCTTTACACATGGCAAGGCTGGTCACTAACTGAGAATAATATTTAGTCAGAGCTATTAGAAATGGCAAGAATATACTAATTTCACTCAACTTACGGGGGTTTTAGGAATCTCCCATAGATTATGCTTTGTCATCTAGTAAAATATTCATGAATCTTATAGAACTAGGAAAATGGCTCTTACAGACAGAATAAAATAGTCCTTATTACTGAATTTACATACCGGTGCTGATTAATGCTTACATATCATACTCTGACTGGTTAAAAGACACAAGGTGTTTAGCAAACAGCACAATAAAACTCTTTCTCCATTATGTCCTTGTTCTTCAGTATCTCTTAGTTTAGACCTTACCCTTGACATCTTTGTGTATGTGACAACTGTCCAGTTTTATTGTTTACAGGACATCTGCTGATCTCTTAATCCTACATTTGGTGTATTACATCAACCTTCCCCTGGTACATTCTTGTCTTTGTTGTTCACTTGACCTTTATCTGGTTTCCTGATATGCCTAAACAGGTTCCTGACATTCATTAGCCCTTTTATACTCCTAAGATGGATGCTACATTTTAATGTGGAAAGCATATCAAAGCACTTTATCCTAAATGACAATGTGAATCAGTCTCATTTTTCTTGCACAGTATTCATTTTCATAATCAAAATTAATAACAAAAATGCAGATGTGTCCTCATGACAGTGTGGGCCATCGCGTCCTGGAGCCTCTTGAACCCGCCACCATCTGTACCGTACCTGAGATGAGCCAGGTTGATGAGGACACATACATACAACAAGGGGTAGGATAAAAAGTGCCACAGTACTTTTATTAGAATAATCCAAGCAACCCAGTGTTTCACCTTAAAGTGCAGTGCAGAAGCAATCCCTAAAGAAATAAATAAATGATCCATAAAATTAAATGCAGGCAGTGAAGGTAAAATCCATCCAATAAATGACCCTTTAAAAACCCGAAGTTAAAATATCATAGCAACAGTTCACTCTTCCTTAAAACCTGCATGCCCAAATGCTGCCATGTAAATTCTCAGCATGGTATCTAGCAACCATGGAGATGCTTAACCGACAGATGCGGCCCACCATTCTAATCGAGCTCCCATTGCTGTGCCCTGGGCTACAGTGGGGCGTCGTGCCAAGCTGCATACACCTCCTGCGGGAGACACCGCACATTGGGTCGTTCCTTCTCCTCCTCCCAGTTAATCACTCACCTCTTCTTCAGCCACAGGCTCCTCACCCTGAGGCTTCGTTCCTGACCACCTGCCACATGGGCTCTCGCTGTCTCCTGCCTGTCTCTCTTCCCATCTTTCCTTTCCATTTCATTGAACCTCTGTCCTTTCTTTCTCTACTCACTCGCTGGCCATTCTATTTTCTTCCATTTATCCTTTCTTAAGTTCCTCCCTTTCCTTTTCATTTCTGTTTCTCCTGAGTTTGTATCTGTTTTTTTTTCTTTTCTCTGGGCTGAACCGACCTGGAACACCTACAGGGTGAGAAGGGAATTGGAGTGCAGGAGGACAGCCCTGCTTCGGGGGCCTTGGCCGCCACCAGAAGGCGCAGACTGGGGAGGACTGCCCTGGTTTGCACATGACCCAGAACTGCTCCAGACATCCAATGCCGTGTCATACAAGGGAGGACCCAAAAATAATGAGAATTACAAATAAAAAAAAAATCAGATATTTTTTTGAACATTTCCAAAATTTAATCACTCTCAAATTCCTCTCCCTGAGATGCAATATACTTGTCCCGCCGCTTTTTCAATTGCTCAAAACAGTTCTGAAACTCTTCAGTTCCTCCACCGTTTGCTTCTTGACCTCCTCTACATCCTGAAAACGCCTTCCTTTTAAGGCCCCTCTTCATTCTTGGAAATAAGAAAAAAATTGCAAGGTGCAAGGTCCAGGGAGTGAAGGGGGACCATTGTCATCCCATTTTTCATGAGAAATTGCCACACACTCAATGCTGTGTTGTCGTGATGCAGAAGCCACTTGCCTGATCGCCACAATTCGGGTTGTTTTCTCCACACTGTGTCATGCAATCGCTTGAGGGCTTTAAGGTGAAAACCCTTGTCTGACTCAAAGCTTCTTTTTTGAAAGACTCTCAAAGCATTGTGACAGCTTCTGCTACTGTTTTCCCCAAAAGGAAACAGAGCTTGATGCAAACACATTATTCTTTCAAGTCGGCCATCACAAAATTGATGAAGATGGTAACAGGGGCTCAAGAAAAAAATAACACTAACCTTACAGACCTTTCTTTCCCCCAGAACACCACTTGGCCAAATGACGTAAAGGACAGTCTAGATACACACACCTAGCAGCAGACGTCAAAACTATTGCCCCTCCAGAAAAAAAAAATTTCGGCATTTTTGGGTCCTCCCTCCCTCACGCACACTGGATTCAGAAAGTATTAAGACTCCTTCACTTTCTGCACACTTAATTGTTTTGTAACTTTTCTTTTAAAGGAATACATTTGCCTTCTTGTCAGTCATTCTGTACTTAGTAACCCATAATAACAAAGTAAAGACGTGTTATCAGAAAGGTTTGCAAATTTATTAAAAATCAGAAACTGAAATTTCTCATTCCTAGAAGTTTTCAGTTCTTTCACTTTGCAGTCCAAATTGCATCCAGTGTGCTTTAATTCTCATTGAGACGTCTCTAGAACCTAATAGGAGTCCGCCGTTGGTCAGTTGAACTTAACTGACAGTTTAGTAAGGCATACGTGTATAGAAGGGCCCACAATTCACAGTGCATGTCAGGACAAACACCAAGCCATGACGTCCAAGGAACTCTCAGTGGGCCTCTGTGATCAAAGTGTGGTGAGGCATGGAGGAGGATGGGGGACAAAGCTATTTCTAAAGCTTTGAATGTTGCCAGCAGCACAGTGGCCTTGATGAATGTGAAATGGAAGAAGTCTGGAACCACAGAACTCTTCCTAGAGTTGGCCGTCAGGCTCAACTGAGTAACTGGGCAAGAAGGGCCCTGATCAGAGAAGGGAACATGAACAGAACTTCAGAGGTCCTCTGCTGAGATGGGACAAACTACTGTAAGGACAACCATCTTAGCAGCAACTCCATCAGCTAGCCGAAGTGGCTGGATGGGAGCCACTCTTGAGTAAAAGGCAGGTGACAGTTTGAAGGACTCTGAGAACATGAAGAAAAATATTATCTGGTCTGATAAGACAAAAAAATTAACTTGATGGGCAAACTTCAAGCATTATGACTAGGCTGTGTTGATCACCTGCCTAATACCATCCCTATGGTGAAGCATGGCAGTGGCAGCATCATGCTATGGACATGCTTCTCAGGAGAAAGTAGACCATGAGACTGGTTAGAATTGAGAAAGAATGAATGCTGCCAAATAAAGAGTGCTCCTTGAAGAAGACCTACTCCTGAGACCTGAAGATGGCAGTTTACAGACACTTACAACTCAATCTAATGGAACCTGACAGAAAGAATGGAATCTTCTTTCTCTTTCTGCTGCTCCCGTTAGGGGTTGCCACAGCAGATCACCATATCTTCCTTTCCTCGTCATCTTGCTCTGTCACACGCATCATCTGCATGTCCTCTCTCACCACATCCATAAACCTCCTCTTAGGCCTTCCTCTTTTCCTCTTACCTGGCAGCTCTATCTTTAACATCCTTCTCCCAATATATTCAGCATCTCTCCTCTGCACATGTCCAAACCATCTCAATCTCGCCTCTCTGACTTTGTTTCCAAACCGTCCAGCCTGAGCTGACCCTCTAATGTCCACATTTCTAATCCTCTTCATCCTTGTCACACCCAGTACAAATCTTAACATTGAAAGAATGGAATAAACTGTCCAAATCCTGATGTGCAAAGCTAGAGAGACCGAGAAGACTCAAAGCTGGAACTGGGGGCTTCTACAAAGTACTGAACTAAGTGTCTGAATACGTCTATGAATGAAAGATTTCAGTTTTGGATTTTCATTAAATTTGCAAACCTTTCTAAAAAAAATGTTTTCACTTTGTCATTATGGATTATTGAGTGTTGACTGATGGGCAGAAATGTCAAATGTATCCATTTAAAATTAAGTCTACAACACGGTAAAGAATGCAGAAAGTGGAGGGGTCTGAAGACTTTCTGAATCCCCTGTACCTGCTACGCTGTTAAAAAACTCCATTGGCCTGTGCATGTGGCCAACAGCTAGACTGGTTTGGATCAGCTCAAGGAGTTGGGGAAACTGGGCCAGATAGTGTTGACTTTGATCCCCCAGTAAGTGGTGTGATGCAGTGCTGGCAGTGTGAATGTGTAGACAAGTAGAAGAGGGGGGCGCAAGAAATCAAGGAAGACTGTAACAGTGCCATTGTCGTTGGAGAATGGCCAATCAAGGGGACAGCGGTTTGGGCCCTGGAAGAACAAATGGTCCGTTAAGGGTCACCTACCTGCCAGTGCTGTCGGGGTGTTGATTCCATTCCTTTGTCTCAAACCCCCCACCTCTTCACCTCCTGGTTGTTACAATGTAAATGAATCACGGCTATGTAACACTGAAAGATATTAAAAGATGTAAAATTTGGCAGAGATAAAATGAATACAGTAACTTTACTACATTATAAGAGGATCAAGTCATTTTAAAAAAAAATGCATTTTAAGTATGGTGAACAAGACAATACTTTTTTGCGTTAGGAATGCACAAACATTTTATGTAATATGCTTTAACAGTTATTTTCAAACCTTCTTAATCCAGTTCAGGGTTGTAAGCAGGTGTGACTGCAGCCTATCCTGGTGGTACTAGATCCAAGGCAGGAAAAGTGTCAGCCAATCACAGCTTATGCTCAGCACTCAGGTCAGGGGCCAATAAGAACATGACACACACACACACAGATGACACACACACACAGATCTAGGAATGTGAGAGGCAAAACTGGAATACTTGAACATGCAGACTCTGCACCTTCCAGCCAGCTATCCAGTTCACCACTCTGCTGCCTTCATAATCAATCTAATTATCTATCTATCTATAGAGTGACTGGCCATCTTTATTAGGCACACCTCTTCAACTGCTTGTTAACACAAACATCTAATCGGCCAATCACAGGGCAGCAACTTAACACATTTACGCATGTCAATATTGTCAAGACGACCGGCTGAAGTTCAAACCGAGAATCAGAATGGGGAAGAAAGGGGATTGAAGTGACTTTGAACATGGCATGGTTATTGAGGCCAGACATGGTGGTCTGAGTATTTCAGAAACTGCTGATCTACTGGGATTTTCACATGCAACCATCTCTAGAGTTTACAGAGAATGGTCTGAAAAAGGGAAAATATCCAGTTGTCTGGAGGAAAATGCTTTGTTTTAATGTCTGTGTTTGTGTCCACTCCCTCTGAGCAATCTGATTGGCCAGTTTCACTTTCTTCTCCTGCACCACCACTCCCCCTCCTAGGCAACCTTGTTCTCCTCCACCCGACTCTGGCTCCCCAACTGTAGGAAGGCAGCCCCTTTCATAGTCACCCGGATGTGCTCCAGGTGCTCGTTGATGTCCTTCCGGCGGCACTTCCTGGTGTGGCGGAAGTGCCACATGAGCATCCGGAAGCACTCTAGGCATCCCTGGAAGGTCCTTCCTCCACCTTCCCAGGTGTGGCGGAAATGCAGATCTCCCGGGCTCCACGATGTTCGAGGCACCCCCTGGCGGTGGCCACGGGCCCCAGTGGGTTTGAGCCTCTTTGTGCCGCCCCCGTGGTCCTCTCACTATCCAGGGCGGTTGCCCCCTCGTGGCCCTGGGGACACATAGACCGCCTCCTGGTCCTTCCAGGTGTCCCGGCTGGGTCTGGCCCCCAGCCTCCTGCCACACCCACACACATACTCACCGGCCACTTTATTAGGTACACCTTGCTAATACTGGGTTGGACCCCCATTTGCCTTCAGAACTGCCGTAATTCATGGCAGGGAGTCAACAAGGTGCTGGAAACATTCCTTAGTGATTTTGGTCCATACTGACATGATAGCATCACTCAGTTGCTGCAGATTTGATGTGAATCTCCAGTTCCACCACATCCCAAAGGTGCTCTACTGCAGTGTTCCCCAACCTTTTTGACACCAAGGACCGCTTTTATAGAAGCAAATTTTTCCAGGGACCGGTGAGGGGGGGTTCTTCAGGGCAGTTTCGTAGGGCAGTTTTATACACAATTTACATTACATTTCTATTATTATTAAGTTATAATATCGTAATAAAAATTATACAACTTATCATAATGCAGAATCAGTGGGAGCCCTAAGCTTGTTTTCCTGCAACCAGACGATCCCATCTGGGCACGATGGAAGACAGTGACACACGAAGTGTGTTGCTTATGTTCAGTCTACTCCATAATCTCGTTTTGGTTGCTGTCACTGCAGAAAACGCTGCCTCACAAAGATAGGATGTTAGAAATGGAAGCAGACTGTTCAGTGCTTTGGTGGCAACCTCAGGATATTCCACCCTGACTTTAATCCAAAACGTATGGAGATCTGAAGTTGTCTCAAAAATACTTTTAAGGCCACCATTATTTGCAACCTCAATCAGTTGATCCTCTTCAAGTACAGACAAAGTTGATTCACCCTGCTTATTCACAAATGGGTCACAGATCCATTACTTCCCATTTCGGGGGTCACTTGTGATTGGGAAATAATGTTCAAACTCTATTGAAAGCTGAGATAGGTGATCATACACCAGCTGGGAGAAAGAAGGCCCTGGCTTGGTATCTTTAACAACCTCTGCTAGCGTTTGAAATATGTCAAAAATCCCAATGTTCACTTGTCGGCCCCATAAATCACGTTTGGCTTTGAATGCAGCCACTTCATCTGCCAACTTGAACATAGTGGTCATTCTTCCTTGAAGTGACAGATTAAGTTCGTTGAGCAGGCTGAATATGTCACACAAGTAGGCAAGTTTTGTGACCCATTCTGCATCACTAAAATGTGCTGCTAGTGGTGACTGTTTTTTCTGAAAAAAACCTCTGGAGCGGCTCTCGTAACCCAAAAACTCTGGTCCATTAGTGATCTTCCTTTAGAAAGCCATCTCACTTCTGTGTATAAGAGTAGACATGTGGGCTCTGCATCCATCTCCTCACAGAGCTGCATGAACAGACGTGAGTTTAGGGCATGTACTATAATGTGGTTGATCATTTTAATCACATCCTGCAAAACGCTGTTAAGTTCAGGTGACATTTTTTGGCTAGCCAGCATTTCTCTATGGATGACACAATGCGTAGACTCACATTCAGAAGCAACCTCCTTGACTCGAGTAGTGAAACCAGAAAGCCGTCCAGTCATGGCAGCCGCTCCATCTTTGCATATACCAACACAATTCAGTTTTCCTGACATGTAATCATTCAGAGACTTGAATAGCTCTGCAGCTGTGGTGTTGGTTGGCAACAAAAGTGCAAATAACATATCCTCATGCACATCCTCCTGAAAAATATATAGCACTAAAACAAGCATTGTTGCCTTGTTATCAACATCAGTAGACTCATTCATCAGCCTGGATTGCGTACCACGGTGGCTCATTAATCCTCTGTAACAATTGTGCCTCCATATCCTCTGCTATTTCATCAATCCATCTGGTTACGATGCTCGCTGAAAGAGGAACACCAGCCACCTTTTGAACTGAAGCCTCTCCTAAAAGTTCACAGCAAATGTCCTTAGCAGCAGGCAAGATCAACTCTTCACCAATTGCAAAGGGCTTCTTAGCTTTGGCAATGCGGTCAGCCACTATGAATGAAGCTTTCAGTGCAGACACATTTACTGAAGTGGTGGCCTTCAAAAATTGCTTCTGCTCTTCCAATTCATGCTTTTTTCTCTTTTGAAAAACTCCAAAGTCTTGTCTTTTAATGCACAGTGCTTGGTCTCCATGTGGCGAAGCAGGTTTGAGGGTTTTCATGGTTTCGTTGGATAGTCGCTCACCACATATTATACAAAGCGGGCGTGGACAATGCGAATCACCTGTTGCAATGAACCCGTAATTTAAATAGGACTCTTGGTATTTTCTTTTAAATGCAGCTCTCTTTTTGTTGGCAGTCTTAGAGTCTTCTGCTGTCTCGTCATTATTGGGTCTTCCCCCCTTTTGAAAGAAGCTTTTCAGTGATGTTTGTGTTTTACTCATTTTTGCCAAGGTGTTTAAAATTGTCACTGCCAAAACTCTGCTCCTGTGCCTTTAAACACTCTGTCTCACAGCTCCACACATGCCGGCTGCTTCCTTCAAGATGGTAGCTGCAGCTACTAACTGCTGCCTCTCCTGCTGTCACCGCCAACCAGATACCCCCTCTCCCTACCTCCGGGTATCTTCTGCCTCTGCCCCACGTGCTGCTGCTCCAGTGCCGCCTCAGATTTTCCTCCTCAGGCTCCTCCAGCCTGGCTGGATACTGAGTCTGCAGGGTGGGTAAAGGTGGGGTGCCCAATAATGTTTGTATGCCTGTAGTGCAAATAGTATGAGTTTGTATCTCTCTCAGCTTGGTCTGTGTCCTCTCTCTGCGCTGCTGCAAAGCCCCGCCAAGTGTCCTCAGGGAAGGGGGCAGCCATTTTGCTGTAGCCCTTCACTGAATAAGTTCTCTCGCAGCCCAGCTGTCAGACGGCTGGCTGCGGACCAGGAGTTGGGGACCCCTGCTCCACTGTATTGACATCTGGTGACTGTGGAGGCCATTTGAGTCCAGTGAACTGATCATCATGTTCAACAAACCAGTTTGAGATGATTTGAGCTTTTAACATGGCTCTATATCCTGCTGGAAGTAGCTATCAGAAGATTGGTACACTGTGGTCATAAAGGGATAGACATGGTCAGCAACAATGCTCATGTTGGCCGTGGCATTTAAACGATGCTCAGTTGATACTAAGGGACCAAATGTGTGCCAAGAAAATGTCCCCCACACTATTACACCACCAGCACCAGCCTGAACTGTTGATACAAAGCAGGATGAATCCATGCTTTCATGTTGATGACCCCAAACTCTGACCCTACCATCCAAATCTCACAGCAGAAATCGAGACTCATCAGACCAGACAACATATCTCCAATCTTCTACTGTCCAATTTTGGTGAGCTCATGTGTATTGCCGGTTCTTAGCTGACAGGAGTGGCACCTGGTGTGGTCTCCTTCTAATGTAGCCCACCTGCTTCAAAGTTCAACATGTGCATTCAGAGATGCTCTTCTGCATAAGTCTGTTGTAGCAAGTTGTAATTTGAGTTACTGTTGCCTTTCTATCAGCTCAGACCAGTCTGGCCACTTCTCTTCTGACCTCAGCCATGAACGAGGTATTTTTACCCAGACAACTGCCACTCACTGATATTTTCCCTTTGTCAGACCATTCTCTGTAAACCCTAGAGATGGTTGTGCGTTAAAATCCCTGTAGATCAGCAGTTTCTGAAATACTCAGAGCAACTCGTCCGACACCATCAACCAGTGCCACGTTCAATGTCACTTCATTCCCCTTTCTTCCCCATTCTGATGCTTGGTTTGAACTTCAGCCGGTTCTTTTGCCAATGTTTATATG
This sequence comes from Polypterus bichir lapradei, assembly GCA_026402145.1. Taxonomy (NCBI): domain Eukaryota; kingdom Metazoa; phylum Chordata; class Cladistia; order Polypteriformes; family Polypteridae; genus Polypterus; species Polypterus bichir. The sequence goes on from JANRMT010062798.1 coordinate 15,837,255, forward strand.
CTGAAATGCGTTGAGTTGCAGCCATGTGATTGGCCGATTAGGTGTTTGTGTTAACATCCAGTTGAGCAGGTGGCCAGTGAGTGTATTATTTTATATTGTTGTTAAAGGAGAAACATGCATAAAAGTACTTTTTTTGTTTTTTTTCTGGGCCTTCAACATCTGTCAGGTGTCTTCATTGGGGTCAAATGAGCGGACATAAGGGGAGAACGGGGCTTCGTGTGGAAGGACGAGGGTGTCATTGACGGTTTAGTGGCTTCATCTCTGAGCTGGACATAAGCAGAATGCAGGCCAATGCATATGTTACACAACTACAGCTCTTCTGCACTTTTCGGGGTTCCCCTTGTTCTAACTGGAGCTACGTTCCAATCAAACTTATGACCGGATGAGTCAATGTGGCTAAACACGACCGTTTTTGGATCTTTTATCGTCACAGCATTTTGACGGTCCTGGACTTGCACGCCCAGTTTCTTACACCGTTTGTCCTACGTATGTGGTATTGGTCTATGTACAGTTTATCTAAACGTTTAATGTAGCTGCTAAAACACCTAATGAATAAATTAGACAATTACACGCACAATTCTGAGATGACATTAAGACGCTTACACAAGAGGTCCCTGGACACTGACAGATTAAGAAAACATGTGTGCTCGCATGCAGCGGGAATCGTTTTCAAGTCATGAGCCATTAAGTATTTTACAAAAAATCTCTTTATGGTTGGTTACTGTATGGTGCTCGTTATGGATGTAAATAAGTAAAAGTTCTTTGTGGAACCTTCTTGTGTTGGGGTCTTCCCCTCTGGTATCGCTCTGGCACCTTCGTTTCTAAGAGTGCAGACTCGCGGGGTCAGAGCTGAACTGCTTATGAACGTCTGCTCCACGCACGGACCTGACGTTCACGCGCACCAAGGTGCAGATCGGAGTGAAGAGACCGTAAAAAACGCGCTCGTCGACACGAATGGAACCTCACAACGTACGCCGTTTCTATTAATATTCTCAGAGTCAGTAGCCAATGGAGCATAGGAACATCCAGCCAGCGAAAACCCTGGAAAAAATAAATCAACGGCTGGGGGTCCACTGTCATTTATAATACAAAGTCAGGCACCGTTGTGAACGCCTCTCAGTTTTACGAAGAGAGCTACGCAGACGGGCACAGCAGCTCGCCCACTCGTGCTCTTTTATTTCCCAGGCGGAGGTTTGAAGAACCATAACGAGTGCAGTTAGATGTGATTTAAAAAAACAGCCATATCACGCCCATCTTTTTACTACACCCCCAGATTTCGTGAAATCCGAAGACAATTTGAACTAAATACATCAGCACTATCTTCCTCCACGCGGGGTGAGTATGTGAAGCAGGCGGAGATTGCGGTAGGGTTAGCCCGGGCTTCGCCCTTCAATCCCACCCCTAACATTGGCAGCCAGTAATCCCACCCCCGGCGACCCCTCACGGGCGGCACTGCTTTCCGTCTCGCAGGTTACGAATTGGCTGCATTTGCTGGCTAAAAATCTCCAGGTAGGCTTCTTTTCAAGATAAACGATATAAAAAATATGAAATATAAAAGAAGTTAAACGGGTTAAAAACACAGTCGTGTTTAAGCGCAGATACAATGCAGTAAATGTGACGGCGAGACAGCGCAGCGCCATCGTCCAGCTGTATTACCCGCAGCGACTGATCGCCGCACACAGAGCAAGGAAGGAAGGAAGAGCCAATCTTCTGGAAAATGCGATGAATGCAGCGGAGCAGCTGGCATCAAAGAGGGGGAGCCGCCCTGGTATTACTGGGGGAATATCTTCCGAAGCCCTGCCCGAAAAGGCGTCTCGCCAGTACGGCATCACAGCCCGGTGAGTAAAGGTGGGCACTACCGACGTTCGTTTAGGAGACGTGCCAGAGGGGATCAGCACAACTCGCCGGGCGTGGACCACAAGCACAGGGGAAGCCAGGAGCGGCAGAAGACAACAGAAAGAAGAAGCGCCGCACAATAATGAAGCGGCTCCTGCACGAACGACAGACACGGGAAGCGCCATAAAACAAACTTTAAGGCAGTCCAGATTCTGAACTTGTAGCTTTAAAGTCTAAAAACTGGAGCAGTCGGTGCTTCTTTGGAAGCTGCCAGCAGTGAAATGCGCCGTTTATGAGAATGAACACAAAGCACTGGAACTGGAGGCATTCATGAACTTTGGGAAGAGCCCGGCGGACCGGACTTCGCGTAGAAGTTAAGAAACTCGTGCTCACCAGTGGCAGCGGAGACGCCTGCAGCATGAAATCCAGTCTCGTAAGGACAGCAAGGGGCGAGGCTGGGCATCCTCGGAATCTGCACATGCGGGGACCCCCTGAGCTTCTGCACAGAGCAGACCTCTTCAAACGGGAGGGGGTTCAGTGCTACAAGGAGAAGAAGTACAAGGAAGCCATTGGCAAGTTTCATAGAGCTCTGCTGGAGATAAAGGGGCTGAATAGCCTGCAGGGTGGGCCACCAGCTGAGGGTCTGCCGCCCGAGAAACCCCCTGGAGGAAAGACACTGAGAGATGAAGATAGGGAGCTCTTGGAGCAAACGAAACTGGAGTGCTATAACAGCCTGGCAGGTAAGCTCTTTAACATGTTGGCCTCTGGGAATACTGGAAGACGACATGTATATGAATATAATAAAGAAATATATAGAGAGTATTAATTATATACAGTATTATATTAAGATGTATGATTCATCTTCTCCCTTTGTGCATTTCTGGCGAGCGAAGCAAGCAGGGAACACAGCCCCCAAGTGTATATATATATATATATATATATATATATATATATATATATATCTTCATTTGGATCTTGATCTTTGTTTGTCCGTGAATGAATTAGAAGAAGAAGCACTAGATGGCAGTAGAGAGACAGCTAAAACATAGGCATTGCATTAAGAATCTCCTCCAGGCTTATACTACTGAAGATTGTAGTACGCCAGTCACACCTCAAAACACAGACATTCAAACTAAACAAATTGTTGTGCTTTAAATTAACTAAAGAGATCCTCATTTTGATCTTTGTCTGCGAATTCCACTCATGCGTAGACCACCTTCCAATTTAGTACGTTGTTGTTACTCACGGATGTCAACAATGTGCCGGAATAACGAAAGGGGTGGTGGACAGTGTTATGCTGGTTAGCTCCTGAGGCCTGGTTAGAGAATGAGATTGCTGAAGATAAAAGGTACGTGCCTACGTAACATATGACTGGAAGAAAGACAGTGTTTAAAATGAATGACAACGTAACAACATGTTCCGGAAATAATTATTGTTACGTTATAGCCGGCGAGTGCTGCGCGTCTCACAGTTGTACCGTGGCTTGCTCACATGTCAATGAAGTGATCCCTATTTATGCTTTAAAAAGCCTGGATACCTATGTGTCCCCCTTTTATAACCATTGCTCCGTGTATATTGCCTTGATCTTTGGATTGCCACAAAGCAACCTGCGAGATTGGAGAAAGGTTGAGAAGAGATTGTGAGAGGAAACGACAGCGTCGTGAAAATGAGACGGACTGTGAACGGACAGAAGCAGAAATGCTCCTACACCACCACATAATTACGATTCGGACAGTGATTCCAAGTAGGCCGTTCCTATCGAATCAATATCCAAGGGTTTTCTTTTGTAATTTTGTTTCCCTTATAAAAAAGTCATAATGCTGTGCGA